>JAPTHN010000060.1:0-527038 GCA_026936325.1 Platynereis dumerilii | reverse complement strand
CGGTTTTACAGTGTGGTACTGCTGACACATTTCATAAGAAAGTTTATGATAAGAGCTTTTAATTGCCATGAGCCACGTTTTGTGTATATGAATTCTTCATTGTGAAATTTCACTTTGTATTTTGATCGTTAACACCTTTCTAGCATTATGTTCGGATTTCAAATGACAACAAAATCATTTGGGATGAGAAATTTGAGTTAAAATATCATCTGAAACTTATATTTGGACCAAGGTCTTCGATTTTATATCAAATCTTACCAGTGTATTTCCATTATTAACTGTCTACTAAAAGCATTTTTTATTGAATAATTATCTCGAAGGAAAAATTACGAAATATTAAAAACTTGTGTGGGATAGGTGATATGATTTTATCATTTGAATAAATATTTGGTCCTCACAAAAACAAACAAAAAATGTAAAGGGCTGTTTTTTTTAAAAATTTAAAAATGTTTTTGAGAGTATACTTGTTAATTATCTGTAAAAATGCTATTTTACCTAAGATAAAGATGGACCGCTAACAAAATTATTTTCAAATGTTATGCCTTGATCAAGGGCTTTGATTGACTACTAAATTTAATTGAAAGCTTCATGGTATTGTATTTTATGCTTCTGCCATTTATGGCCATTATTGTCTGTGTCACAATGATAACTCACAGGATTTGACAACCATAGAATGTAATGCACTTGTCATATTTGGTTCTAGAATAAAGTTCATATTATGGACAAAGTATATATCCAGCTATTTTCATTATATCACCTGTCCCACATGGCATTAGCTGATTTTGAAATTTGTGCAATCTTTTCATTATTTTGCAATGTTATGATAGGATAATTGTGCTTGAATGTACTAACTTGTCATATTTTGTATTGGGTTAAAATCCTAAGTCAAGGCAATACTTATGTCCTATTTTCGTCATCATATAAGTTGTCCCACATGACCTTTTGATCATTTTATATCTGCATTATTACAGCCTAAATGACTATGTTTAAAGCTTGAATCAGTGGTGTAGCCAGACATCTGCCACAGGTGGGGCAGTGGGTGGGGCAGGACTTCTTGAGGGGGGGCAAGACCTTCACCGACCTTTTATCGACGTTTTTCAGATAAAATTCACATGACTCCCACAATGGTCATTATCATCATCATTAAACAAGTTAAATTGACCATGAAGTGCAAGAAATTTAATTATATATTGTATTTACATATCATTTTTAAGGCATTAGATATTTTGCTGCTAAATGTTAAGTTATTATTATATCTTGCATAAATTTGCTTGACTGAATGCCACTAAATAATGAATCTAGATGATTGGATCCATAGATGAAGAAAACACCATAGAAAAACATCAGAAAAGTGACATTTTTATCAAAATAAGAATTCTGGTATCAATGAAAATATTCTTTCAGTCTTGAACAAGAAACAGAAATGTGATAATGCTCATCACATACGCAACAATCATCATCTTAGCAATGTCATCACACTAGAACAGAAAAATTGCATGATTTTTCATCAGGCTAGGCCTATAAACTATTCATAAATATGTTATAGGAATGTAGTGAGTGTCATATAGAATAGTGAAAAACTATCTCCATCCTTAATTAGAATAAAGCAGTGTAATAACAATAGCAGGCCTCCTAGCAGCCCTCCAGAAAAAAAATTGGAGTTTGGCCCAAAAAATAAGGTACACTGGACGCTGGGATTGTCATTGCAATTTTACAGAGCCTCACTGTATGGTTGAAAACAATTTGACAAATTCGGGAGAATTCAGTTGGTGTTTCGAGGCCCTGCATTTTTCGGCTCCGCCAGTCGCTTGGCCCGCTAAATAATTAGGTCAGCGTTTGAAAAACTATTTGGTAGAGGCCATCCTAAGCAGAATAGTAAAACCAGGTCATGCACTGGACATTTCAGGCTAATTTTATTTTATTTTACTCCAAAGCCAGAGGGGGGGCAAGAGGGGGGCAAGAGCAGCCACAGGGGGGCAATTGCCCCACCTTGCCCCCCCCCCTGGCTACGCCACTGGCTTGAATATGAAAAAGAAATATTCATATACATTACACAAGACGTATCTTATATGAATCAAAAGCCATTTCCATATATTTTCACGTGAAATGCATGTGTTGTTGCTATGACCTATCCCACATTGTGATTTTTTATTCCAAACATTGGTAAATTTGATTTTTTTTTAATTTGAGCTTAGTCTGTATGACAGCAAACACCAGCTAGGGATATAAAATTAACGTTACTCTTTCTTCTCACCCCAAAGAACAAATGTGTAAAATATTCTTTAATTTTGGAAGTTTTGTGACCGAGTGGGAAATTATTGGAATTTGAGGTTTAGTGTGATAAACCTTCCAACTTTGAAAATTTGTGGAAGTTCATCTTGAAAACGTTTTTTCAGCAATTTGCTTTCAGCCATTTTGTTTATAGAGATATCAAGTTTTCATTTAAAATATTTTAGGGCATTATCTTGAGCAGTCAATAAATGACAGCAATTTCTAGAAGGGACAATTTTCACTTTTCGGTTTGAGTTTTCAAACTTCAATCGGTCAGAACTTTCTCAAATTTGCAGTTACAGGACTGAAATTGTGCATACATTCATTCCATATATAGTTCTTCAAATGTGGGAAGTTTCGTGAAAATCTGAGATGGTGAGGTGCGGCACTTTTCAAAATTGGTTGATTTCACGTTTAATGACCCTACAATGACAATACAGTCATTGCAAGTTTATGAACTGCTCCGAAAAACGCTTAATTGACCATTTCTAAAATGTTCTCACTCATAATGTACCAAACAAAAAATCCTGAAATATCATACATTTATGCATACATTTTTCCCCCAGCCTTATTCAGAGGTTTATATCATTATTTTAATGATTACCTTGACTGCCACACAATTGCGCACCAATGGGCATTTTTTACTGGAATGGGCATCACCATGACAGGAAATGATACTATAGGCCTATTATTGCATTTAATATTAAACAGCTTGACTAAAATTTTGACAATGATGATGTCATGTAGGCACCTAAATATTTTGATAACAGGTCTCCCCTGTTTTGAGTTATCACTCACCTGGCACCAAGTATCCCTCAAAATCCATTCTATTTCATAATCCGGTATAAGTTGCCTTTTCTTAACTTCTTGTATTCCAATGTTAATTGCAGATCCAACAAAAGGACCAACTGCAAATTCATGACTCCAAGACATCAGATAGCCCAAAGTTAACGTCCCATTTGTCACTTTACCAGGCACCACTGCAGCCAGGCTGGGAACCACTGCAAGATTCAGGCAGATGATGAGAAGTACGAAGGCTGCCATGTTCTGACCTGCAACTTCTGATGGTTCCAAATGAGCATGAATTACTGCTAAAGAATGTTTGATGTCACTGAAGTAAATATGGTTATTGCAGGTTAATGGAATTGAATCTAATCAATATGGCAGTATAAGGAAGTATGTTGGCAATGATAAGAAACTATAGAGCTTCTCAGTGTTGAGCTTCCCAGTCCAAGCCTTCCAATGATGGAATTGCATTAAGCTGTCTGCTACATGTCAAGTTAATATAAGAAAAATCTTGTGATGTCACATGATAATGTATGTTGTGGCCGTAGGAGGCAGTGCCAGTGGTGGTTAGTATAAGGCCATATGCCCCCTTAACCACTGCTTGTATCCTAAACTGCAACTAGACTGATTAAGGAACTCCTGCCATGGCCCCTTTTTACCTTCAGCGAACGAAGTAAGCAGAAGGTATTGTTATCACTTAGGTAAAATGTTGTCTGTCCGCCGGGTGGGTGGGTGGGCGTGCGGCGGGCGGATAGATAGTTTCCAGGCCAGCGCTCGGCCTCTATTGAATGTACACGGATGAATTTTGGTACGCACATAGCCTGTCTGCTGTATGGTCTAGTTGTGCCTTTTGATGGTCTGATGGATAGATATCCCATACTTTCTGAAATAATTTAAAAAATATAAACATTACTTTTATTCGTGTCCGGGCCAGGACTCATTCACTATTGCATGTGCATGGATGAAATTTGGTACAGATGTGGCCGATATGGTCTAGTTGTGCCTTTTCATGGTCTCATTGATATAATTATATTCTATATTTTCTGAAAAAATTAGAAAAAATAGATAAAAATATATATTTTTTGTTTTTGGGCTAAGACTCCATCACTATTGCATGTACATGGATAAAGTTTTGAACACATATGGCCTACAAGGTCAAGTTGTGCCTTTTGAAAAGTCTGATGGAAAATATTATATACTTTTTGAAATATTGAAAAAATAATAATCATTTATTTTTTGTTTCTGGCTCAAGACTCAGTGACTGTTGCATGAACATGGAAAAGGTTTGACACACATGTGCCTTTTATGGTCTAGTTGTGCCTTTTCATGGTCTGACTAATAGATGTTCAATACTGTTTGTAATATTGACAAATAATATTAATAAATGTTTTTTCATATCGCAGCCAAAACTTGCCCACGATTGCATATACAGCAATGAAACTTTCTACACATATCACTTATGCAATATAACAGTGCTTTTTCATGTATATTTAACAATTTTTTAATGATTGGAAAAACTTGAGAAAAATATAACAGCATTATATTTTTTACTTTCCAACCAACAGCTCATAACCTGTACTTTGTACATGCATGCAACTGTACCATAATATGGGCAAAATAAGTCTAATAAGGCCTTTCCCTGGTTTTACAAACCCTGGTAAGCAGATGTGCAGATGGCAGGGCAGCGGGCAAATAAAGATAATTGAAGGCCACAACTTGACCTGTTGACGACTATTGCATACCTATATATACAATTTGGTAAACACACCTATTTTATGGTGTAATTGTCTTCTTCTATAGGTTTACCTTCTATCTACATAAGATTAGAATGCAAGATTCAAATCAGAGAAATCTTGAAGAAAGTGTTTTTGGACCACCCTAATGTTCATGACATTTTCGGATCATTCTGGTTGATTTTGGGTGACAATGGATGCTTTCCATGGCACTACAGGCAGATATTTTTAAAAACGTGTTCCGTGTGACCATTTCAAATGCGGAAGTTGAGAGTTTTTTGGTCAGGTACTCTAGACAAAAGTAGTCTTATCTGAGGTTTGTGACACATAATTTTAAAGCTTTTTCAAAGATCTTGTCACTTCATGGTTACCATAGCAACAAAAACAGGGGTGTGAAGGGATTTTTGCATTTTTTGAAGCGATTTCACCAAGCTAAAATTTGTGACCACAGCCATTTGTTGTGTGATTACAGCAGCAATGACAGCATGTAAGCATATTGGTGATTATTTTGACTACCTTTTCATCTGTTGTTGCCATGGCAACCCGAAAATTTAAAAATCATCATTTTGATTTGGATAACATGCCTGCTTGCTGCTGTTTTCATAATGGTTACAAAATGTGGCTCAGTAAAATTGCTTTAAAAAAATTCTTAATTTGCCCCAAACCTTGGTAATTTTGAGCATTCTTTGATGCAGATTTCATGCTAAAAATAGGGTGTGATACATAAAAAAAATTTTTAACTCCAATAACTCAAAAATTTCCCAACAGATTTTTTAGTTTGATACATCAAAATGTTCGTCGAACCTTCCTCTACATCACTGCACTAACCGTTTTCTTGGTAAATTTTTTTAACCCCAAAGTTTGTTCATATTATAAGTTATCACTGGCGTCAGAATCGCTTCCTTCTTCCTGTTCTACAAATTATGCTTCATTATGCTATAAAATATGGTTAGGTTTGTAGTGATTTTCTGACTTCTATGATGCTCTGAAAAGCTCTGAAAACAATGTAACACTTACATGTGTGCATAATAACTGGTATAGATTTATATGCTGGCTACATAGCAGTGTGTTGAACTTAAAAATATACCTAAAAGTGATCGGATTAATAAATACCAAGTCATAATTGACATTTGTGCTCACATATCTCAAACAAGAATCTCTGGGTTCAATGCCTGGTAAAGCATAGGGAAATATTAAGGTCACAGTGGGCAGTTCAAGACTGGCGGCCATATATATAGTAGTGGCCATTTTGGCATTCATCTTGGATTTCTTGACATGTTTCAAATCCATGTCCACAGCCAATACCTGTACCAAATTTCATAAGTCTAAGCGAAATATTAAGGTCACAAATGGACTGTTCAAGCATGACAAAAGATGGATGCCACAAAATGTCCTTCATTTGAATTTATCGTCATGTTCCCAATCAATACCCACAGGCCAAGACCTGTACCAAATTTATAACTCATAAGTGAAATATTAAGGTCACATTTGCAGTTCAGGAATGAAGAAAGATGGCTGCTAAAATGGCCGCCATCTTGGATTTCTTGACATGTTCCCAATCCATACTTACAAATTTCATATATATAAGCAAATATTAAGGTCACAGTGAGCAGATCAAGAATGGCCGTTGTGGCAGCCATCTTGGATTTCTGAGAAAGTGGAAGAATAACCAGCTAGGTGTGCACTTGGTGTAACTAGTAAAAAAAATAGCATGCAATGCATGCACCGTGTCCTCGGGCCACCAATTTTTTGAGGTATTGGTTATGACATCACCAGAAGTGTTACAACAGGAGATGGCAGATGATGTCATGAAGGATAGAATAGGCGAAACAATGGGATTTACAAGTGTTAGGCTGTGAGGACAGCATCGTAAATTCAACTTGTCACAACTGATGTAACTTCACATAAATTGAATTCTGAGTTGTTTATTAAATTTTGGTTTAATGAAAATATCTGAGTCTGATCTGAATCTGTTAGAATGTTTTATCATCTGACTAGTCTGTATGGAAATTATAAAAGCAGCTGTACCCCTTTTGGGAGTGATCACTCTGGTCCCTGCACCAGCAGCAGCATGGGAGAACATGTTCATGTGTAGCCTACAATGCCTACATGTATTGTGTAGCAGACCTATTGATAATGTGTTGAATGACCTGTATTTCTCTACAGCCTAGATTCCACAACACAGTCTCAATATCCTAATCTCACTCCTTTCTGCAGACTGCACAAGCATTGTTCCACATGTTCCAAGTTGAAACTGCAGAAAATGTGATTACTGTTACAGAAAAGTGATGGCTTAGAAAAGGAGTCAAGGACACAATCATTCATTATTTTAATAAAAAGGTATAAGCAATGGCACATAAAAGTCAGAATATCTGATTGGGATAAAAATAAAACAAATTCCAAATCAGTGAGCAATATGTACATCAACTTGTCATGAAGTAGCTTTACCTTTGTACTTGTAAATTTAATGTGAACAGGGTTGCTGCTGGTGCATGTGCTGCAATGGAGTTGGAGTGACACAGGCAGGCCAGGGGAGGGGTGATCACTCCCAAAAAGGGGTAAAGGCTGAACTGGGCCACCCTGACTCACTTACATAGGCTAAGTATAGGAGTGCTGGGAGAGAGTTTGTCTTTGCTTACAGTTACCAGCCAGGTGGCGCATCAGTCTGGTAATATCAGTACTGCCCCTTACGGATAAACAGCACAACACAGAGCCGGTTTTTGCAGAAGGGGTTTATAAGGTGATTGAGCCATCGAAGAAAATAGCTTGCATGAAGTAAATAAAGGATGGAGAGGCAGGAAACTTTAGGTAGGGAAGCTCAAGTATCATTATGATCACTAGGATACATGCATTCTGGTTGTCATTTGGCCTGTGAAACGTTTTTCTGAAAAAACCAAGTTGTGTAGTTGACAGGAAGTGGCTTTGAAAACAGGGTGTCCTCTTCGGGGGGTTCCCCCCCGAGGACACAAAAACGTTTTATTCAGTAGCCTGCCTCTCTCAGGTGACCCCAAGCCTAGTAATATAACTAGCAACAACAACAAAATTAGTACCTCCTTCAGGTCATCCTCAGGCCTTGTTAAACATACAATTTTACAAGTACGTCTGCCAAAGGAGACCCCCCAGCTTAGCAATATAATTAGCTAAAAAAAATATGTTGCGAGTACCCCCCAAGAGGTGATCCCCTTTGGCCTTGTAAAATAAAGTACCTCTGTCCAAGGTGACCCCCAGACTAGCAATATAACTAGCCAAAAAAACTTTTTAGTGGCGAGTACCCCCAGAGGATGACCCCCTCGGGCCTTGTAAAAATATAAAATTTTAAATTACCTCCTCAGAGGTGACCCTCCGCAAAATTACTAGTAAAAAAACATTTTTTTTGTGAGTATCCCCCCCTCGGGCCTTCAAGACATTAAAAAGAAAACAAGTCCCTTACATGATTCAGGTTGGTCTATAAAATGCACATGTCAACTTTGGTATATACATCAACAGCCGACTGCGTGAGAGCAAGTAGAAATTTACTATCACTTTTTTTTTGGATGATGGTGATGGTGATATGTCAAAAGACACGAATATGATTATATGAAATGATAATGTTCTTCGATTGATGATCGAACAACATACTAATGACAGAAAGCAGATCATCATGCACCTGAACGCACGAAACAATTGCCATCATTATGGCAACTAAGCATCCATATGGGCAGTTTTACATTATTTGCACTCAAAGTGTCTCATGGGAGATCAAAAAAATTTTGAGAATTTCTTTCGTGCTATCATGAAATTAACATGTCAATGATTCGTAAATCAGCAAGGATAGAAGTAATTTGTTGGTTTATTACCAAATGCACTCCAAAAAGTATGCAAGGTTTGAACTTTTGAAAAAAAGGTTTATCAGAAAAAATATGCATGTGAATACTGTTTTAGCCCTACCCTTTTTTTTTTCTTGGAAATTGAGCCATCTTGTTGCATAGAACTGTCAAAACCAATAAAAACCTTTAAAATGTTCGTTAAATGTGGCAGATGTTTTTCCCCACAATTTTTGTGATGAAAACAAAACAATTTGACTTTCCGAACCCTGAATGTTTCTGCTGTAGACTGTTAAGTAAGTTTCTATTCTCAATGATTGCCATGGCAAATAATCCCTAGACATCCTACCAAACCGATTTGATGATGGAAAAACAAATATTGAAATTTCGATACTTATACTTATATGTAAATACCTTTTAGGCATCCAGCTTTAATTATTCAGTTCAGACATGGTCTTTTCTTAAGAGCTGTTTGCAGATTAGCTGTGCAAACAGTTTCAAAATTAACTTTCAACTTGGTCATGTTATGTCACAGGCTTAAAAATGTTTGTTTGTGCAGTTATCAGTTGATAATCAGTGCGTGTCATATCAAGCATCACAGGTGAAAATAAACAAACTAATTAAATGACTTGAGGTACTTCTAATTACTACACACTCTGTATATCCCTACCTTCAAAATGCCAATTTCTTGTGGGAACATGCAGTCTACTCTGGGGTATAGAAGTTGGGACTATTTACCTGGGTGTAATAATAAAAACTCTCAGTGGTAGTTAAATGTTTGAATCCTGGCAGATAATAGGTGTCGCCACTTGTGGCATGTTTGACAAGGATGACTCTGCACAGCCTTCATTAAACCCTTCCTACTATTTATGTGAAAGAATTAAATACTGGGCTTAAATCAAATTGAACATTTCACAGTGATACACAATTTCTATCAGCTATTCTGAACAGCTGAAAAACATTATAGGACCTCTCAGATGTGGGATGAAAATTTCTATCTGCTATTGCACCTGAAAAACATTATTGGATCTCTCTGATGTGGGATGAAAATTGAATATTGCCCTACTAGCTGACAGTCTGACACTCTTCTTTCTGCCACTTTCTCCGGTTTCAGAATTAGGGAGACCAGAAGAGCCAACAGACCTCCAAGAAGTGCTGCCCATAACTCTGCAACCAAACAGAGCAATCTGTTTGTTGTTGTCAGAGGAGTGGAGCAGAAGTACTCCGACGAAGACCTCACTACACCCTTTTTGCATGCCATTCACCCGGATGTTCTCTGCTGCCAGACCACAGCCATAGGCGTACGGCATGTGCGATTTTTTTGGGGGGGGGGAGCGTCATTTGCCCGAATTTCTAGATCTAGATTTAACACCATTTCCAATTAAATTGCCTGGAAATCACTAATTCTCAGAAGTATTTATTTAATCATCTGCCCAAATTTTTTAGCCTTCTTGCCTGAATCTTACTGTTTCCCAAACTTTTGGGGGGGGGCGATCGTCCCCCCCCCCTCCGACCACAGCTCACCGGCAGCATTCGCGCTCGGTGTTCTACCAAAGAGCAGAAGGACCTATTGATCAAAAATGGCATTTCTTTTGCTTTCAGGAAACTAAAGGTGGTCGACTACCAACAACAGGGTCCCAAGCAGTGTTTCAAGTGCCAGGCCTTCAGACACACTGCAGCCAGCTGCTCTGCAGACTCCATCGTCTGCAAGAACTGCTCAGGTCCACACAGCCACAAGGACTGCACCAAGAACCAGCCGGAATCCATGGTCTGCATCAACTGCAAGACAACTGGCCATCCATCGACCTTCAAGGGATGCCCAGCCTACAAAGTAGCCAAGTCGGACCAAGAACAAGAACAAGCATCCTACGCCCAGAAAGCAGCCAAGCCAGCCCCGGTGATTGAGACTCTTCGGCTAGCAACTGCTCTCTCTGAGAGCATCCTTGCCAGCTTGAGAGCCTCTGTCCCGGACATCATCATCAACCGACACACGATCCACAACCGCGTATGCAGTGCTGTATCTGCTGTATTCAAGACGAGGGTAACACCGGCCCAGTCGGTGACAATTGCTTTTTGTCGACTATATTTTAAATCACATTTTTACACACATTGCTGCATGTCTCTTCCCTTTATCTTTTCAAATTATGGCCACAGTTGAGTACCATATTGAATTTTAATGCATAGATGTACACTGTATGCGTCATTGAACTTCTGAAATGAATTATGTGACCAAAAAATCATAGATATATACCCAAACAGTGGGCTTCTATCATAATTAGAAGCCAAAATACACTCTAATTTGCTTTTTGGCAGCCATTTTGATGCCATCTGGAATTTTAAGACCAAATATGCTTCTGTCACACTAAACAACCCGACAAACATTTTTTTATAACTCACACAAGTATTGACCCACAAAGTGTGATTCTTTCACAATTGGAAGAGGAGATATGAGATTCAGTATTTCCGGGAATCCGTCTTCAGTCACTAAGATGGGTAATTCTGAATTCTGGCAGCCATTAATGGTCATCTTCCTGAATGAATAACATAAACATTGGTCCAAAACATCATTTCACTTCTGAAATGAATTCTTTGACCAAGAAAACATATGTATAGACCAAAACAGTGGGCTTCTGTCACAATAAGAAGCTGAAATACTCAATTTTTTGGCAATTTTGCTGCCATTTTGGACGCCATCTTGAATTTTACGAACAAATATTCTTCTAACACTCCTGACTACCTCATAATCAGATTCTGTGATCCACAATACATAGGTATAGACCCAAGAAGTGTGCTTTTATCGCTATTAGAAGAGGAGATTTTATTTTTTTGGCTGCCATCTTGAAAGCTATATTGAATAACGGAAAATGCTCAAGGGTGCCAAGTAGGCACCTGGCAGATTCTTAATCTACTCATTCTCAGCTTTCAAACGAGCCCAAGACATAATGTCTTCCAACCCATGACCCATGAATTTTGACAGTTGTAATATGTAACTGTTCAAATGCTTGCTTGTTTAACACTGTTATTCTTAGTGGCAGGGGTGGACTGGCCTATGTGGCAGAGTGGCAGCTGCCACGGGCCCATCTAGATAGGAAGACCCACCTTCTCAGTGTAGCTGAGAAGGATGGGAGACAAAAGATATAGACAGGTTCTGTACACTTGCGACACAGGAGCGTGTCGCGGCAGTTTAGGGCCTATTCCCATCAAAAATAAGGGTATGGGCTAATAGGAAATGGTTTAAAATGTATTGTGTGCGATTTTCAGAACTTTCCTGTACTTTAAAGTGTCAAAATCGGCCTATTTTCTACAATTTACCACCAAAAAATCAAAGGAGTTTCAGACTGAAGAGAGGGAGGCTTTGCAAAACTGATAACTGTTAATCATTTTGTTGTTTATAATTTGCTATTTCAGTTTCTTTGTCTATTGTTTTCCAATTAATGGCATTGGACTATTACATTCAGCAGTCAATCTTACTCAGTCGAGCATTGCATGTATGATCTGATTGGTTGATTCCAAACACACTTTGGTGAACAGTGATTGACTCGGACCACAAAACGGCGGATGTCTTCAGTTAATCCCAGGAATTGACATTGTACACAATCGAATACAATACACAATACCTAATCACTCTCTAAACCCATGACATTCAACTGATCCGAGGCTATTGAGACCATTTAATTGAGCTTATGGCCAACAAATCACCACTCAAAGGACAGCTTGGACATAAGCTCCAATCAATGAGATTGATAATGAATATATGTTGATTATGTTGTCCAAATGTTATTGGACTGTCATTGTAATTGAATGACAAGACAAGGGCACTGGAAGCCATGGTTTCTCTACAAACTGTAGTACAGTCTGATTCCTGCCAAAGAGCTCCCAAAGCTTATGTATGCCAATTCTCAGACTTAAATATTAATTTGAGGATATTGGCACTACTAGTGGCATATCTAGGGGGTCTCAAGCAAGGAAGGCAAAGTTTTCTAGGGGGAGGTACAAACTAATTGAACTAATTGAATGTAACTGCAACGTGGGACCCCCTCCCCCTTCATAGTTACGCCACTGGGCAACACATACAAGCTTTCTTATTGGTCAGTGAGGGATTATCCAGGGCAAATGATACCAAGAACTTAGCTTAAATAATCATAGAGATTGGCAGGGAAGCCAATCTTTGGATTTTGATGTTGAAAGTATAAGAGGACACCTTGAGGACTGTTGCATAGTCTAGAAAGGTGCCACCATGGCAGGAATGGAAGGAAACCAACAAAGTAGAACCAGTTCCAGGTAAGAACTAAATAATTTTGTGTCTTTAGTTTGTAAGGCCATAAATAATATCTTTATGTTCTCTTGGTAAAGAAAATGCACCTGAAATCTGTATTCTTTAATATGTTTATATGCAGCCAGGAAATTTGATACGCAAAAGTAGTGGACTGCTGCAGTTATGAAAAAAATGGCACTTCGTGTGTCATCATGCTGATGATTTGTCATGATCATACCCAATAATTTCAATGTTAATTTGATTTAAGGCAAACCAAATGATAATGCATCCGAATTTTACTCTAAAATCAGTTATGACAAATCAAATGACCTTCTCTTGATCATGACAAATCAAACAGCCTCTATGTTTCTCATGTTGAATGTATATGTAGAGAAGGTGACACTTAATCAGTTATCATTAGTCACAAAGTGCCATTTTCACAGTGAAACAGTCCACTCTTTTTGCATGTAAAATTACCTGGCTGTAATGAAAGTGTAAGTAAGCTCAACTTTTTTCTGTATAGGCAAAAGATCTGTTGGGTGATCAGATTTATATCTGATTTTATGCCCTTACTTAAATTTCATATTGTATATTTTAATAATTTTGTTCATTTCATACTATACATGTATGATTAAAAAAACTAAATGTTTCTTTTATTAGACTATAAAAAATGTTTTACTTACATACTTATGCAACTACTTACTTTAGACCATCAGCCATACACCGGTCTATTTTAGAAATCAGATCATTATCCAAGAAGAGTCTCAAAGAATAAATAACGAGGAAATGGATAAAAGAAAGGAGAACATATTCATGTGAAATTCAGTGGCACTGACTCTTCAAAGTATATATAGTAACCTCTCCTTGGTATTTTCAGCAGAATATCAATTTTTTCATAGTGTTACAAAAAAGAATGACATGACCACACCATCTTTCCAGTGAGCAGGCGCCAGCAATGGAACAACAGCCGCATCTGATTTTGGAAGCTGGTTCAGCCAATATCCACCAGAGGGCATCGTACTATGTGAGTCCACCACAATTTTATTTGAAATATCTATGGTTGGTTAATGCACATTTTGCTTTTTGGGAACTGCACTGAGCATAATCTTTCAAATGCTGCTCTATTGAATCCACATTTTTGGCATCATGCATCTCAAAAAATATGTCAAGGAAAAGAAGGGGAGGTCAGTGTATTTTAACAATAAAAAATCATAGGCCATATATGTGATTCAGGCCCTGTCCGAAAAATCCACTTTGTAGTCGCTGTGCAATCGAGTGAATGGCCAATGTGATATTCTATTTTTAAAATTGCCACTTTTGTGGTCCTTTTCAGAAAATGGGCACTCATAGAGGTCATTTTGTGGTCAATCCAGAATGGAACTCTGAGGAATTCAATTCTCCGAAATATGCACCTCGGACTCACCGCCCTTGGCCATACGAGTTTCCAGGTGCAAGAAATTACAATCCAGAGGGCGCGAAAAGGAAACAGGGAGCACACCCTGGTGGACTAATGTTTTAGTCATTCTTTATTGTGTCTGATTTCCTCAGGTCTAATTACAGGCAAGATTGTCAATTTTACCGAATGTATAGGCCTATAATTTTATAATATTTTTGTATAGGATATCACAAAAATCTTTCGATTTATGAAGTAGCTCAGAAGCTGAAGAAGCCTATCACTCCATAAAAGATGAGTGAAAAGCAAATCACTTAATTTATGCAAAACACGCTCTAGTATATATTGAACACACCATTGTGATACCATGTTGCTACAATATAGAAACTGCGGCAATTTTATTCCTTAAAGGGATCTTTCAATAGAAATGTTTCTATTCAATGATTCCAAGATGGTGGACCGCAAAAGGCGAATGTATGCTTCAAAGTTAAACGCAGAACTTCCTATGGTCACCGTTGGTCAGGTCATTAGTAATTTGTGTTTGCACACTTTTAATCCCTTTTTGGGTCCTTTGTGTCCTTGGTTCTAAGGACCACTGGCCCACTGTCGTCATCCACACTTCCTGTCAGAAGCAAAAGTTGTTGCGGTCCCAAAAACATTTCACACAAAACAATTACAACCCCAAATGATGTGTCCTAGTGATGATTTTGGAACTTGTGCATCCCTACGTACAGTCTTGTGCTTCTCAGTGCCAAACTTTACTCTATTCAACATATTTCTTTGAAATTGCTGGCCCCATTTCATCAAAAACTGGTCTTGAATATTTGGTAAAAAAATGCATCTCCCTCTGTGAGCACCACTAAACACAAGACTGTGCTGCCACCTCGTGTATGCTCAGTGCATCTTATAGCAGCAGGCAGGCTGAGCTATTGCAAAGCAATCTGAATCTGAATCTGATATTGTATTATATTCTCCACTTGGATTGTGTCAACTCCTTCCCATCCAATATTTGTATAGTGTCGGCACAACATCATGGTTGAGAACTGATGTGCCCTTGGTTGAGATAGTTGAGAAAAAGTGTTAGTAATAAAATGAAGGATGAGGAGTGAAGTTAAAAGTGATTGGTTTGGTTTAAAAACAGGAAGGATTTATATAATAGTGAGAGAAGCGAGGTGCGTCTTCAGCTGGTCAAGGTAGCGGCCTCAGCAATTTGTTGGTGGTAGACAGTTCCATGCACCGATTATACTTGGGAGCAAGCAAGATTTTAAACTAAACTATTGTGTACACTATTGGTAGAAAATAGACCAAGGACCCTGTGCATGCATTAGGTGATACTTTTATCCTTTACTTCCTTCTCTCTCTAGCACACAGTGCCCATGGATACACCTCCAATAATAAAGTTATAATAGTCATCAATTGTGATATTTTAGGACTATCAGGATTATGATGATAATGAGGATTGTATATTTATAATTGTATATATACCCATGTATTAATAATTGTACTATGATGAATGTATTGTGTACCAGTGGAAGCATTTAAGTCATGTTAATGAACCACACATAACAATGGCTGTATTCAAGTCTTTACCAACACCAGTATTAATAGGCAAATGTGATTGCAGTGAAACAGATTTTTGAACCTATATTTCTTATTAAGAGTTATATTGTACATATCTAAATTTACATTGTAGATAAAAAATTAACAAACAAAGACAGTTCTGATTTTTTATGAATTTATTTTTATCTGCAAAATAAAGAACACAAGACAAAAAAACTAAAACAGGTCAACGACAGATAGCTCGCTTAATTAGTGTAAAAGCGTTGATTTTTTTTTTCAATAAAAGCTTTACATTTATATATATATATATATTATATACTTATCAGTAAAAGAAAGTCATAAAAACATGAAGTGTTCAAGGGGAATTCGATAACTTTCTTTTGCTGTTCAGTACATGTATATATTGTTGTCTTTTCTTTTTTTCAAGCAACCTTCAGGCTAATATATCATGAGCAGTAGTATGAAATGGATTTCTGAAGAAACAAGCAAAGAAAGTACAGATTTCTACACAGTCTGCATTGCTAATACTGTTATTAGATTGCTTAGCAAAATTAAAAGTGCAAAATGCCTTCAATTAATTAATTAGTAATAATAGCTCCGTTTTCAGTTGGCAACAAGATAACACACATGTTTCTGAATAGAAATAATAATTATACAAAAATTTTATCTTTTTGACGTAAAATCTGATAAAATTAAATTTACTTAGTTTAAAAACTAAAGTTTTTGTGACTTTACGTATCAACATCGAGTATTGGAGTCTTAACTTATCAAATCATGGAGAACATTTTCCAAAACTTATTTTCAGTTTGATTCACCCCTTTTTTCTGTAAAAGGAGTCTTTCATTTAAAAAAAAAAATTCAGTAGGTATGCGATATATTTCATCCGAAGTTTTAAAAGTTTTCTAAAAAGAGATTCAGTTTTCCCAATCAATCCTGTCATCCAGTAGCATCTCCGACATCATCACGAGATCTGCGTCCTTCTCATGTTCGATCGCCTTTTCGAAGAGCTCAAGAGAGAGCTCTTTGCGGACAAGCTCACCGAGGGACTTCCGGATGAGCTTGTTTTTGGCGAACAATCCTCGCTTGGACACCATTCTCTCATTGAAGAGACCTTTGAGAGACTTGATGACGAAGGTACGAGTTTGTTGGATCTTCTTCATACGATCTGCGCAGTATTCATCACGCTCTGCCTGGGGCTGGGGGCAGTACCAACTACACTGAAAGTGGAAAAATTAACATCTTGATATCATAAGGCAGTACCAACTACACTGAAAGTAGAAAAATTGACATCTTGATATATAAGGTAATACCAACTGCACTGAAAGTAGAAAAAAATTGACGTCTTGATATCATTGGGCAATACCAAGTTGACATCATGATATAAAAAAATAAAAAAAAGGTCTCTCACATGGGGTGAATGTGTAACATATTAAGGCTCTCTTCCATCTCATCAATCTACCCTTGAGAGTGCATAGAACTTGGCTAAGAGGGTTGCACTTATCATATCTATCCATTTGTAGCAGGTAAAACAGATAGCAATCGAAGCAAAAGAACAATGGTTTTGCTTCAATCAAAAACTTCTTTTTAACAGTCTTTTAAACCATCTAAAAGAGAACCATACAACTACAAATCTACTATGAGCTAACTCTGCATCATCTGCGATTTCTAAAATGGGGTTTGCCATTTTTGTACACCCAGTAGTGGTGTTTTTAGGGTAATTTGAGTTGGAAAAAATTATTTTTTTTGCTGGCTCTCGGAATCCATGCGGGCGCAAAATAAATTTAGAAATTTAATTTAATTTTAAATTCACAATTGTAGGGGCGGCGATTCCGTCATCCATAAAATATTTTTGGTGTGGCCTAATACATAAATACAGCATACTCGCCATGTTATTATGTTATAATTGAATTGGTTTCTTGTCTAAAATTTAAGATTTTGTGATACAGTGATACATGTAATACGAACAATACGGTGTCAGGCAAATTCCTTACCTTACTGTCTGGACAATCACACTTAGCTCCTAACACAAGGTGACACATATTTCCCTGTACACCTGGATCGTTGCAGGCGCCGCCATTTTCAGGTCTGCTCGAAGCGTCTTTGCAGTAAAATCCGTCGGCAGGGTCGGTGTCTTTGTCTGTCAGGTTCAAACAAGTAGTGTCTGAAAAGTTAAAGAAGAAAACGTCTGGAAATTAACATAGACTGGTTTGTATAGAAATATAAGCATTTTTTAGGATTTTTAATGCAAATATGCAGGAATCAGAGATATTCATTTATTTTATAGAACGTAAGAGAATGATAACGGGTTGGCATTTACAATGTAAGTACTCTTAACAATTCCCCCCCCCCAAATCCATGAAACTCACTTCCAACATAAGAATACTATCATTTTCAGACAGCACTAAATGAATTACAATCTTTTATTTTTTTGGTGTCCCACTGGAGAATTATTTCGATTTTATCAGGGTGCCCCTTATTAAGGATTGGTACCTAACTCAGGTAAAACCGAAGTATCGATTTCAGACAGAACCGAATTTACAGGAAAGGCACCCATCTCTAGTGCCCTTCCACATTTATAGAGTGTCCCCTCAAGGGTTATTTTGACTTTTTTCAGCGTTCTCAAATTTCATGGCAGCACTAGTACTATCCATCATGGCGGCCCTTGGAGGGAGCTCACTTTGCATGTTGAAAAATGTCATTTCTGGTAAATTTAGCCAATGACAGGACCATTTGATGTGGTCCGCAATTGAGGACCTTATCTTCATCCAAGATAGTAATTAATATTTACTAATTATAGCCTTCACTACCTTCACAATTGCAACGAGAGCAGGTATACTGCCTCCATATCCCCCATGCCCTACACATCTATCCATACCCACTCCCTATTTTAGTAGTGCCAAATATTTCCAGCAGGGGAGCAATTGTGCATCCATGTATGCATGTGGTGACACCTGTGGGTGGACTTTGTTTTTGAAAATAGACATGGCTGCAGGCCAAAAGCACAGCAACCCAGATGAAAAATGTATTTTGGATAAGTGGAAATGGTTATGATATTTATAAATTATTGTAAGATTTGACAAGTTTTGGGGTGTCTTTGAACGTTGGGGAAGGGTGAGCATTGTGCATGGTGTGGTGTTTGAGATATTTGATGGATGCCATGCAATGGAGACTATAAGTAAAATCCCCCATAGCATAGCATGGGGGATAATTAACGGCAACTGAAGGGCACCGATTGCCGATTTCAACACACAAATCTTTAATGTTTACCTGGAAATTCATATTTTCAACTTGCGAATCTCACTTTTTTCATCTCACTTAAGCAGCTATGTTTACCCGTTTACCCATCATACTTTACACAGGATGACAGTGCTGCCACAATGGTGCACCATGCAATTGATCGACCTCCTCTTGCAAATAAAGAAAGAGGTGAGAGGGAGAGGGATGATCTCAAATCATGAACATAAAAGTGGAAAATTTGAGGAATATCACCTTTCTTTATAGAAAGTGACCTAGCAAACACAATTTTCAATATATTTACATGAAATAAAATTGTTTTTAATCTTGATAAGTTTGGTCATTTGTTACTTTTATTCATTTCTAGATTTTACTGCTCGTTAGATTGTTATCTTTAAGATATTGATGGAAATTGTGGTTTTTTGGGTTGTAATCGCTGAAAAATGCTAAACATTGAGAAAAATTGTCTTTTTTGGAGGTCTACTTATAAATGAAACACTGTATCTGCACTAGTAATGTTGAATCCATGTTATAACTTTTCAAATTTAACATTTTTAAAGAAATTTTGAATTTTTTTTAGTTCTTCATGCCCTACTGCCAATGTCATTAAAAGCAATGCCTGGTGGAAGTCAAGTGATTCCGTCACGTGATTCCGTCAGGTGATTCTGTCAGTACCCGTCACAGTAGTATGCTGCCACCTAGGGTATATCCTTGCTTTTATAACCAATATTTCTATGATTTTTCAATCATATTTCTTGAGGAATTTGCTTGCAATGAGCATGACAAAATTTGGTGAAAAAAATCACTTTCGTTTCAATTGTGATTGCGTTACGCTGAATGCAGGGCAATTGTAACGAGCGTAAAAGTATCTCAATGGTGTAGAACATCCTAGACCCTGGCCAACCATTCTCTCTCCACATCTAAACATCTTAATTCCCTGATACAAGCTACATGTGGCTTTGACAGTGAAAATAAATACTAAAAACAATGTGAATTCCGTGACGGAATCACATGGAATTCATGAAATACTCTCAAGTGTTATTTTTAAACTGGACACCCAGATTGATGGATGGATGTTTGGGGCTTTACGTCCTGTATTTATGCACTTGGTAGGCTAATTAGGACAGGAGGAGGACACGGCAATGAGGCGAAGGATGATTGAAACAGCTGTCCAACATAGGCCAGGTTACCCGGCAAGAGCTGGATTCGAACCCTGGACCCAGCGATTGGCAGCCCAGCAAGCTACCACTAGACCAACCCTCCCCCTGTTGGAAGACAATCAGATCAGATATAATTGCCTACTTACAAACATAGGTGGCAGTGAGCGCAGGGTTAGTCTTGAGCAAGTCAGCTGTGCATTCCATGGCCACTGGGTTTTCGCAAGGAATAAGGCACTTTCCCTCCTTGACTTCCAACTTCTCACATCTGTACTTGGTTTCAAAATCACCAATTCCCCTGTTAGTGTCGCAGTTGAGGGGTGGCGTTTGGTATCCCAAAGGCGACATGATGTCTTGGAGTCGTTCACCTGAATAAACAAAAAAAAAAGATAAAGAAAACTTTATTTATAGTCGGAATTACAATTATAAAACAAGAAACACAAGCAGAAAACCGCTTTTTACGACAATTAATATATATACAGTATGTACAAGTTTAAATATTAAAAACATCAAAATATGGTAAAAGCATGTAAACATTAAAACCTAAAAATTATCGAGAGGCATAAAAGAAACATCTTATGCATGATCCACATCTGCATTTATATTTATAATTACGAAGAGCTGTCTTCTCATAAACATATCATCCTCAAGAGGTGGCGAAAATCCATGTAAAACTTTATATATCAGTTCAATCATAACATCCTCCCTCTCTTCAAATAACATTTTACGGTTTGACCTTTTTAGCAGCTCATGGTACGGACTTACAAAATCATTATACCCAGTCCGAATTGCTCTTTCATTCATAATCAAAGAATTATAACAATTACAATTGAATTAGGTCTTTTATACAAAGGATTTGAGCAGAATTCCATTGATGTTTTAATTCCCAGTTCATGCATGCACTGTAAAATTAAAAAGCGAGCTCAAATTACCGAGTTATCTAGATGATTGGACAAAAACTTCGAGCTATTATGATAAGACCAAATGGGTATGGTGGTATTTTGAGATGTACTGCACTCGTGAAGATATCCTGAGACCTCTGTACCCACTAGTGCTGATGCACTCGCGGGTACAGAGGACTCGGGATATCTTCACGAGTGGGAGACTTGGAGTACATCTCAAAATACCACCATACAACCATTTGGTCTTATGTATACCCAATATTGTAATTCAAAAGAGAAGTGAGCTTCTCTGAGATGGTCAGAATAACCTTTTTTTTTAGTATGCCAAGGCTGCCCAATCCAGGCCTGATATTCTTTTTGACTTCAAATGTTTTGTAGCAGGTCAGCATAGATATTAAATTGGTCAATTATCTAGCATTTTTTCATAAAAACAGGCACACATTTCGCTTACTATGAATGACGAATAAAATAATAACCCCTAGATTTTACTTTGCCATACCAACTTTATCATAAACTGAAAAACACAAAAAACTATTGACAAAAAACTATTCACTTCTAAGAAAGATCTGGGAAATTGACCAATTTTTCAGTTGTGCGAATGAGTGATTACATTATAAACTTCAAAGGCAACATCTAAATCCAACCAATTTGTCTGAAATTTTGCATGTGTTAACTTTTACTTATGTGGTCATCCATTTCTACTTTCAAATTGGGGGTTTTAGGAGATTTGATTTTTCCCATTGAAATGTGGACCACCCTAACCCAGGCCCCCCTAGACTATATATCCTGTCCCCAATGTTGTCACAATGTTGTGAAGCAACGTCAAAGATACAGCATTAGCATGCAATGTTTTGGCAACATTGTGAAAAAATCACTGCATTGTGTTCACTGCAACATTATTTCTACCATAGAGTAGCGATTTGACCTACTTTTTATGTTCGATTATTTGAATGCTTATGCTGTCAGGAAGGGATCACTTGACTCTACTTGTAACTAGTGAAACAAATGTCTACAAATTTTAATAAAGGAGTTACGGCCATTTTTGTAAAAAAATGAAAATGGCCTTCTTACCCCACCCATCGGGCGAGAAGCCCCCCTATTATAATCCTATGGTAATTTTTTTTGCAAGCGCATTCAGCTTGAAAGTTATTTCTTCGGGTTCTTCTATCATTTTTAAGGCATTCTATTCACTTTTTCTGAATTTCTGGATTTTTCTGTTCATACAATTATTTTTTAATATTTTTTGCCCTGTTTCCATTTTGGCAAAAAAAATTTTTCACTTTAATTAGCTATTCTATCAGGATTTAAGGTAAAACACACTTTATTAAATGGTTCCTGAATCAGCTTCGAGGCCGCAGTAAAGGGGGCCTCATGCCCCATACCATGTGGGGCCTCTCGCCCCAAACCCATATATTTTAATTTGGCCTCTATATTTTGAACTTAAAGCAAAAAACATAATCCAAGTCACATTTATGTGATGGTCATAAAGTGAAGCAATGCAGATATCCATTACACTTTAAAAGATTAAAAAAATTATTTCTGACAACCCCTTTCAAAGAATTAATGAAAGTTACAAAAACCATGCACATTTTTTTTTCTTCTTAAATTTCTACTATGGTTTGGTGCTGTTTGCCCTGAAAATTTGTTACGTCACCTAAAAAGCCTCTAGCTTCAATCCTATCAATAAAAAAATGCACCAAAAATGTAAGTTTAGATATAAGCCTTGGGGGGCCTTGGGGGCCTCTCACCTAACCCAGGCTTCTTGCCCCGACCTACTCTACGTATATTTCTACTTGACCAACAAATGAGCCCTCCACCATTCCAACAATTAGCGACGTAAATTGTTCACACAAAGTGAAATTCAACTTACCTTTTGGCAGGAAAATTGCTGTATTTTCAGTGAGAACAGCAATCTCTGTTTGGCTCAGGCCGAAAAGGGCCACCAAAGAAAGGGCGGCGAGCATCATCATTGGATGATATCTGAAAGTTAAGAAGAAAGTTTAAAATAAATTAACATAAGAATAAAGCAACCAACTTTAGTGATCCAGCCCTGGACAGCCAAAATACCGGACCATCTTCAAAAAATCGGTCCAGTGCTGGACTGGACCGGTTAAGTGCCAGTCCGGACTGGTCCAGTGATTTTTCATGTCATGAAGAGTGTCGCATGAATTTTTTCATATCTAAAAATGAAATTTATGTCATATAGTTTGTTTTAACCCTCATTTTATCATAATTATTTTAATGCTGATGGACCGCTTCTGGACCGGTACAGTAACAAAATTGGACCACCTCACCCTGGACCAGACCAGGACCGGACTACTTTTGTAAATACCGGTCTGTATCATTGTCAACTTTCACAAATTCAAGTGAACCTGCAATTTTTGGCATCAGGTCAACACGCCTGAATAAGCAAGAGTTTGGCCTACATGGAAAAATGTCGAGCTTTGGAGTTGGAGTCGTAGAGTTGGAAGTTTCAGGTGGAGTCGGAGTCAAACTTTGGTTTTCAGGTGGAGTCGTAAATTAATCTGGTGACTCCTGACTCCTAAAAATTATCTAAATAACTGGTCAAAAACACATAAAGCAATGTGAACTGTATTCATTTTCCTAAAGACCAATTATACGCAACTTTTTAAACTGCCATTAATGTATAAAATCCCAGATAAAGTTGTGGATTAGATTTTTTTTCTATGCTAACCACATGAAACTTGCATTGGATTAATGTCGTAAAAAGGAGTCAGGAATCAGATTTGGAGTCGCAATTCTGGAGGCCATCGTAGTCAGAGTCTTTTTTCAGGATGACAAAGGATTCGGGAGTCAGAGTCGGTCCAATGGCTGCCCGACTCCAAAGCCCTGGCCAAAATGTCTCTGTGTGCAGTACTGCAATCATGTAGGAGAACCTGTGTGATATGTTTGCTATTAGATGCTAAACATAATCAACTAAAATGCTTGCAAATGTGTTGAAAATGGAATGTAATAATTGAAGGTAAAACCAAAATTCGTGGTATAATATGTACATCATCATGATCAGATCATCAGGAAACTTTGGTTTTGCAGTCGACTAATGGTTTCCGTAATATTGTATGCAAATGTTGTAACATCTATTAAATTGTCTTATTTATCTATTTGTCTATCTTTATAAAAGTTTAGGGCAGGTCAAAACCTGTCTGGCTGTCCCACATTGCAGTGCTAAGTAACAATATCACCAAATACACTGCCAAATATACACTCCTGGGCAAAAAAAATGGACCACCCTAGAATTCGGCTTAATTTTGTTAGGCTATGAGTTTTACAGGATATACACATCGAAAAAGCTTCATTTCCTGTCAGTTAATCAACAGAAGCATTGTCTCAGTATTAAATTTCTTTTCCTCTTGACTTTTTAAGCCGGACATTTTTTTTGGCTACACTTTTTGACGACTCTGTGCACTGCAAAATGTACATATTTTCCCATCGCCGTTTCACTGCTTTCCGAAGCTCCTAAATGTTACTGGGTTTGCACCCTCTTATTAGATTCATATCAGTATGAGCCCGCAAGTTCTGAATTAGTTGAAATCCAGACTATGTCAAACATGGTAGTGGAGGAATAATGGTGTGGTGAGCCCTTTTCAAGCACTCTTCAGAGGGATCAAAAATCATTTAAGCTTCTAAGTATGTAAAGAGAATGCATCATGGCCTTCTGCCGAACATTTGGAATGTTTTTCTGGTAGAAAAGGTGCAAAATATGCTGTTCCACTATGACAGGCTAATGCCCAGGAAGCGAATGTGACCATTAGTATTTGCTATGCAACAATGTATTGACTATGTTCTGGCTGGGACAAAATATAGATATCAATCAAATTGTGAATTTTTTGGGTCGTATTGATGTTGATGTAAGAAGACAAAAATATGGTAACACAAATGTGCTTCGAAGAGTCATCGAAACAGCAATGGGAAAACATGCACATTTTGAAGTGCATGAAGTCATCAAGAAGTGCAGCCAAGAAACTATTCTGCTTAAAAAATCAGGAGGAAAAGCAATTTTATACTGAGAAAATGCTTCTGTTGATTAACTGACAGGAAATGAAGCTTATCCGATGTGTATATCCTGTAAAAATCAAAGCCTAATGAAATGAAGTCAAATTCTAGGGTGGTCCATTTTTTTTGCCCAGGAGTGTACAATTATACATGTCTGTTATTAATTGCAATTTTTTAAGTTTATAGGATTGCCGTTCAGTATGGTGAGCGCTGGTGAGCAAATTTATCTATGCCAGCCTGCTCCGCTGAAGGTCTTTGCCTGCATGCGTTCAACTCCCGGTTGGGGAACTCAAAATTTTCAGTGGACCTTCATGAGCAAAACCCCAGCTGAATGTCGTTCAGATGAGACGTTAAATTGGCGGTCCCTTGTAACAATGGCTGTGCTGGGCAAGTAAAAGATCCCTCACATGGGGTAAATGTGTAACATGTTGATGACTCCCGCTCTCTTTCCCATCTCATCAATCAACCCTCGTGAGCACCCATATCTGGGCTTAGAGGGCTGCACTTACCATATCTATCTATCTATCTATTATTAAGTGCCCTGCTCCGGCCAGAATTCAAAGTTGTCTTCCTATATTCATTTATGAAAATGACCTTATTCAGCTCGAGTTAGGCTTGAAAATGACAGCTCATGTTTTTTTTTTTCTTAAGTTCATTCAAAGATGTGGCACCTCGAAAGTTCACAATAGAAATGTTACATGTCCGAATATTTTTATCGTCATAAAAGACTATAATAGATATGGTCGGGATCTAACTGACAATGGTGCATACATATAAGAACCCAAAAATGACTTGCCTAACTAATACATAATAATAACATATAATTATTATTATATCCAGATCTTCACCGCAACAAACGCACATAAAGATTGAATTCGTGAATTTGAAGGCTTTGAATTTATCAGCAAGGCAGCACAAAGTGGAGTCACAGCCATATTGACATCTGTGAAATACCAATGTTGACCTCTGCACCAAATGTGTGATTTTCGCCCATAACATGTAAAAGTAGACATGATAAAATGCACAATTGTCAACTTTCACGACATGTAAATGTGAAAAATCTGCAATAAATAACAGCGAGTGAATTGGCTCTGTGAATACGGCTGATAACTTTTCGACAGCAAGTACACTGGCGAAGGCTTCCGCGAAGGTTATATGTAAATAATGGGAGATTTCAACACCAAATTCTCATAACAGTGCAAATTATGTGTTCGTAAACTTGTATGATAGAATGTGGAAATACTGGGTAATGGCTGTTCAACAAGCCTCCAGGTATAGTAACACTATTTGTTTGAGGACACGTGAAAATTCTTATGAATATTTTTTGAGAATATTTTTGTCATGGTCTAAATAACAAAATCTATTTCAACATTGTCAGTCTACTGCATATATACTCTATTTGTATACAGAGCGATAGTATTCCTTCAAACTTGATATGTAGGTAATACTCTATAAACAAACTGGCATTATAGGTTCAACTTTTCGTCAATTTTATAAAACTCGAATCATCTCTCCAGCCCCAAAAATCAATAGCAAAATATTTTGGAGGCCACCTTTTAAAATTAATGGGAGCTAGTGGGGGCGGGAGGCTTGGAATTTTTAAAAAATAATTTCTTGCTCAGTTTTCGTGAAATAAATGGATTCTTTTTGGGAAGTCTTGAAATAAATAATTTCTGGTAGGGGTATTTCTTGAAAGGATGTTGCTTGATTTATAAAGGGATATTTGGGGATTTCACACACCCAAAAAGAATAATTACTGGCGCTGTTATCATGAAATTAATAGTTTTCCACACCGTTTAATTATTAATATTAATGTTTAAAAAATACCTGGTGTGAACAGGTTTCTTGGGATCAAATTTTTAGAGAGCTTATTAAATGCTTCAAACAGTTCAACTTATATACTGTATCACCTATGCCACAGCACCATTACGTGAACCATTCCGTTCTTGAGAAAATGAATGCTATCTTACTTAGAAATGGCCTGTTGGGAGGGGGGGGACATAACATGGGGCAAAGAGGCGGCGCACCGTGGCACTTCCCATCTTTTCCATGTTAATTTTGGGCCGGGGGGGGGGGGGTATGCGTATGCAATTCGAATTTGGAGATTGCAGAAGCAGGGTCATTTTGCAAATAACATACAGATATGGTGCAAATGCAATAGTTGACCTTGTACATCTCACTTATTTTGATAATGTTGTGGCATGCAAATCATTTTTTTCTTTATAGTATTTGCATATTTTGAAGAAATTGACTAGTGGAAGCCTATTTCAAAATCACATGACAATTAAATTCTAATTAATATACATCAACGTTAGTGATCACAAACTGTTATACATTGATTGTTACTATTTGTGTTTTTAGCAGTTAGACATTAGATAGAAGTAGATAAGAATCTACAACTTATAGAACCAACAACACCCAACAATAACTGTGAATTTTGAGAAAATGTTTTTCATAATCAACTGTCAAATTGGTTGGAATCTGTGACAAATATATCAAAACACACATGTCTTGGGCATTTCTTTGATTTGTCATATATGCTAGTATATAGGTGCACTGAAGCCATTTGCTAGCCCTGATACCTTTTGTCTCTCAATGATTAGTATGGTCGCCCATGCACTGCACATGGTTCTATAGTAGTACTGTCACTGCCATTAGTCCAAAAACGCTAAAAATTTTTGGCTCCACGCCCTTTACTTTGGTGCGATGGTAACTGAATCACTTTACGTAGGAGTAAAAAATGCTCGCATTTCAGTTTTTATCGAATAATATATATTTGCTTTTTAAAGTTTTTTCTTTATTTGCTGGAAGGTTGGTACTTTCACCTCATCTTTCACAGTATAAGTTTATTTAGTCTTTGTCAAGCAAAAGTTTTTGCCTCCACTTTGGCTGTAAAATAATGTCCATTATCAGGAACATTATCTTAAAAATTCTGCCACGAACAAAATAACTCTAAAATGAGTTCATTATGAAACAGTGTCACTTCTGAACAGTTCAACAAAAATAAGTCCCCCTTTACGAAAAAGGGAATATCTCAAAGACCTCTTCTCCAGGCCTGCATATTGACAGTGTGCATGTGTATTTGTAGCTTTATTGCTTAATTTTTGTTTGAGCCAGCAGACCCCGAGTGCACGTACTACCCCTATTTTCAAAAATACGAAGTTTTGGCTTTTCAAAAATATGTTTTACCAAAAGGTGTTTATACTCCACTCAAATTATTTGCTACTGCATCCAATGAACCTATAGGCTGTAAAACTGTTACAAAAGAAGTCCCTAGTTGTCTTCTAAATATGATTGAGAAACAAATTTTCTCCAGAAACATGATGAAGTTTATTCAGCTGGTGGCTCCCTCGCATGGTGAAATTGTTCATATCCATTGGAAAAGCCTGGGATTTTTTAAAACAGGGGTAGGCTCACTCGAAGGCTGCTGGCTCAGCCAGGAATAATTCCACTGAGCTATAAATACACACATGTAAGGTCGATATGCGAGGCTATAATTCAGCCAATTGTCATAAAAATCAGCGAATCTTTGAGATTCACGTTTATCCAAAGGGGGACTTATTTTTGTTGAACTGTTTATGATAAATGTATAATTTGAAATTTCAATATTTTTTGCTTATTCGCCAAAAAAAGGAAGCAAAATGCAGAGGCGTAGAACTATATGGTATTCGGAGCATTTGAAACAGTCGCATAGTTTCCTTTCATACGTGTGAAATGGTTGAGCGCTCCAGCGAAATTCTGGCGTGCGTCATGTTATTGTGACCGTAAGACATCTAATTCATTTTTAAGGGTGGTGCAAATACTGAGTGGGAGAAGGGGGTATTTTTCGCAATAAAATTAATTTGAAACTTTGACAAATGTGACATTTCACCTTGCACTATAGGAAAACATGTGGATTTGTATGTTTTGAATAAGATTGAGTGCTCCTTACATTAGATTTTATAAATAAATAAACAGTTTCTCCTGTTTTCTATTCATAACTGATCAGAATATAAATATAGAACATACTATTATATGCACACAAATTGTAAGCTGAAACTTGGTTGTTCGTTGAGTAATTTTTTCTTTTAAAAATATCCTTTTAAAACTCGCTTGTGGTTTTGTATATACATACATGTATATAAGTGAGTATCGAATTACTGCATCAACCTTGATTATTGGACATTTTCAGTCAATTATGCATCTTGATCAGCTGACAAAAGTGAGAAAACCTTCAGATGTCAACTATTGTTCGTAAGAAGCTACTAGTTTATTAAGAAATGAATGGCTTCCTTTGCATGCAGATAAGGTGATCTATTTTGGCTTGACTCATCTGGTATAGCTTTGCTCGTCAGAGCCTTAAAACTCTCACGTTTTTCTTATGATCGAAGTCATCAGGTCCAGCATTCTCCCGTAGTCATCAGCTCACTTCTCGAGCTGGCTCTGCCAGTGAGCCTCTGACCTGGTTGGCCAAAAAAAGTGTGGTTTTAGAGCTTCAAGTTGATTGGTTGCGTATGGAAGTGGACGCACAATCAGAGAGGCTGTGACATTTAAGGCTGGATCAACTCATTAAATTTGCTTACTGTTGATAGCTGTTGATAGCTGTTGTCTGCTGACCTGCTTGTTGTTTGAAGTTTCCTTATGTTTGACATTAATCTTTATGATTAGAACAGACTCAAAAATACTATGCAAGCACTCAATTTAACTTGCAGATAGATATTTACTCTTCACTTCAGTCAGTAGCCTATTATGTATTATACATCGATCTACCTTTTATTTCTCTGTCATTTTTTTTTGTAAGGATCCATATATATCTATTGAGATATTTATCTATCCTCCCTCTCTCCCTCCATTACTCCCTCCCTTTCTTCCATTCAGCTTTCTCCCTTCCTCATTACCTCAATTCATTACCCCACTTCATTCCTCCCTTTATTCCTTCCTTCTTCCTCCCTTCAATCCCCCTTCACTCCCCCTTCATTCCTTCATTACTCCCTTCATTCCTCCCTTCATTCCTCCCTTCATTCCTTGATTCCTTCCTTCATTCCTCCCTTCATTCCTTCCTTCATTCATTCCTCCCTTCATTCCTTACTTCATTCCTCACTTCACTCCTCCCTTCAATCCTCCCTTCATTTCCCCTTCACCTTCCTTCCTTTCTCCCTTTAGTCTTTCCTTCATTATATCGAATTGATCAGACGAGCACAAGGCTGCTACTGCTGTTGCCCCCTCCCCTCTTTTTTTTGCACAGAAATGCGTTCTGAAAATGTCAAACTTGGACTAAGTCAGTCACTGCCAATGAGGCTGTCTTGAGAAGCGACCCAACAACCAATCAGATCAGAATTGAATGCATGAATGATGATGATTGCCATCTGAATTGTTCACAGTTCTATTGTTTGGTTTTAGTACTCATCAGTCATTTCACAGTTCATGTATTTTTCAGGTTATGGTTTCTTGTTTTCAGTTTGTATGTTTCATTTCATTGTTCAACATTCATGGATTGTTTGCAGTGGTTTAAAGTGTGTTCAGTCATAGGTATGAAAGCTGCCTCCTGTTTGGCTGAAACCACCAGGGCATAACTGATCTAAACCTGACAAAAACCACAGAAAAATCGATCAACAGAGTCAAAGCCTCGCTGTGCCAGCTCGCACAAGAGGCTTTGACAATGTGAAAATGCAGGTCCAGCCATTCTCTTGGTTCTAGTATCATTTGAAGTAAGGCTTCACTTCTGGCGTAATTCCTAAATTCAGTCTTTTCTTTCTCACCAAGTCTAACTTAATATTCTCGCAGCGAAACGGCCAAAGGCCGTTTCACAAAGCGAATTGAGCACTAGAGAGGTTTCAAAAATCTGTGCAGTGATGGTCTCAACATCAATGGTCGACAGCAGGAAATTAGGTCAAGTTGGTCCAGCTTCTTATCAATGATTTAGTTTCGAATTTAATAAAACAGGACATATTCATATTCAAAAAGGTCTTAAAAATTCAATATTCTCCAAAAGTATTCACTCTACCTAAAATTATGTAGGTAATTATATGCCTCGACAAGCTAAATTGAATTCTTAACACGTGATACATTTCATTTCAAAACAGACAACAAGAAAACATAACAAAATTAAAGTGACATTATCTTTGTAAACTGATGATTATGTAACAGTGAGCAGTTAATCTACAAGCAGATCATGTTATTGTTGTTTTATCACTATTATGCAATATCAACAATCTAGCATAGACGTGATTTTGGCAGCTTTCAGTGTTATCTTCCTTTTTACTATTTAGCTGATTATCTATCAATTCTATTTATTCTTAATCCTATTTATTTGTTATGCTATCTATCTATCTATCTATCTATATTCTATTTTTGATTTATTTTAACTTTGTAGTCTAAATTTCACTCTATTTTTCTATCTGTCTTTCATATTTTTTGAAACAGTAACATAACTGCCTTTCATACATTGAATATGAAATAAATTTAATGAAAGTTATGGTATCACAATAAGTCCTACAAAACTTTTTAAGTGCTGCGCGAATTCATGGCCTTGCCATTTACATATTATGGATGATTTCATTAATTGTTGACACTGAGATTGAATGTGAATTTTTTTTCTGGGACGTGTTTTCAATAGGAAAAAATTACATTAAAAACTTGGGACATCACTATTCTTAATAGAATGACATGTCCAAGAAAAAGAAATCCACATTCAATCTCAGTGTCTACAATTATGAAATCATTTGCAACAATTTCTTTTAAGTAATTCATTTCTCTTGGCTTTTATTATGGCATTCGCTGCTCTTGTATATTGTTGACTTTTACACAGCTATGGACCAGTGTTTATTATTAAAATAGCCATGGGCATTTCCTATCGCAATCGACAGAATGAATTCTTTGAACTGTTCTGTTATTTGGCAAATATGTCAAAGTACATTTATCCTGACATTTACCTTGTAAGAAACTGCCTACAGGAAGTAGCAGAAAGACAATTTACCTTTTTGAAATTTTGCCAAAATTTGTGACACTTGCTTAGAAAAAATTACACCTCATACATTCTCAGGAACAAAAAGACAGTATAAATTTGATTAGGAGCCAACTTATCAGAAAGGTTTTTTCTAACTCCCAAGTTGGAGAACTGAATTTATTGCACTGCGCCACCGCCAGGTGGCTAGCAGTGCCCTTGTTTTCGTAGGCTTCCAGATTCGTCAACTAACATTTGCTCTGCATGCTTCTTTGCGATGGGCCTGCACTGCCCTGTAGGCTGCTGTAAGCACGTGTCTGATGCACCACTGCAGCTTGGTTATTCGGTTGCATGGGTGCAGTGAATGCACCAGATTAACCAGGTTTTTCGGTTAAATAAAATGCACCACCCTACACAATGATTGTAGGCCAATACCTGGAATTTAACATGGATTGGATTGAATGATTGTGCTTTGATTATGTGCACTGCACCCCAGATAAAACAACTCATGAAAAAGAGAGGGATCAGTTTTTCTAATCCAGATGGGGAGAGGGGGTGACAAGTCACAGGGGTAAAAAGTCACAGGCCTTTTTGACCTACTTGCAGTGACATAATTATTAAGCTTAAATCATCATTTGGGACGCTTTTATGAGAAGAAGGTCTGTAGGGAATATGAAAACTATGCTCATTATGCGAAGTGGGTTTTTACCCACCCCATACTTTTTAGGGGTCCCGAACAGGTTTTATCGGCTCTGAACTTTTCCTATTAATGTTTGGTCACTGAGACATAAGAAGTTGGGCTACTGTTTCAGGGCCTTTTGGATAATAGTCTTTCATGCTGTGAACCCATTTTTGGCCATATGGTCACCAAGTTGCCATGATCATGTGTTGAATTTAAAAAAACAGCTGAGGGGTGAAATGTCACACTGTGACATTTCACCCCAGCACTGTGATATTTTACCATAGGGTACCGTGAATTCAATATTCCGTGCTAAAGAAAGTAAAATATTCCACACTTGAGGCTTTTAGCTTACAATCTTATCATCATCCATCATAAATAATACATCTAAGAGAGTATTGCAACAAGTTTTCATTTCGCAAACTTTGGCCAATTTCTGACGCAGGCTTTGCTGATGGTGCATTGTCATTGCGAGCCGATAGCTTTGGAAGGCTCACTATAAATTTTATGCACAAGGATGACTATCAAGTCTAGGTCTGCATGTTACCTCATATAGTCCTGTATGTTCACAAAAATTGCATGTGACTTGTTATCCCGCGGTTGTCACTTCTCGACCCTGGCATGGGGTAAAAAGTCACATCAGACTTTGCTTTAAATAAATGTGAACTGACTAAAGCCTATTTACAACACAGCAGCTATCATGTGATACAAACGTAGTCAACTAAACACTGCATAATTGTGCCAAAGGTCATTCAGATCTGACAAACACCTGCTCTGTTCTGGGGCTTTTTTTGGATTTTGTGACTTCTGACCCCCGCCTCCCCTAATAACAAATAAATACTTTCAGTTTTCATATCTTGTTATTTTTTCTAGTTTTGCATTTATTAACTCTTACAAAGAATTTTGATTCAAGTTTGGAATAATGGGGCACTGATTTCACTTCATATAAAATTAAAGAACCCTTTTATCTCAACCAATGTTTTATAATTGCTCCAATATACTTCCTTTAATCAGATGAATGCATGTGAAAATATCATGAGTCAGAAAGGTACTTTTGTGATTCACTCTAAAGCGCAGTGCATCACTCATCGCTATGCGATTTGACATGTCTAGTTTATTTTATTTTTTTGGGCAAATTACGTTTTCTTTATTCTTTCCAAAATACATAGGTAAGGAGGTTAGGTTGTTAGGCCAGACACAACTGATCTTTAGCTTCTTGGATCTTCCCGAGGAACTTTTTCTATTGTCGGTCGGTAGGACTAAAAATAAAAAGCTGTAATCTCAAGTTTTTATTATGTCAATTGAATAAAAAAAATATGGTTGGTGGTAAGCTCTATTTTTTTGTGGCAGAAAGTATGTTGGGTCAGTCAATCCGAGAAGCTAAAAAATAAATATGTCGGGGCCTTATGGTCTTTACAATGCATGTTGTTGAAACATTGCCCACTGTCAGTATCAGCGAGGACATCTCATGCAATGTTACCATTTAGTAATTTTGAGAACCTTTTTGAATAGTCCACTCTGAAATGTTGGTTCTTATTGCTACTGTTCATTATTATGATTTTGAATGAGAATACTTCAGTACTTCAGGGTCGAGACACAATGGAATTTGAGGTCACATGACTTTCTTGCAGGGCCAGTGGCCTTAAAAAGGTCAAACCTGTGAACTGTCTGGGTTATACACAATAGGGTTTCTGACCTTCTGTGCATGGCACAATAACATAATATCAACTTCTTCAACAGTCCAAACACAAAGGGTAAGAGTCAATATTTATTATGCAGAAATGAAATACCTTTCTCACTGCCAGGTCTATAATATGCGTTGAAATCTCTTAACATCACACTCTGAAGAAACAACCGATATCAGTTTGGTTAAAGAAGATTTGTTATCAGAACAATGATGTTTTTGAAGGACAGTGGTTAGAGAACCAGCATTTGGTACATATCTTAGTTGAGAAGTAACCATTCAGAATAGTTGGAGTCGGACTGATGGAAATGGGGGGAGCTCGGGGAGCTCAGCTCCCTTGACCAAAAAACAGGGGGAGCTGTACCCCACTACAGCTCCCCCAATTACCAGTGGTGAAATTACAATTATCATGAACATTACTTTTTCAGTCCTCATGGTATTTAGTATAGGTTATACAACGAATTTGAGGTGTATAACTAACATTTCGGGTGGTTATTTACCGAGGGCTTTAGCCCGAGGTAAATAACCCCTGAAATGTTAGTTATACACCTCAAATTCGTTGTATAAGCGACTTATACTCCATATATGACTCCTGAAAGATTTTAACTGAATTTTGTGGCTTTGTTGTCATTTTTAGGTGCGTTGTTTGCAGAAAAAACAGTACAACAGGCTAACTTAATCCCCAACAGTGGTATAACTAGTAAATCCGTTGGTTATACCATGGCAAAAGACAATAGAAAACTGTCTTGGTGGAGTATAATGCAAATTATACCCTGGTGGAAGAAGTCTTTCCCTTTTGAAAATTTGGAGTGGCAAGCCGCTGCCGCACGAGCCAAGAGCTCCCCTGATGGAAATTTTCCATTTCCATCACTGTGTTGGACAAATATCAACCTAAGGATTGTCATCACAACCTATCTGTGCGCCTCTTTTGCATTAATACCCGATGGGCACATCTATGTTGCCTTAACATTGTGACGACGTCATCACAGCATCGCAATTTTGGTGTAGTAAATCACATAGAATTGTACGATAGAAAATAATATTATTTTGGTACAACGCTTGCGAAGCAACATCAAGATATGAGGTTGGTATGCGACATTGTGGCCATGTTGGGAAAAATCTCAACATTGTGTTCTTGTTGTGGCAGCATAATTTCTACCACACATTTCTATGGACAGCAGATGAGCCCTCAACTAATTATAATTAGCAACATTGTGTTTACGTTGTGTGCCCCCTGAGTAGATCACCTATGTAGCAAACATGTATGTCATAGATGATCTCTAAATGTTAAATTTTTTGTTTGTTTTATTGTATTTTGTTATTTTGTTTTTACTCGGTGACCAGCTTTTAGCTGATGTTTTTTGTTTTTTGTTTTTTATTTCGAGACTAAATAAAGTTTATTCTTATTCTTATTCTTATCACTTATCACCTAAAATTTTTTTTCTGCTCACCCAAAATTGTTCAATAAGCGATAATAATCACAACTTTTTTGTATATTTGAGCTACCGTGTACTGAGTCTACTGACACTTCCTTTTTGCACGATTTTGTCACTATTGGCAACATGTCAGTATAGTTTCACACCCTGTTTACATTTGTAGTGTGTAGGCCACAGGCTTCTAAGATCATTGACATATATATATTTGTTAAGCAAATGCATGCAAAGTATTTCAAAGAAAGGCAACACCAGCTAAAATGCAAGTAAAATAAAAATATTTGATAGAACAGTTCAAAAACATCCTGCAAAAAAAGATGTAGAAAAAAACAAAAGTTTTTTTAATCATGTCAGAATCTAAGGGTTTACAAATAAATGCCTTTTAATGTCTTTGAATCTGTCTATGATGGTCCAATACACTTGAAACACCCAGCTTATAGAATCTAATGTTATTTCTGTAGGTGTATCTCAAGATCTATCCAAATGCAGATGATGGATAAGAGGTATGCATATACTTTGACAGATTGCCTACTATATTTGTTGGCTCTTGGTGAATTTCTTTCTTTGAATTTGCTTCTATGAAAAATGAATCATCTCGTAGCAACAGCTTGTTTTGCCTGAACTACTTGCTTTTTGTATTATCATGTGTAAATTTTGATGTAAATTGTGCTATTCCGCGAGCTCCTGCGAGCAGTCCACATCATTTCAGTCTGAGGAACTCACACAATTTTGTCTGGAAGAAACCGGGGCTGTTTCTGAGTGTGCTTATGGCCTTGTCTACTTACTTAGAGAATGTGATTGCCGAGTCTGACTCTGGCATACATCAATATTGAATAGAAATGAAATTGGAACTATTGCCTGGCACAGCAATACTGTAGCATACAAACTCAACTTTTGTGCCAGGTGGCAGCAACATGCAGTTCTCATTTCACTAGACTGGCACCGTGACAACCCAATATTTTTTCCAGGCAGATCCTCACACTTGCAGTCGTGCCTGCCCCAACATTGCACTTCCATACCTTTGCACTCCCCATGCCATCCTCCCAAGCACTACATGTAACTTGAAAAGTAACATATTATATATAATAGATATGTAACTTTTATACTTGTAATATATATTTTTAAGTAAATTAAATAAGATTTAAATCAATCAAAATGTGTCTAAACTGCACTGTACTTTACTGTTTTAAAACAGAGCTGCTCGATATATTTATTGTATTTATGGAATTTTCAAATATAGAAAAAAAAGGCTGTGCCAGGTCGAAAACGCCAACAAAAAAGCAAATGTGTGCACGTATATAGCACAGAGAGCATTCAGTTATCTACACCATGCTATTTTTGCATTTTTCAATAGATTTACCAAAACAATTGTTTTGATAAATTTCAAGAAATAATAATAGATCTATAGCTAGGATCATAATACTTATTACATTTGTGAGTACTATACTACAAACTTGGTTGGCAATGGTGGCACCATTTAGACATACCTGTAAATAGTGGTAAAGTTACTGGAAAATGATTTGCAGTGTCATTGGATCTATATTTTTTTGCTCTTTTCGAGACTAAGTTTCATATTGAAAATAAGAGTTTTATTGCGCCTCAGTGCACTCCAATGCCAATGTTAATATGATAAAAACAGATAGAAGAATTATATTTCAGTGGCAATTTTTTTTTCATTTTCACAAAAGGATCCACACTTAAGATCACCTGAGTGTTTAAAATGGAGTTGAGATAGCCTATTGACTGTTAAAAAGTTTCTGATCTTGTCATGCATATCCAATATACAAGGAGAACATGGCCACTACATCGCAGACCTTTTGAAGTCTCTAAATATAATAATGTCAATGATCTCTTAAATAAATCTATATTTTACAGTAAAAGAATTATAGAAAATAAATAAATCTATATTTTACAGTAAAAGAATTGCAGAAACAAATTATAAAACCTAGGTGCCTGCAATTAAATGTAGTTATTGAATTTTCAAAAGCATTTGATCCTGTTCAAATATTGAATACATATTCGTTATGGTATGCATGGAAGTCTCTAAAAACTAAAAAAAGCATTATATTATATGAAATATATGAAACTGAATACCTTGTTTGCCTCAAGTCTTGAATGCACTATGACTATCTTTCAATTCCCCATTCTATTGACATACAACTGATCCACATAGTATGTATAGGTCAAACCTTATTTGCAAAGTTATCAAATCAATATTTTGTCTTTCTTTTTCATGTATACAACTTCATCTATAGACCAACACAGGTCCCTTTTTATTTTGCATGCACTCTAAAAACTTTCGGGACAAAATTGATTTTTTAGATTCAAAATGGTTTTTTGAAAAACCAAATTTCAATGCAAAACCAACATGGATTTTTAAAAAAAATCCATGTTGGTTTTTTGCATTGAAATTTGGTTTTTCAAAAAACCATTTTGAATCTAAAAAAACAATTTTGTCTGAAATTATTTAGAGTGTGACTTAAATAAGCAACATGTTCACTGTAGTTCAGTTAACTTTAATGAAGATTAAATCTTATCAATTTACAGACAGATTGAATTTCAGGGTTCCACAAGTTTGAAAGAACCAATGTTTGCAATGAATTCTATAGGCCTACACCATGTGAGATACATAGTCCACCCCCTACAGGACAAAAATTTCAAAAGGATTGGCTGACAGACAACTAAGATTAGTTTGATTATAGTTTGGTAAACTTGTGCGGCCTTCTAAGCCCAGTTCTGGGTGTTCAAAAAACTGTTCATGAGGGTTGATTAATGAGATGGGAGCAAGAGTAATTAAATTAAGAGTCCTCAACATGTTACCAAATGCGAGCTATCTTTTACTTGCCCCGCACAGTTATTGATACAAGGGGCTGCCAATTTTACATTCATCTGAACAACATCCAGCTGGGATTTTGCTCATGAAAGTCCACTGAAAATTTTGGGTTCCTCAACTGGGGCTTCGAACCCATGCAGGTAAAGACCTTTCGGGTAAAGACCTTAACCACTCTACCACCCAGCTGCCTGATATATGGCCAAAAAATCCAAATGGATATAAATTGCTCAACCGAGATAAAGGATGTGACTGTTTGTGACACCCAAATACTGGTTAATCCTCAACCACTATCATATACCTGATACATATTTGTAACTAATCTTCTAATACCAAACTGAGATTGGTTGTTTGTGAAGTAATCTTTTCAGCCAAACATTTTTATATAGAATTAGAGTGGACTGTGGCACTGTGAAAATGGCACTTCGTGACTCATGATAGCCGATGAAGTGTCGTCTTTTCTACTTTCAACATGGGAAACATAAAGGCTGCTTGATTAGTCATGATCAAGAGAAAGCTATTTGACTTCTCATAACGGATTTTTTAAAAATCCATGTTGGCTTTTTGCATTCAAATTTGGTTTTTCAAAAAACCGTTTTGAATCTAAAAAACCAATTTTGTCCCATTTTTTAGAGTGTGGGAAAAGAGACTGGTATTCAAAAGCACAATTAAGCCACTTCATCAAAAGTTTATTAGCTTACACATTAGCTATTCGCCACACTTTTCGACAGTAAACCACCAAAGAAAAACCATTTTACGAGGTCTTTCAAAACACGCTGACTACCTTGGTATCTCTATCAGTCTGTTGCACTGTGATCATTTTTTGGGCCATATTAAACAATGTTAAGGGACACGGTTCGCATGGTTCACATGTTACTCCCTATAAATTGCTTGGTAAATTTGCTGAAAATTACCGGAGGCTACAGAATGTCAGTTCCTGCAATTTGCGCCAAATTCACATGCACATCTTATTATGTTCTGAGACTTTTCTTATCTTTCGGGTATACTTGTGCACATGTAACTTCTTTAGCATACGGAGTGCTGCTTGTAAGTAAGGAAAAAGGTGATGTTTTGCCATTGGATCAATGCTTACCATCCCAACCCCAACTGCTTGTGGGATCATGGACTCAGAAGCAATCACGTCCGGGCCTCTAGATGAAGACATATCGCGTCATAAAGGCATATATTTTAGGTATGTTTAAAACAAATGACTTCCAATTTTCCTGGCTGTTCTCAGTTACAAATGCGTGAAATTCTTTGATAAGTAAGTGAAACACAATGCCAATGTTATTTCAATGGGAAGGGAGATTCACTTACTTATCAAAGATTTTGACCCATATTCAAATGTTTGTAGAGCAAAGAAAATTGGCAGCCATTTGTGTCTGATATACTTAAAATATTACCTTTATGATGCAACATGTTTTCATCTCATCAGATAAGAATCCCTGCTTCCACAAGCAGTTCAGTTCAGGATGTCTAACATTGACTCAATGGCAAAACATTACCCGTTTCACTTACTTACATTTACTGACAGCACTGTACATGTATATATTTATATGTTCATGATTGCATTCCCAAAGGCAATAAACTTGCACCAACATCAGAAAGTTCAGAGGCAATATATACCTATTGTTAAACCAATTCCTATTGTAAAAAAAGTAAGAAGAAAAACTAAGTAAATGAGGCAGGTCATCAAATTTAAACTTCATAATGATGTATCAATATCTATGTCTCTGTGTTTCAAAAAAAATAAAACTTTTTTTAACCAGTCCATCCTCTTTATTTGCTGTAAGCATTGAGGTGCATCACTTTATAAACTCATTTTCTTCTGGTTCAGTAATTGGCAACATTCACTAAGTTTTCATCAGTAAAAACATAAGGACTTTTGATATCTTTTGAAATATATGACATGGAATTAAACCAGTATCATATTGCTAGTATACTGACTGAGTTTTGTTTTATTTTACACTTGAATCATTCTTAAATTAATTCTAAATGGATGGTAAACTCCAAAATGCAACTGCATTATAACTCATAAAGAACATAGAGGGTCTTGGAAAGCATGACTAACTCTTTTAAGTAACTGGTTACAAGAACAGGCCTAAATCTTGACAATCAGTTCATTTAAATAAAACTCTTTAAGAAAACTGTCTGACTGAATACAAGACAAACTCACAGTCCAAATCAAAGTAATCATTTTAAATCAACTGATAAATGTTGAAGGTTCTAATATAACTAAATTGCACAAAAATCAGACCAATTTTGATAATTATCTACAATAACTTAGTTTCAAGTACTGTATAATAATATAAATACAAAAAAGTAATCATTATTCAACTGACTTTAAAATGATATAAAATTTTTAATATTCTAATACAGAGCCACTATACACACATCAGACGATTAAATAATAAATTAATGATCTTGTTGCATAACTGCTAAATGTAAGGACAAAAAAGTATATTGAACTCACCAGTTGAGAGTATTTTACTATAGAAGTTCCAGGGGCAAGTGCAGTCAAGAAGAAAGAAAAGATAATATATAATATAAGAAGAGGCTCTCTTTGCTACCCACTCAGGCACGCTCCACTGGGCTGGATCCAACGGGCACTCAGCCGCGAATAGGAATCAGAAAAGAAGTCGAATCGCAATCTCAAGAGAATCAAGATATCATCATCTTACAACCGCAAATGTTTGTAGAATGGATGGATGATTCATTGGGGCTTTACGTCCTGTTATATTCACTTGGTAGGCTAATCAGGACAGGAGGGGGACACAGCAATGAGGTGATAGATGATTGACACAACGAGCAGGATTCGAACCCGGGACCTGATACGAATCCGAAGCAGTCGAATCGCAATCTTTGTCAATCAGACTCAATCTGAAGAGGTCATCATCTTACCGCAATTTTTTTTTTAAACGGATAGATGATTGGGGCTCTACGTCCTGTTTTTATGCACTAGGTAGATTAATCAGGACAGGGGGAGGACACGGCATGCAATTAGGCTAAGAACGGTTGAAACAGCCATCCCAAATAGGCCCAGGACGCCCAGGTGACACGACAAGAGCTGGATTCGAACCTGGGACCCAGCGATTGGCCGTCCAGCACATTACCACTGAGCCCTCGATGCCCAAATGTTTGTAAAATTCCCCACTGCAATGAGGGGAATGATGATTCAAACTAGCATCCAACATGGCCCAGACTTTTATCCATCAAAATTGAAATGGCTTTTTCCCTTGAGTTGAATTTGAGGTTTTCTTGCTCAAAAATATTGCCATACCACCTGTAAACATTTTCTTTTGATCAGTGGAGGGCACAGCTCACCCCAACTAATAACAAATTACACTCCAGGGCCTGGCCAAATACCTCAGGTTGGGGGTAGTCTGGGACTTGTAAGGAAAGTATAACATGCCACACCAGCAGTAATTTGAGGAACAGGATAGGTACACAAGATTGGTTGCACTGCCAAATAGGTATAATCTAGACACTGAGCATTACACTTGCTCAAAAGGTTGGTTTGGTTCACCATATAACCTTCAGCATTTTTGTGTGAGGTGACACATTTTGCACCTTATGACTATTGTAAATTAATTGGTTCCACCTTATAAACAAAGAGCTTGTTGTTATCAGGGCTTTGGAGTCAGGTAGTCAATGACTACTAGTCATTAGACCGACTCCCGACTCCTTTGCCTTTCAGACTCCCGACTCCCGACTCCCGACTCCGACTCCCGACTCCGACTCCGACTCCCGACTCCGACTCCCGACTCCTTTTACCGGCATTATTTCTTAACAAGTTTCTTGTGGTTAGCAAAGAAAAAAATCTAATTAACTACTTTTTCTTGGATTTTATGCATCAATAGTAGTTTAATAATTGGTCTTTAGAAAAATTTGTACTTTTCACATTGCTTTATAATGTGTTTTTGTCAGGTATTTAGACAATCTTTAGGAGTCAGGAGTCATCAGATTAATTTTCGACTCCGACTCCGACTCCAACTCCGAGTCTCTGACTCCACCCCAAAACCTCCGACTCCACGACTCCAACTCCCGACTCCAACTCCAAAGCCCTGGTTGTTATGCGAATACCTGTTAAGAATAAAAGTTAATTTATATATATACATATATAGAGACTGCTGAAAAAGAAATAAAGCAGCAATGTCTTGTTTAGTTCCCTAATTAACATCCTATGCCCGAAACTAAATTTCAAAAGTGTTAATTTCAACTTGCCATCATGAATTTATGATCTTGGGTGAAGTTTGCTTAAAAAAAGAAACCTAAAATGAAAAAAGAAAACTCAAAAGAGAAAGAAATGAGCTATCTTACCACTGGCATTCTTGGTACAACAACGCAAAGTCGGTGGAAATTACATAGAATTGTATGGTAGATATATGATAATAATTATGACATTGTCACAACATTGTGAAGCAATGTCAAGATAGAACGGTAGCATGCAATGTTGTGGCAATATTGTCAACATGTTTTGACAAAATCTCAATGTTGTGATTAGCATGTGTAAATATCGAATAAAAAATCAATCAATCAATCAATCATGATCACATTCATTGTGGCAACACACTTTCTATACCATTCATTTCTATGTGACAACAGATGAGCCCACAACCAATTAGCAACATCGTGTTTATGTTGTGTGCCCCTTCTACCTTTTGAGATATGTCTCATCATAACATGATTCCTTGCTGTGTTTACGTTTGTCAACAAATGCTTTAAGCATACCATAAGAAAAAAGGTTGTAAGAAGGCAAAAGAAAATAAAGTAGAGGTCAATAAAACTTACATATCTATACAAGAAAACCACGAAGGAAAAATGCCATAAAACCATAATCACCATCACCACCCATATGATTAAATTCTCTTTTTTAGATCTCAGCAATTTGAGAAAAAAATTTAAGATCTTGGCCTTTGATCATAAACGTCAAGGTCCCCTGTGATTTTGGTAATTTTCTTCAGATTTTGTTCAGATTTTCATCAAATTGCCTTAGGCATAGGTTATTTAATATTTTTTATTTCAATCTTTTTTTTATCCATCTGCAATCTCTCCTTATTTTCTAAGATAATTCTAAAATCTGTGTTGGAAAGGACCTTTGTATGCATATAATCTGATATTTTCATGACACGATAGCTCTTCATATGCCAGATTTGGGCTGTCGTTTGACCCTAGCGTCAATTATCTATACACCCATACAGAATGGATAGAATTCAGGGCAATTACAGGAAAATGTAAGTTGACATTTGAAATATTGTTAAGATTACTTTATAATATTGATGAAAATATAGGCCCTATATAATAGTATACATATATTAGGCTGATAAACTGCCTTGTCCTATCCGACCAGTCTGATATTAAAACTTCTGAAATTTTGATAAAATGCCATTAAAATGAAATCAGTTAAATTATATGGTATAAATAAGCTATCAGTGCATTTCATGTATCAGATCTCATATTGAGCCCTTGAGAATCATGTATACTATTTTATAGGCCCTTAGGGTCACTAACTAATAAGATATCCCAGGTTCGGCACCCAGTCACGGTACGGAGGAACTGAACAGATCCTCCATAACTCTTTGCTTCACTTCACCCAGGTGTAAATGGGTACTTGGCTATAAGAAGTGATGGCGATTGTAGAGTGACTTAGCATTGTGGCGCTGGAAACGTCTGCCAGGCTGTATACTCCCCGCGAAGTTGAGAAAGGCTCATGCTTGAACAAGCCTGCCAAGGGTTTAATTGCATTGTAAAGTCTGCTGACTGTAAAAATTCAACAATTACATTATGATTGTAAATTCATTGGAGTAGTAGGTCAATACTTTTTGGGGAGGGGGGGCTGCCCAAAAAAATAATGCCCAAATTTCTCAAAAAATTTACTTATCAAAGAAATTGTCTGCCCCAAAACTACTGGAAACATGAATTTTCCAAAATGTTTGGGCGGTGCCCCCCTCCCCTGCCTCCTGTGTGTCAGTTGAGTTTTTAGAACATTTTATCATTGTAAAGACTCACTTGCCAAGTTCGGAGTCTCTTTATAATTTTATCTTCACATTTTTGACAAATAAAATATATTGACTTCTGACTTCTGATTTCCATTAGATATATACGTGTGGGCAAGCATCATCCCATGTCAAACATTTAACACATTAGGGTAAAGCCATTTGCATAGCTGTTCTAAGTGTGTTTGTGGGTGGATGGATACACTTGAAAAACTTCTTGAATATTTGTCAAGAGAAAGTTGCTGTTTCAGCACTTTGGTGCCTGCACAGCATAGGTATAGTTTTTCAAAATTTAAGACAACCAAACTGGAACTTTTCTTTCCAGAATTACTATTTTTGTTGTTGTATAACTTAAAGTGAAACTTTCTCCAATGTCCTGTTTACATCAGATATGAAATGATGAAGTCTAATCACAAAGATAGAGGAAAATTAATAGTTATATATAGCACTTAATTTAAACTCACCCAGCCAGGGAAGAATGTGTCCAATTCAGACAATTCTGTTTGGACACACTCAAACAGTCAAAAACTTAATTACTGTCTGAAGTGTCTGTCATCTTAATTTGAAAATTTGTTTTTATAATAAAATGTCAGCAATCGCAACTAGAATTAAATTTATGAGTGATTAATATTCTCAAATAGTCAAGAAGACAGATGTTCCACAAAAAGATTCCACTCCCACACCAGGGTTGCAAATAAAAGGAGGAGTTGAAAATGACATGGCCAAGTCACGACCCAGAAGTAATTGTAGAAGCCTCCTAGACTTTGATAGTGCTGTTGTTGCTGTCACAACATGATCAAATGCCTGCTTGGGGTTAACAAATAGAGAAAGGCAATTTGTCATGCTTATTCATATTATGTTATTTTGAGTTGAATGTAATAGATAAATGTCTGGTAGTCAAAACGCCTCACGTTGTTTTCTTTCAATGACTATGTCCAAGCTTCAATTCCAATCAGTTAATTTGTTGACAGATATCTTTATCCTCCTGACCTCTAGGATGGACAATCATCACATACATATGAATTAAAATTAATTTTCAAAAGTTTTTGGGATATTCGCAAAACATGTATTTTGGCTTTCAGACATCATCCATATGCCGGCAAACGATCAGCTCACAAATATAGCATGCCATGGGTTCCAATTCACAAAGCAGAAAAAACTCAATAACTCAGACCCCAGACTACACTTACATCAGTACATTGATGCATGCAAAAGATTTAAAAAAACAAAAAAAAACTGTTCTAAACCGCAACCCAGTACAGACAAGATTGAGGAACTGAATGTCAACAAAATGAATGATTTTACCCAAGAAGGGACAAGTCTCGAAAGAGTGGAAAAGCAAAATTTAGTGCCAACTTATGGACGAAGTCTCACACAAAGAGCAAAAAAAAAGGTATGAATAATGAATATTTTGGCAATCTGGTTACTCATAGTAAATATAATTTGTCAAACTGATTACAAAGCAGATTATCTAATTAGAACAAACATCCTTCCACTCTTAGTTGAACAAGCATTCTTCCTTTCAGACGAGACAAACCGACATTCTTCCAACTTCCAATCTTGACCAAAATGAAAATGGGAGACATTCTTCCAAGACCAAAAACTTACATGAGAAATTCTTCCAAAGCCAAAATTATGACAAGAAACATTCCAGCAAGACCAAAATTAGAACAAGACACATTCATCCACAACCAAAAAAAAAACAGCAGACATTCTACCGACTAAAATTAGAACAGGAAGCATTCTTCCAAGATAAAAATTGGAACAAAAGACATTTTACCAAAACTAAAATTAGATCAAGAAGAGAAACTCTTCCAAGACCAAAACTAGAGCAAGTGACACTCTTCCAAGACCAAAATTAAACAGCAGACTTTCAGAATAAAAGTTAACAGGAGACACTGTTCCAGGACCTAAATTAGACTAGGAAACATTCTTGTAAGACCAAGACCAAACTTGATCCGGGAAAATTTTTCCAGGACCAAATTAGAACAACAGACATCGATTTTGTTCCATGACCACTTCACCAAGAACAGTCCATGGCATGTCATATTACAGGATGGTTCTGATTAAATCATTAACTACATTTTTTTTAACGCAAGCAGAATAACCTAAAACCTGTATTTTTTTCACAACACCAAATAACAAGCTGAACAGGTTTGCAACAAAAGTGACAATGAATGCAAAACTCCTCAGGCTGCAATAAAGCCATTACAAATTTGACTCATGTCCAACCACAAGGTCTAAAAATGTCAAATTACCTTTAAAATGTGGGAATCTCATGATTACTGAATACTTAAGCAAAATTGAATACTTGATGGCCTTAAACTTTCACTTCACCAATATCAGAAAGGGTGAACAGGTGCAAAAATGGACCTCAAGTGCACATAATAATTATCCATGGTCTGTGAATTGAAAGACCAGTTTGTGCTTGTTCAGGCAGATTTCAATGTGAATTTTTGTTTTCCAGTTATAATTATATAGTATGTGCACAGTGTGCTTATGACTCAGTGTTGCTCATTCCATTTCACTCATACAAACTGGAGCAGTTTAAAATTGTATCAGCAATTATCTAATTAATTTTTAAACTGGAATGTTTTTCTCATTTATTTTTCATTTTTCAGACTTTTCAATCCAATGTAAACCAAATATGACTATCCATCCATGGAATTTTCAACAAACCTGAATCACTGGAGCCTATTAATAAATTTACAAACAAACAAACTGGTTGCTGGTCAAAGAAATTCTGCACAGAATTGAAGACTTCCACTAACCAAATAGACACATACACCACTGGCACACAAATAAGAGGTCTGCTAATTTCACCTTGGACGTTGAACAATGCCCTGACCATTGGGCAACCATACCAGGAAGATGATGTAACTTGGAATAGAACCCAGGACCCTCAGCACAGCAACAAAGCAAGGTATTGCCCTAACCACTAGGCCTCCCAAAAGTTTGCCAAACATCAACAACATTAAAAGAAAACAATTAGGTCTGAAAGTTAAATAATTAATCTGAAAGCACCAATCATATAAGCTGCAAGTTTAATATATTTCAATTCTTTTTGCAATGATGGAAAAAAAGAAGAAAAAGATGCATTTTTGATAAGTGAAATTTATATTTATAATCAAATAATTTTCAGTTTAATCAAAGGTAATCTCAAATTGGTACCAACTTGAACCTATCAAGAATAACATCTGAGGACAAGGGAGTTTGTATTACTGACACTACTGGAGGACTAGAATGAAGCAAAAAAACAAAAGGTGACATTCTATTGAGTGGTTAAGTGAGTGAGTGAGTGAGTTTGTGTTTTACGCCCCATCAGCACCAGTGTGGGCTATTTAGAGGCAAATTGAGTTGTTAAGACATCACCATAATTCAACACAAAACCTTGAAGTTAAACATTGCTTTAAATAAACAACTTTCTGAATACAATTTTTCACGAAATTCTGTCATATAAGAAAACATATGTACACAGTGGGACTGAGTAGGTAGGCTAGAGTAATTTTTTCACAGAAATGAAACAATGATACCTATACAGATTTAACATTGCGACCTTCATAAAATTCAGAAGTGTTCACCCGACATTCCCTCCGGGGAAACAATCTAATTTAAATTCAGACACAAAAATATGAGACAGTTTCAAGGCTCTAATTTTACATGTATAAAGAAATTGCCACTTCGCATTGAATATATCAACTTTTCGCATGCAAAATAAACATTTTGACGAGACCATTCAGATTGAATCATTGCACGACCTTCAAGATTTGTTAGTGTAATCACTTAGAGTGACATTCAAAAGTACAAGTTCAAAAAAGCACTTTAAAAGTTTATAAAACACAAATTATTAACAAAGATGTGAAGCTCAATATTTCATAATGATTAATGCACTGAAGTTTATATCCACTCAATCAATATTGAATGCAACAGTCAAAACATTTTGGAATGATTTATACACTGAAGTTTAAGTTTATATCCACTCAATACAATGTCATATCGAATGCAATGTTGAATGTTCAGTCAAAACTTTTTGGAATGAATTATGTTTTAACCTTTTCGTCCTTTTAAACTGTACCGAAAGTTTCAATACCACATCAAGTTGTCATTGAATACTAGCAGAGATCACTTCTGAATAGTCTTACAGGCTTCATAATTTGCAAAATAAATAAAATCAAATTAACTTCACACAACTTTTGAAACAGAACTTGACATTTATAACAGTACCACTGAATTACAGAACTGGAGCATTGTCATAATATCGGTAGTAATTTAAAAATTATGCAAAAAACAATGACCGGACAAACAATAATAATATTATATAAATGTAGAATGTGCACAGTGCACTTATGAGTCACTGTGGCTAGTTTTATTTCGCTCATACAAACTGGAGCACTTAAAAAGTGATCAGCAATTATCAAATTAATTGTTAAACTAGAATATTTTCTCATTCATTTGTCAGAATTGTCATATCCAGTGTCAACTAAATATGACGATCCATTTTCGGAATTTCAACTAGAATATTTTCTGTTTTGAAGATACTCTCATTCCTTTAATATTATTGGTGGACTTTCAGATATATATATACAATGTCAGTAAATCTCAACAGGTTCATGCATACCTACATTGTGCTTCAATATATAAAGTACACAAAAAAAAAATTGCTGTAAAATCAATTTAATCATACCTTCAATTAATTTTAAATACATTTTTACTCATCCTTTTTCGCATTTATCTAATTCATTCATGCATCAATTATCACATACATGTATATCACATCATTTCCATGTTGCAGGTCCAGACCTTTTCATGTCTCGGAAATTTCTGGCTCCAATACCTCCTGTTCCGACCCTGGACCTCAATTCCTGATTAGCTTGGTCAGACTGTGCTAATTCCTCGTCATATCTAAAAGTGAATGATACACAATTATTTATACCTTTAGAAGAAACCATTTTAAAAAGACAAAGATTAATACTTTTCAACTACATAGCATCTAACAAATTCTAATATATATATACAGAAAAAAAACGGGGAAATTCTTTGAGCCATTTCTCCATCCTTGAACGAATGTTTATGTAAATAAATAAATAAAATAAATGAAGATGACCATAAATTTTATCTATAAAACCTGATTTATAGGTGATAGATGGCACATAATAATCATCTAAGTCATTAAAAAAGTTAAAGTACAAAATTCTATTCAGCTTTGTTAATGATAAAGTGTCTGAACTGTCATAGGCCAACAGGAAATGTGGATAATTGTTACTAGACATGCAACAGAATACATCTCAGCAATTTCTAAGTGCAAAAAACTGTTGTGAAAAGCAAATCTGCACAAAGTATTTTAAAACTCAATACAATGTCACTTGTACATGTAAGCAGACCCTTAGAGTTATGCAACGCCTGCATTAGACACAGCATGTTGCAATTAATACAAATTTGAAAGGTCTAATTTGGAAGATAATATTGGATACTCACAGCAACTCAAAATTTCCAATTGCTTCTTTGCTTGGGACTTTGTTCCATCTCACACTGTAGAAAGATGAAGAAGATAGAATAGAAGATCTATGGAATTATTTTCATTTGTACAAAATTGACAAAGGCCAGATATTTTTCAATTTTAGCTTTGCAGACCTACTGACTGACTCTATATATTTACTGCAAATGAGAAAAACAGAAGCTTATCCACAATTTTATTTAAAAAATAAGATTACAAGATTTTTTTTTGTTCTATTAGAAAAAGTCTCAACATTTTCATGTTTATCGAAACAAAGAAAGGATGATTCGATTCTCACACTTGAATGACATCTAGCTCGAATATTCGCTCAAGAAGATCTGTTCGCCATCATCAAAACATAGTTCCCAAACTTAGAACTTAAATAAAACCATTCATCTTACTCAGGAGTGTCTCCGTTCGGAACGACAATGTTGATGACATCTGAGATGAGCTTGTACTTCATAATTCTGTCAGCAGAGGTCGTTGAAGTCAATGAGGGTGACGCATTCACTTCAATCAACCACGGCTTCAAATTGTCATCAATGAGGAAATCATAGCTGAAAAGGGAACGGAAGGAAATGAAAGGGAGGGGGAGAGTCTTGAGATGGAAGGAGGAATGGACGGATGATTAGGGCTTTATGTCCTGTATCATAAGCTATATTTCTGCATTTGGAAGGTAGATTAAGATAGAAGGAATCTGGCGGATGCAGAAATTTGAATGAATAAATATATTAGGTCTATATAAGTTATGCAATCTTGCTTACCCATAAGCTTCAAAGCAGTGCCGATCATTAGCAATGGATCCCTGAATAAAAGACAAAACAACATTCATAAACCTCCAGTAAAGCATTTTCATCAAATCAGGGTAGACAAGATGATCTCCGAAGTGATAAGTTGGACAACATGCAAGTGCGCTGTTAAAAAAAGAGCACAGTCTCCTCAGGACAACAATGTTGGACGTACTGTGCACTGCGGAAAAAAAGAGGTGGCCCATTCCCCTCAGGACAACAATACAGGTACACTGCGAATTTGGCGGTCTTTGGTTACCCAGATGCCTCGTAGCAGAGACTGGAGCATCCAGAAAGGCTGAGAAAGCTGCCTTTAGAGAGTAGATTTAGGGAAAAAATTTGGAATAACAAAATTTGGAACAAAGAAAAAAAAATTATAAAGGAATATATTTATTATTTTTAATCTTAGAAATTTTTTTTATTGAATACGGAAAAAAAGTTGCCCACTTTCCTTTCTTAAAAAAAACGTGTGAAATTCGAAAAAAGTTGGATTAACTAATTTTTTTAAATTGGGGAAAAAAAGTTGCCCACTTTCCTAAGGACAACAATATTAGTACAGTGGGTAAATTTGGCCATAGTGGGTCATCCAGATGCCTCATAACACTAACAGGGACTGAAGCATCCAGAAAGCTATTGTAAGAAAAAGATACACAAAATCCATATAAATCAAATCCAACACACAAATAATAAGGTCTCATGACACTTACAGCAACTGCTTTCAGTGAATGAACAATGCACCAATTAATGTCATCGTACAATTTGTCGGTGACATCTTTTCCTCTGGTTCCTTCCAAGAATAACCGCAGATTCTGTATCGTCCATTTGCCTCCGTGGATAGCATTGTATTCTTCCTATTGAAAAAGTGTATGACGAATGTCAATGAAATTAAAAAGCCATGATGGCAGGGAATATTTAAAAAAAATTTATTTGAAAAAATATATATATATTTAATTCAATGATATATAAAAAATTTAAAAAAGGAAGATAATTCAAATCTAATAAATAATGATTTCAATGCAATGAGACAATATTAGGCTGACCAGTGAGAATGATTCTAAAATTCCGCAATGAAAAACTAGGAGTGAAAGTATATCAGATGTAAGACATTTTTCATAAACATTCTTTTTTTAATATCATTCAGAATTTAAAAACTCTGGAAAATTATATGGAACTGAGTCCTGTTAAATAAAAATAGAAAGTCAGAAAATTTTTAAAACGTACCCCTTGTTTCTGGATAGACACATTTGTTAGATGGACAAACATGTTATCCAGTTCGCTGGTGCTGGCATTGTACTTTACAGTGCAAAACCTCGCAAACCCCAACTGGTACCTGCAAAAGTATATTGACTGATGTAAATATGTATTACTGGTTACAGGCCAGACCGTTTTGGACCACTAAGAGGGGTTTTCCACAACTTGTATCCAACTTGTGATAATTTAAGCTACATTGTACACTGAAACATGATATTTGGGTCAATTAATATGCTGAAGAACAAAATGCGACCAAATTGTCTTGTCATCTGATTTTTTTTCATTTTAAACATAAAAAACATAATTTTTGTGCTTGGAGCTTCACAGCTTTTTTAAATCTGATGTCAAACAGTACCTTGGTGACCCATCAAAAAGAGAGTATTCAATTGTTTAAAAAAACGCCATATTTATATATGAAAATCGAAAAGAAACTTCTACTCAATTAGATGCACAATTCACAATAATATATATGATATGGGACATAGCTTGTCACTGCATAATGTGTCCAACTTGCAAAACTAAAAATATTTATAAAAGATTTTTACTCACATGTAGACTTTCAAAGGTCGAAAAGAAGAGACAAGAACATACAGTCGGAGATCAAACTTTTTCCCGCCGATTAATAGAGGATTGTCGACATATTTTGAGATGACGTACGTGTCTTTTGCTGAAGGTGCAGTAAACCTATATTTCGACCGAAGAGATTTTTAAAAGATTAGAATTTGCACTACAAATATGTGCATGAACGATGATTTATTTGTGAATCTATTACAAATCTATATGTACAGGTAGCATTAACTTGCAAAAGCGGAATTTAGAAGACTTTGAGTACTGACTTAAAAAGTCCAAAAAAAGATATAAGGCGTGCTTATATTCCTATATACATCCACATTAATAATTTTATTTGCTCAAACGCAAAAGAAACAAAGTTGAAAAGGTGGAATATGCCAAATGCCAGTCATGAATTTCCTAGTAAGAAGTAAAACTTAGGGCTATAAGTAACAGATACATGTCACAATTGTTAATCTGAATTTCCAACTGAAACGAAAACAAGTTTTGAAAATAAAACAACTTTTAAAAGAACTTACGTATTTGTCTTGCTATCTCTGGACCATTTTTTTAGTTGTGACAGTCGATTGATGAGAAAAATTCCAATTCCTCTTGCTGAATGATAAATTCTCATTATATGAATAATCCAAAACAGTGAAATTTTCATTGAAGAGATACAACTATTGTTCATTATTGTCATTAAAACAGTTCCTTATGAGTTACAGCCAAGAAAATATAAATTACAACAACCTTCTTTGAGTGACATCATAATCACATTCCAATAGACCAATACTTCCTACATGAATTTGTTGGTCAAAACTCGCATAATTGATCTTTAGCTTCTCGACTTCTCAAGGCACTTTTTCTAGGGTCGGTAGGACAAAAATAAATGTGAAAAAATTTTTTTTTTAATGTCAAAAAAAAAATTTTCTTTTTCCATCGGCAGAAGAAAATATATTGTGTCGGCGGGTCCGCGAAGCTAAGAATCAATTATGTGTGGCCTTAGTGATTCATGTCCCAGTATATTACAGTGGATTGCATTGCAGATCATTGCAAACCCCCATTAGAATAGAATAGAATAGAATATACTTATACAGATTAACTGTGAAAGAGCAGAATTGCATGCTTATCAAAACTGCTGTAAACAGCGCTTTCATATTTCAAATGTAATATGTAAATGGCACTGCCATGAAATTCGCGCAGCACTTTAACAAATTTATGTAGGACTTATAGTGTTACCATAACTTTCATTTTTATTTCATTTTCAATGTATGAAAGGCAGATATATGTAGCTGTTTCAGAAAATTAGAAAGACGGATGCATGGAAAGACAGAGAAAAATGTAGAATAGCAAGATAAACTAGACAAAAAATATGATAGATAAATAGATAAATAGAGAGATAAATAGATAGACAGATAGATAGATAGAAATATTGACAGACAGATAGATAGATAAATTGATAGATAGATATATATTAAATAGATAAATAAGATTGATAGATAATCAGCTAAATGGTAAAAAGGCAGACAGCACTGAAAGCTGCCAAAGTCAAGTCTATGTTAGATTGTTGATATTACATAATAGTATAAATATATAGTAATACAAAAACAATAACATTGCATGTAGATTAACTGTTCACTGTTACATAATCATCAGTTTATAAAGATTATGTAACTTAAATTTTGTTAGGTTTTCTTGTTGTCTGATTGAAATTAAATGAATCACATGTTGATAATTTGATTTAGCTAGTCAATGCTAATAATTAACTATTCCATAAAAATGATTGGTACAGGATATATTACCAGAGAAAATTGAATTATTAAGACACTTTTGAAGATGAACATGTTATGTTTTGTTAAATACGAAAATGAATCATTGATAAGAAGCTGGGACTTGACTTAATTCCCAGCTGTGGACTGTTGATGTTGAGACCATCACTGCACAGATTTTTGAGTCTTCTCTTGCACTCAATTCGCTTCGCTCAACGGCCTTCGGCTGTTTCGCTGCGCGAATATAATTATAATGTACATTGTACAAGAACGAATGGTAGAAAGATATATTGGAGTTAATAAAAACAATTGCAATAGAATTACAGAAGTTAAGAGTGCAAACGATAAACCATGTGAGAGTGATACAGAGCAACCAGAAAATTTTCTAAACTCTCTACAAACTCTAGTGTAAATCAAATATATATTTTCTAAAATAAATTGGACTAACAAAACCTTAGTAGACCTTAGTACGAAGAATTCATTCTCAGAATAATCATACATTTATATGAGTAATTTTCAGAATGAAATTTGATGACAAAATTAAGAATATTGCATTTAAAAATAATGCACACAAACAAAAAGTTAGTAATTCACACAGAAAATAAGATTCAAAATGCAAAAAGCATAAGAAAAAGGATTTGCATCCGGAGAAAAATATCAAAATGCACTCGAGAACATCAGGAACAATCAAAAGCAAAGATTCAGAAGAAGATAAATTTAGAAAATTAAAATGTCTTCAATTTCGGTCTCCCATTCTCCAAATTCCAGTCCAACTTCACAATTATCCAATTTCAATGTTAAACATTTAAGAAATAGGATAAATCATATCGCAGACAGAATGTGGAGGTATAGGGAAACAATGACTATTAACTATTAATCAAAGGCAGGCAGAGAGTTTGAGAAAAAAATTCAAATTGCTGCCGTACCTTTCCCGCAGGGCTTCATGATCCAAGTGCTAGAAGGATTCTTGCGGAATTCCTCAACGAATAAATTGTAGTCCGCAGGGAGCATGAAAGTGACGGGCACAAAATCTGAAAAGAAAATACTAGCATTAAAGATAACTCATAATCTATTCGTTTTGAGACAAATTTGTATTTATAAGACAGATAGACAGAACCTGCACGAGGATTAATTGACGAGATGGGAGAGAGAGCAGACCTTTACAATAACGAATATCGAACAAATAAGACTGCAATGAAATCTATCGGCCCACAAATAACCTGCAAAACTATATATATGTAGCTGCCATAACATGCTTTAGAAGCATGCATAGTGCAATTTCGCAATCTATATATATATCTTAAGAATAAAGAAGTTAAAATGAATTGTTTCTAAAATCTCTTTCATCTTTACGAAATCTCCTTTGTAACGCATTCTCACAATCAATACTTACAAGTACACACAATAAGTTCAAACTTTATAGAGTAATGTGATAAATCAAGAATGTTTCCATACCTAAGTGAATGTATCTCCCCGTCTCATCTTTTTCTGCCAAGGGGCTCCCTTCCTTCTCCAGGTCTCGGCGGTATCTCTTGATATTTTTCACCATGAGATCTTTCCTCGTCAGCTCATAGTGATTTGGAAAATGGTTTATTACTCTGGAAAAGTAACAAATATTCAGACATTCACAGGACTCCTATGACAGGAGAACTTTTTAAAGAGAAATTTAATGTCAGAAATTCTGTGGATATATTTCTGACACAAAAAAAAAGTTGAATCAGACTTCTAAAAATGTTTAGAAGAGCATCTAATGTGATGAAGAACCTCAGAATGGGTCAGAGAAAAAACTTCAATAATTCACCTACTATATTAGTTCATTTAATAAACTTTTACAGAAAATCAACTTGATAAGTATAACCAACTCACTGATCATCTGACAACCTGTATCCATTTTCAACACTGAAGATGTTCCTAACACTCTGAACAGTGGCCCTATAAAAAAATTCAAGACAAAGTCATGAAAACCATTTATATTCACAAATTAAAAAACCGAAATTGAGGACCAGCCAACATTGAATATACATTATACATTTACAATTCAAAAATGTATTATACATCACAGTGTACAAGATAACAATGTACAGATCTGTTCTGAAAAATGTTCATCTCAAAGCAACGTACCAATAGAAATTCCAGTCCTCGTCAGCTCCCACTTGTATCCATCCTCTTTTTTCGAAGTTATTAATGAGCACAGACTTGTCCAAGTCACAGGCATACTTTACGCGCGACATTCTTTTATTTCAAAATGAGCTGTCAATGGATGTACCTGAAATTTTTCACATGATGTATGTATTGCATGCTCATAATGATTATATGAATAACATCAGCTTCTCATTCAAAGTCATATCAGAATCTTGGGACAGAAATTAGTATGGCGTTCGGCATATTTACATGTAGGGGGATCTTCGTGGGCCATGCCCTTCCCAGGCCCAAAATTAACATGGGGAAGACAGGTAACAATGCGAACGACTGCAAAACATCACTCTATGATTAAACAAATTCGATTGAAACATCATGTTGTGACAACATTCAGTGACAGTATACTGACACTTGACACTGACAGGCATAACACAAGGGACAGCTCAATGCTGAGCTCATACTCACACACAGTGACAGTTCCACTTTCACCAGTTTCAGGGTCGGTGCTCAGCTTTCTGCACTGCTCACATGATGTTGCACACATTTACAGCTCACAAAACCATCCATAACACAGCTTCTGGACCTAATTAGTATCCTGGAAGCTGTATAATCACGGATTATCAGCAAATCTGGCTTAATTCCAACATCTTAGAGCAAAATGCAGCAGAAACAAACATTTGACAGCTGCTTGTTTACATACGCAACCACAACTTCCGGCGAAACTTCCCCCCACAGGGGGCGCTCTAGTCCAAGAGAGAAATCATGCACCACCTGCTGGCAAGTGAGTTTTGCAAGAAATCTACTTTTCCTATTCAATACAGATACCATCAATGGAAATCAAGACTTTCAAATTGTTTAGGAACTCATTCTTTAACTCACACCAACACGAAGACTCCAAAAGTGGACATTTCATTGCTTTGCAATTAAATTTTGAAGTCTTAAATTTGCCTATATTAGTATATAATTTTAAAACTATGAATTGAGTATAAAACAGAGGATAGATACTCTATCTTGCCAATCTTGTCAAATCTTGGAGCATTTAGGGGGACTATTTAATTTCCACGGGGCTTGGAGTTTTTTCTTCAGCGGAATATTATTTATTTCACGCTATCAGTGACAGTAAAAATTGTATTTATTTCAAGCGTTGAAGCGTGCGAAGTCTGCGAATATTCATTTTCCAAAATCATTTTTAAATCAAGCATCACCTTGTTGAGAAATACCAACCAGAAATTATTTATTTCAAGACTGCCCAAAACAAAATTATTTTAACCAAAACTGAGCAAGAATTTTTTTTTAACTTCACTCCCCCCCCCCCCTCATGATATCAAATGGTCTCCCCCTTAGATTTTAGAGGCTAACATTTGGCTGCAGCTCTATTTTTTAAATTGCAAAGTGAAATCAAAGAAGAAAAAATGGGTTTAACTACAAGCATTATCCTTCAATTATCTATTTTTCCTCTGTTGCTGGTACATATAAAATTACACAAAAAGCAAAATATACAACTGTATTGTAAAAGTATTGAAAGTATCAGAAGTGCTTGAGTGCAATTCAATTAGCTGATCTTCTCCACACAGTAAAGAAAAAATATAGTGCAATAAAACAAATTGGTACTTAATGATTATTGCTGCAATTTGGGGGTGGATCCAAGTACCCAACTATTCCCTAATTTCCTGCAGACATTAACAAATAGTAAAGAATCGGGAAAATGTGAAAATAGAAGGTAAATGGGGGTAATTTACCCCTCCTCCTCCCCACAAACTATCAAAAACTATCCTAACTTTCTGAAGAGTTCTGCTGAGGTAAAATGGCATTTATGTGGCACATGAAAAGCCCTCAGAGATGTTTGAGGTATTACAGAGCAATAAACACCCCTCAAGATTTGGGGGCAAGGGGTGAAATCAGACCCCATTCCATCCATACACTGCAAGCAGGATCACATGATCAAACAGCAGGGCCATACACAATCAGGATACACTCATTTGCAGATGGATAGGAAATTCTCAGGTTTCAACAAACTGACTGAGATTGATTAATTGCAAAGGTGGGTAAATCAAATATTCCTTGATTTTTGTCTCACTATTTTACTTTTAATGAGATGTAATTTCTCTTCTTTCTTTGTTTTTTCTTGAACTTCAAATCCTTCTTTCTTTCAAGAATTCTCAAAGAAACCTTTTTTTTCTGTTTTATCCAATACTGTCGATAATCAGATTATTAAGTAATCATATCACAAGTAATCAGATAATAATCACATTACTTTTTATGTAACTTCACAAAAACTTCCATACTCTGATTACAGTTACACTTACTTTTCTGTTTTGTTGTAAAGTTAAAGTTTTTTGTTACTTTTTGCAACTTAGTGTTGTTGTTCCTCACAAAACTAGAGGTCAACATGATAGGGGCATAGGAAAAGCGTACGTAACACTAATGGGTACGGGATACACTGCAGCAATTAGTTGCAGTGCCTCTCATACAAACTGCTTGCAGTGTGTGATTCACTGCAGTTATTTTACACACCTTTTTGGAAGGAGCCATGAAGTACTGCTGCTTCTTGTCATTTAGCCTTGTATCAAGGGTAGCTTAAAATATACTGTCAGTTGTGTGTGTTTCAAAATTGACACACACAGCTGTGGAAGCCTAATTGATAAATTGAACTAATCTGACTGAACAAAATAATGAATCCCCCAGGAAGTGGAAATACAATCAATGGTTTATCAAGAAAAGTAGTGAAGTGTGAAAAATTCAAGAGAGAATATATCTATAAGTTAATTCTTTGGTGTTTTGACTTGCATTCTTCAGTTGGTGTCATACTTTCTGTCTTTCAGTTTTACTAGCAGCATTGCCATGTTTCGACTGGAGGGCCAAAACTTATTTATTTATTTCACCAAAATTGAGCAAGAAATTATTTATTTCAAAGAAACTCCAAGTACAAGCGTCCCCCCCCCCCAGTTATTAAATGATCTCCCCCTTATGTGATCACAGGTAACCAACAATAAAACTTATTTCCTTTTGCAAAATATGGCTTGATACTATTAATAGTAGGATTCATGTCTTCATGGGTTTTATGCTAGTTTTTAAAATTAAAAATGTGTACTGAGAATGCAATGATTGAAAGAAAAAAAAAATTAAACTTGTGTTTTATTATCTATAGTGATCTACTGAAGTATATTATAGAATATAATTTATAATTTACTTATATAAAAGGGGTCTATGTGATATATATATATGTCATTGACTCAAAAGACAGATTTTTGAAAAAGTATTGTTGCTAAAATAGCCAAAATTAGTAAATTCCTAGTTTGCCATTTATTGCCACAATGGATGAAAAAACTTAGTGCCAGTTAAGTCTAAAAAAAGTAAAATGTAAAAGCTGAAAACGTAATGAAATAGATTGACAATGGAGATTTTTTTTCTCAGCACAGATTTTGTCCCAAACCTGCTTACAAATTTTTCCACCAGGTGGAGTTCGGTATAAAGTCCTACTGCATGCAAACTGTGCTAATGTAAACAAAACCATGTGACAGGCTTTATGGTAATGAGCCATTTGCAGCCCTGATTGGGCAGTCCTGGAGAAGGGGCGGGGTTTATATTCATGATTGAGGTAAGAGGGGGTGTATGAAAAAGGAGGGGGCGGAATAAGGACCATGGAAGAAATGACAGTGGAGAAATATTCAGGGAAAATCACAATTATTTTACCCATTTATGGAAAAGTGAAGTTAGTGACAATGCATTTTGCAAGCCTACACATTGAAATGGGGCATCTTGGGAAACATATTGAAAGGGGAACCTTGTAAGTGACCTTAGTGTGAAGCAGCACTGTCAAGAAATTTCCAAAGTGTGTAAGTTTTCTTTCCAAGGAAAACTATATCACTGCTTCAGCAAGCTGAACTGCAGTGATAATGATATGTCCAGTGTCCAATATTGACAAAATATAAGAGATCTTTGGTGATTGTTGTATTACCAGGTGCAGTTTAAAATTGGAATATTTATTTTTGCTGTTTTTCTACATTAGAATTCGTAATGAAACACACTGAGAAAAAGTGTGTTATTCAATAATAAATATGTCCAATGCAAAATATGTCAATAAAAATAACAGTGGCGCCATTGGTGGTTTAATTCGCAATCGTTTCGGTTAGAACCTAGGAGTAACCAAGACTAATTTAACTAATAATCTGTCAATTATCTCACTCTCACGAGTGATTTGCAATGAACCAAGATTACTTTTTTCCCCCAAAGAAATCAGTAGTACCAGTGACAATTTAGTTTTGGTTAGTGTGAAAATGACCCATGATGACCCCTCAACCAATCACAGGCCTACGCCTAATAGTCCAGTCTTACTTGACACAAATTTATTCAAAGGTGTCATGCTTTGGCTGAGCCTGCTGACTTTTTCTGGACACAAAATGGGTCACTTTTGAACTTGGCCAGTTAGAGAAGTTCTTACAAACAAGACTTTTGCAAGAACTTCTGTGATTGGCTGATCCAAGAATAACCTTTTTCTTTCCAGAAGAATTTAGCCGGATGAGTAAGAGCACGACAAATTTACTGGTGTCAAGTATTGGAAAAATATATATTTCAAAAAAGACTTACTTCCAAGGGAGCATCCCTGCTGTGAACCAATAAACCAATCAATCAATTATATACAAGTATTATACGACTTAAATCAATCAGTCATATAGTTAATATTCGCGCAGCGAAACGGCCACAGGCCGTTTCGAGAAGCGAAATTGAGCACAGGAGAAGACTCAAAAATCTGTGCAGTGATGGTCTCAACATCAACAGTCCACAGTTGGAAATTAGGTCCAGTGGGCCCAGCTTTTAATCAGTGATTTAGTTTTTAACATATTCATCTTCAAAAGTGTCTTAAAAGTTCAAATTTTCTCCTTAATATTCCCTGTATCTATAACATGTATAATTTTTATGGAATTCTTAATTATTAGCCTAGACAAGCTAAATTAAAATTATTAACAAGTGATTCATCTAATTTCAAAACAGACTACAAGAAAACATAAGAAAATTAAAGTTACATAATTATTATAAACTGATGATTATGTAACAGTGAGCAATTAATCTACATGCAAATCATGTTATTGTTTTTTATTACTATTATGCTATTATGTAATGTCAACAATCTAACCTAGACTTAAATTTGGCAGCCTTCAGTATTGTCTGCCTTTTACAATTGAGATGATTATTGATCAATCTATCAATATTAGGCCACAGACTGTATGTGTTTATGATTAGGCCTAGTTATCTATTCAATATTTCTTTCTATCTATCTATCTATCTATCTATCTATCTATCTATCTATCTATCTATCTATCTATCTATCTATCTATCTATCTATCTATCTATCTATCTACTTATTTATCTATTTATCTACATTGTATCTATTATATTTTTTATCTCTCTATTATTCTACATTTATCTGTCTTTCAACATTATGTCTTCCTAATTTTTTGAAACAGTTACATAACTGCCTTTATACATTGGATATGAAATAAAAATAAAAGTTATGGTAACACTATGAGACCAAAAACTTTGAAGTGCTGCGCGAATTTCATGGCAGTGCCATTTACATATTAGTAATGAATGAAGGAATGAATGAATGAATAAATGAATCAATCAGTGAATCAATCAATCAATCATTCAAGAATCAAGCAATGAAGCAATCAATCAAGAATCAATCAATCAATCAATCAAGCAATCTTTCTGCAGTACCTGCAGTCCTGCACTAAATATTCATTCATGGACTAACAGGCATAAGTGCTCAAAACACAATAGCTTATTTGTATACTTTGCAAATCCATTAATTTTTATCCACAAATATATATATTCTAATTCATCATAAAATAACTTTTCAGAATCAAGGTCACAGAATCTTGCATTTGACCTTGGGGGTCGCAGTATAAGGTCAAAGACCAGAATGTAAACACTAAACTCCCAGATCAATAACAAACCAAACACTCAATCAAATTCCTGATCAGTTGATTGGCAGAATTTGACCCTACTTTTGCCTCACCAAAAATAAGGGCACATTTCTACAATTCTACTGTGTATGTATACATGGTATTAGATATAGAAATGTTCATTAACAATCAAATGATGTACTTAATACTGCATTAATTTTATTGTATTCCTTTTCTGTAAAAGTAGAGCAGTTTTCAATTGCATTGCCTTTTACCAGTGTTTGTAATGACAAATGTTTCTGTTAGATAATTATCAAAATTGGCAATAAAACTATATAATACATCAGATCTATACAGCTGGGAATAGGGGAAAGTAGGGCCAGATGCCTAGCTTTTGTTTTTGGTTCCAATATCCATGGCTGTAATTGATCCCCCTGATTCTTTGCAGCAATGTGTCAATAATAACTATCCCGAATGACCTTAAAGTGATTGACCTAGAAATTATTTTCTTGGAGCAGTAACTCAGCAAATGCAGCTCTAGTAATATAAGCACAAATGAACAGTAAATTGAACTGGTCTCATCTGAAATATGCTTACAGGAGGAAAGGCACAATTATCCAACATTCATCCAACTTATTTCCTTTCCAGATGCAATTGAAGAACGTTTTGACCTTGACCTTCCTGCTGACCTACATCCAAGTGACCTTGACCTTATTGACCTCAACAATGATTCCGGAACCTTGCCCAGTCAACTGTCGTTGCTCTGAAGTTCCAAAGAATTATGCGAGGCACAGGTGGCACCACCTACTAGCGGAATATAGAGTCAGCCGTCTTTTGTTCAGTCCGCTCCATGAAACAAAATCGACCAATAGAATCGCAGCGAGTAACCACTTCCGGTACCAACAGCCACCTAGTGGAAGAACCATGACTTGTGTGGGGTTAGGAAGTATGCCCTACTATGTGCCACCAGGTAAATAATGTTTTACTGAATATCTTCAAAGTTACTTGTCATAAGCTTAAATATGAAATATTTAATTGTATGGAACTTGTTTTATCTATGTGGAATCCAAGTTGTTTTTCATGCTGTTGAAGTGTGATGTCATGTAAGAACTCAGTGTCACTGCTGGCATCCCTATTCCCTAGCATTGCGATATATATATATATACATATGTAAAAAAGCTACAAACTGTGATGTCATTTTATACCGGGTCAGATTCCCCAGCTTCTAGGTTACGGGAATCCATCTCAACTCACTGAACTGTCCATCACAGTTTCAAACAGACTCAACACAATGTCAGAGTGAAATTTTGGTCAGGGATATTCCCTACAAGCGCAACAGTAACATAAATATTACCAAATTTATCCAAAACAAATATCTGTATTAAAATATCTTTCAGACGTCAGCAGTGTCACCATCTATGGAGATGAGCAGAAGCAATATACATTGCAGAATGAGATACAATCAGATGCTAAAATCGAAGAACTCGACGCCATGTCAGAGGACTTCCAACTGACCGGATTAACCAAACACACATTTAGGAGGGCCAAGAATGTGAAGCATCTCACCATTAAGGCTAATCGCATCAAGGTAATTGGGTTTATAAAAACTCTTGTTACTTTCTTCAACTCCAAAGAAGTAAAGACTCTCTCACATTAGTTATTCAAATTCCTATAGAAGCTGATATTCATAGGCCTATCCTTGCCTTGACCACAGAGCTAAACATTTTGTTTTGGACCTTCAGGATTATGTATAGCCCAGCCCTATAGTTTCAAGATCATCCTGACTGATTTCTCAGCCTATCATAATAAATTCATAGTTCTCAAATAGTCAGAGACAGAGATCAGATCTGCAAGAAGACTTGCCAAAATTACTTTTTCAGCCAATATGATAAGTCTTGTGAGACATGGCATGTATAACATGTTCTCCCAACTTTCCAAGTATATTGGTTGACAGCTACTCACAAATTAATCTTTCCAAATCAAACCGCCAAATGCAACATTTGCTTCTTCATTTCAGGTGCTGCATCCGAACGAATTTGACGTCTTGCCAAATTTGAAGACTTTAGATGTGAGCAACAACAGGATAAAGGAAGTGTTGCCAAGGGCTCTTAAGGGTTTGGTTGAACTTGAAGTGTTGGATCTATCAAAGAACCATGTGGAACAGGTGAGCAAGACTCTGTTGTATGACACACCAAAGATGACGAAACTATTGCTAAACTCAAACAGATTGAGTAATCTTCATCAAAGATTGTTGGAACCAGCTAAGAACCTGAAACATCTTGATTTGTCTAACAACTTCTTCAAAGACTTCCCCATGAAAACTTTTATAAAGACTTACAATCTTCAGACACTGAATTTAGCCAGTAACCAGTTGGAGAATATCAAGCCGGAATGGTTCTCCCATACAATCAAGTTAGAAAAGCTCTCTTTTAGAAGCAACCATTTGAATGTCATAATGCACAGCATTTTCAAGCCGTTATCTCGACTACAAGATCTTGATTTAGCAAATAATAATCTCCTGTACTTGCGACGAGGATCTTTCGACGGCTTGAGAAAATTGGAGACATTGGATCTATCCAACAACAATATCACTAACATCGAAAATGGTACGTTCTACGCAGCACAGAATCTCCGCAAACTGGACCTATCAAACAACGGTCTACCTTCCATATCAACCAGTGCCTTCGAAGGTTTGTCAAGGCTTACTCATCTCAATTTAGCAGGGAACAACTTTGTCCAACTGTTGCCAGAAATGTTTTTACCCATCACTGCACTGGTACATTTAGATGTGTCCCATAATGACATTGAGGTTATCACAACAGAGAATTTCTTTGGCCTACTTGAATTAAGAGAACTCAAGTTAGACCACAATAACATCCATACAATAGAAGAAGGAGCATTTGTGTTAAGTATTGTCAACAATTTTTCTAAACTGACATGGCTCTACTTGCAAAACAATCAGATGACTTCTCTGACCTCTAAGATGTTTTACGGGCTACCTTACTTGAAATTCATCAATTTGTGCTGCAACAACATCGAACGACTAGACCAGCAAGGGTTCTATGTTCTTCGGAGGCTACATACGCTCATTCTCAATGATAACAAGATTGGTTTCATTGATTTTGAAGCGTTTAAGAATCTGCAAAGACTTCAGCATCTCAATCTGGCGAACAACACAATCAGCCATCTCCCAATTGGTGTCTTCTATGGTTTGGAAGCTGTGGAGGAAATGAACGTCGCCCAAAACATGTTGACAACAGTGGTGTCAGAAGTGTTCGTAGATACTCCGCGATTACGACTACTGAATCTGAATCACAACCAAATCCAGGAATTCAACCTCACTTTAACTGAGACTGCAATTCATCTGAGATATCTCGATTTGTCAAACAATCATCTCACACACATCATCCCGCCTACTGAGATCTCCCGTAATCTATTCACGTTGTCTTTGGCCCACAATAAACTGCGACATCTTGGTGACGTTACGAAATGTATGGCCAAAGGGTCCCACCTGCTTGTCAACGGGAATCCCTTAACATGCGACTGTCGCATACAGTGGCTCCACCAATTGCAAGTTCCAAAAGAACAAGAAGTCATCTGCAAAGAACCAAAGGTCTTCTCCGGCACTTCGGTGAGTACACCTGCGTCAAATGAATATATTATCTTTTGGCGTATTAAGAAATTTTCCATTGGACCATTCCATTACCTTTTTTCAGCTTTTTCAACTCAGATATGGAGACTTGATATGTAGGAAGAATTACGTCTCTTTGGCAAAGAAGAAATTTCTCAAAACCAAACTTTCTTTTGAAGAACCAAAGTAAGTCCAACAGCTAAGTATTCATTTGTTTTGTACCTGTTTCTTCTGAATATAATAAGATCAGGATTGTAACTATTGTAAGTCATTTTTGCTTGTTTGCCATCTAAATTGTAAAAATTGTAAAAATGTATCATAATATCCATGGGAATTTGGGAAAATGTCGAATTGTCAGATTTTGAATAAATTACCAGCTTTTTATCTTTAAATGATTGCCTTAGTCAAAGATGAGTTGCCTGTGAACAAAAAAAATATATTAATAATATATAGTACTGGACTCATTCTAATTAATAATAGTTTAAAAGTTGGGAGAATTATCCGGCTATGACATCATTCCCTATTCCCAAATGACTCCCAATGTACCCGATGTCTCAAATGGTCCCGATCTTCCCTACACGTTATCATTTTTTAACATCGACAAGTAGTCGTAAAAACGCAATTTGCATTATAAACAAAGTATATTGATAACAATTATTTGAATTTTCAGATTCACAAAATACTTTTACCACTGGAGGCAATGAAATCAGCACAGTTGTTTGAAAACGTTTACAAAGTGCAAACAAATTTATCTTCACTAAAAAATTTAATATGGCCGATAGGGCTATATGCTATACTTCTACAAATTTTAAGGTTAATTATTTTATCCATGATGTTTTTATTTGTACTTTTTTTTTCTTTATTTGTATTTATATTTGATTGAAAATAAAACAGTCTTAATATATTGTTTATGAATTTTCACCTTTATATGTATTGAGGCTTTTAAAAAGTGTGTAAAGTAAACTAGCAAGAAATGCCCCTGTAAAATCTGCAACAGAAAATTTCTAGATGGTGTACATGTACACAATTTTTTCGGAAACAAACTTGGAACTCCAATCTGGTAATTGAAGAAATGAAAAATGTATACCCATGTCTGAAAAACAACGCTAGATATCATAATGCAGTCTGTAACTTTAATATAGAAAAAGAGTGGGCTGTTGCACTGTTAAAATGGCACTTCGTGTGTCATCATGCTGATGATTTGTCACGATCATACCCAATACTTTCAATGTTAATTTGATTTAAGGAGACTTACCCGCTTGTTGGTGACAGCCAAACGAAAGGATTATGCATCTGATTTTCACTCTAAAATCAGTTATGACAAGTCAAATGGCCTTCTCTTGATCATGACTAATCAAACAGCCTCTATGTTTCCCATGTTGAAAGTAGACTTAGAGAAGATGACACTTCAGGTGCTATCATGAGTCACAAAGTGTATTTTTCACACTGAAATGGTCCTCATTTTTTCTATAGGCCTATATATCAAAGTGACAGACAATAAAATTCTTCTTTATAAACTTGGAAATGTGATTAGAGCTCTTTGCAGATTGGCGGTCCATTGGAAAAATTATTTTTCTTATTTTCAATTTGCAAACTGGCTTTGCCACAACATTGACAGTTTTCTGTTGGTCTCCTAATCTTCCTATTTGATGAAGTACCTTATAAGTCCTTCAATTAGTTTGTTTACTGTCACCTATGCTGCTAGATATGATTAGCACTGAATCAACTGATTAGGCCTAACTGACACAAACAAAACATCTTTAAGCCAGTGACATCGCATGACCAAGTTGATAGTAAATTTTGAAACTGGACCGCCAATCAGCAAACAGCTATAAGTCAAGGTAGATGTCTACAATATAAATACCTAGTTTCCCTTTGGACAGACAATGTAAACAACCATCAGTTGGTCAAGTAGAAATGCATGACAGAAATTATTTTGCCACAACAATATCTCCAATTATGTTAGAAACCCACAACAATTTTCTGTCAAAAAAATTATTCCAGTGAAGCAAGCAATGGCGTAGGTCTATATTTGTCAAATGCTAAAAAAGAATTCCGATTCTGCAAGAAATGCCAGATGAGATGACCACAAGAATCTTCTGTTAAAATGCAAACCTGTAAAACAATGGCTTACCAATTCTCTTAAGTAGGCACAGTGACAGTTGTCTAGAGTATTGATCGTCTACTTGTCCAACGGAAATGTCTCTGTGAAGCAATGTTAGATCTCTTCTTGACTTTTCTTAAAAATCGAGTTTGAAAAAAAAAACGTTTTGTAATGGGGCTGCTTTAGAAATGTCTTTGGAAAAAAAGTATAATATGTATGTAGGTAATGGCAGATGTTTCTTCAGTTCTGCAAAATGGTGCTTGATCATCATTGATGACGCCTACGATAAATTTTCTAATTCTGTAAGATAATGTCACAAATAGCTATTATTGAAAATTCTCTGAACCAATTAAACACAGGTCAGGAGCAAGCTGCAAATCCAATTTTTGTCTATCAGACTCTATCCAATGCTTTAAAACAAGGCTAGATGTCTAGCAGAATTCTCTGTCTAATACCCTAAAAACACTTAGAATCCAATTTTGTTTAGCAATTTCAGATGTCTACCTAGTTCTGCAATACAAGGCCAAGTGTCAACCAGGATTTATATGTAATGAAATGCCAGATGCTTCCAGCTTCCAAGAAATGTGTCTAAATATGCTTAAGTGTTTTCCAATTTTGTAGAGCAACAGCAGATATCAATCAGTTCTTTAAAACAAAGCCAGATGTCTACCAGAATTTATCTGTATATATGAAGTTTAAGATGTCTCTTAAAAGTTCCCTAAAACCATAGGAAATCCAATTTTGTAGAGCAATAGCAGATGTCTATCAAGCTCTGTAAAACAAAGCTACATTTCTACCAGAATTTTTCTGTCTAATGAAATGCTTGATGTCTTCAAGGAATGCCAGAGAAAACCCTAAGACTTCAATTTTGTAGAGCAATGCCTCATATGCCTATCCAGTTTTGTAAAACAAATCCAGATTTCTTCCAGAATTTTTCTGTCTAACCAAATGCTAGATGTCTCCCCAGAATGTCAGTAAAAAATACTAAGATATCAAATTTTGTAGAACAATATCAGATGTATATCCAGTTTTGCGTTTATAAAAGCCAGATGTCTACAAGAATTTCTCTGTGTATGAAATGCTAAGAAATATCCCTAAGGAATACTTAGAAATCCAATTCTGTAGATTAGTAGCAGATTTCTGTCCAGTGCTGTAAAACAAAGTCAGATCTCTACCAGGATTTCTCTGTGTTACTGTGTCTCTAAGAAATGTCCCAAAAAACACTTAAAAATCTAATTTTGTAGAGTAATAGCAGTTGTCTAGCCAGTTCTCTAAACAAAGCAGGTGTCTAGCAGAATCGTACTGTAAAATTAAAGGCTAGATGTTTCCTAGAAAAAAAAAACTTTTAAAACAATCCAATATTGTACAGTAATATCAGATGTCCAGTCAGTTCTGTAAAATAAAGCTAGATGTCTAACATCATTTCTCTGTGCAATGAATTTCTAGATATCTCCAAGAAATGTCCCTAAAAAACATTTAAAAATCCCATTTTGTAGAGCAATAGCAGGTATCTATCTAGTTCCGTAAAACAAAGCCAGATGTCTAACAGAATTTCAAATTTCTCTCTAATGAAATCCTGGATGTCTGCAAGAAATGTTGCCAAAAAAACACTTAAAAATCTAATTTTGTAGAGTAATAGCAGTTGTCTATCCAGTTCTGTTAAAGCCAGATGTCCTACCAGAATGTCTGTCTAATGCAATGCTAGATGTCTCTCCGGAAAATTAATGTCTCTATATAAAAACACTTAAAAATCCCATTTTTTGGAGCAACAGCAAGTTTTTATCCAGATCTGTAAAACAAAGCAGCTGTCCACCAAAATTTCTGTGTGTAAAGAAATGCTGATGTCTCCTAGAAATGTATCCTTAAAACACTAATGGCTAGTTCTCATGGAGACGTAACAGAGGGTTCCTGTTGCGGCGTTTCTTATTTTTCCAGGAAAGTGGGAGGTTCTTAAGCTAGATTCAACAATTCGGCGACGATATTTTCGTCTACGGCGCTTCTTAAACTTCCTCGCCAAAAGTTCCTAGAAGTCACGTGACAGGTTAGTGAAGCAAGAACTTGCTTCACGAAAGATTCAACCGGTTGAATCTTTACAAAGGAAGAAGCCACGATGCAAAAGACCAGAAAGACCCCCAAAATGATTGGGCGAAGTTAGAGACAGCTTGGGCGAAGTTAGAGGCAGGTTGGGCGAGGCTACTTATCATTGAGTCAATGGAACTTCGGCGAAAAAAGAGAACAACTCGCCGACGCAAACAGGCTGTTGAAACGCCGAAACAGCTACTTGCTTCACCGTAAAATGTATTTGCTGGGCGTAATTGAAGATTAGGACGAAGTAAGAGGATGCTAGGGCGAAGTTAGAGGCAGATTGGGCGAACCAAGAGACTCCTTGGGCGAATCTAGTTTAACATTGAAGCAATGGAACTGCGACGAGGCTCCTCACAACTCGCCGACACAAGTCTCTTCTTGTTTCATCAGAAATTACGAGCGATTCGGCGTAGAAAACGAGAGCCTCGTCGTAATAGGAACCATCAACGACGATTTATAAGCTCTAATTGATTATATAATTGTCCAAAAATGGCTTGAAACGTCGAAAGTTGGCAAAACTTGAGTTCCTGGCACCTCTACAACTTCGCCGTCACTTAACCACTCTCGTGTGAACTAGGCATAAGAAATCCAATTTCATAGATCTATTAAAGCAGCTATAGGTGTCTGCCCAGTGCAGTAAGCCAAAGCCAGATGTCTACCAGAATTTTTCTGGGGTACCAGGTAATGAAATGCTTGAAGTCTCCAAGAAAAGCAGTGGCGTAGCCAGGATTTTTTCCAGAGGGGGCAAACCACCAAGGCATTTCCCCAAAATTGTAATCACTACGAAGTTAGCAACAACTGCTTTTCGCGTGTCGCGCATTGTAACACAATGTTAAAAAATTCTTTCAGAATCGCATTACTGTTGTAGTTGTCCCTAAATTATTAATAATAACTTAATATAGGCCTATGTCTGAATAATATGACGGAAATGTCTGGATAATAACGTGAAAATGCTAAAAAGTTGGGAAATGTTTAAAAGAGCTAAAGAAATTACTTTCTTGGTTGGCAATTCAGAGAAATTTATGGAAGATACAACTGAAAAAATTAAGCATTTCTTTGCAAAAATAGGAAAAGCTAGGATCTAAAATCCAGGGAAATAAATGTTGAAAGGAAATAGTGAAATGTCTAAAAAAAAGAAGCAGAGGAAATTAATGTGTTCTCTTTTTGGTAATTCAATAAAGACTTAAGGAAGAAATATATATACAGGGACAACAATTATCAAGGATTTCTCAAAATAGGAAAATCCAGGACCATGAATCTGAGGGGGGGAAAAGTCAGAATTGAGAATGTAGAATTCTATGCATTCTGTTGAGATAGAAACATGACAAATGAAAACTCTTGAGAATCTTTCTTTCAGTTGACAGAAATATCAAGTGCTGCCAAAATTATGGAGAAAATTTCGTTTCAGAGAACCTTTTTGTTGAGGTTTAAGATATATTTTGGGGAAATTTAAAATAACGGTTTGGTAATTTCTTTTAATTGGTAAATTGAAGGGAAATAAGGTACAAATTCGCAAAAAGTCAAATCAGAAAACTGGAAATCTTTCACATTTTGTTCGATAGGCTACATGTTTGGATAAAAATTTTGGCCTAGCATTATGACAATTTTGTGGATTATTTTGCAGATCTATGCACATCAGTTCGGGAAAGTGCAGAATTCGGGAGCACTCCCGAATTCGGGACAAAGGTGTTCCCAAATTCGGGAAATGCTCCCAAATTCGGGAACAAAAGTGTTCCCAAATTCGGGAGTTTTATTTTCAAAGGACCCTCGGACGTTGTGTATTAAGATCGGATGGGTTTTTATTGGCCAGGCTGGTTGTTTGCAAGGTAATTAAGGATCCTACCCTGTGAAAAAAAATCTGTGCTGTGGTTTTCTTTACAGAGCAAATCAAACTTTGTAAGTTTACTAATTACTTCATAAATCAAGACTCCATTGACTATACTCTACGAATTTTGTCAGGCTATGAATTTATTTGACTTAAAATTTATTTATAGGTAAGGTTCCTTGAGTCGGACACTTTGATTCTGTACAATTTAATAAAGTGATATCTTGCTTGGCCTATGAATTATTGATTATCAACCAGGGCCTCAAATTAAACGTTTTTACTAAATCTAACAGAAAATTATGCGGCTATCTCAAAGATGAGTCTTTAAATTCAATTTATATTACCTTATAAAATAACTTATTTGTCAAATAAACTACAATTCGACTCACTGATGCACACGATACAGGTAGAATGAGATTTACTGCTGCTGCTGCTGCTTCTCTTGAAAGTATGCTATCTATCTGTCTCATCTTATCTTCTGTTATCTTCTGTTATCTTCTGTTATCTTCTGTTATCTTTCTATCTATCTATCTATCTATCTATCTATCTATCTATCTATCTATCTATCCAACATGTCATCCAGGAGATTCAGACATATTGTCTTAGTGTCAAAAACACCTTAATTCAGCAAATAGCTCTGAATGTGCCACTTTTCGGAGCTATTGTCTGTATTTAGTGGTATTCAGACCTATAATCTGAATCTTACCTGATTGTTTGGAGTATCTATTTATGGCTGTATATTCAGCAACGTGGATGTGATGTTGAATAAATTGGACGCACCTTTATTGGGATTTATCAGTTAGATATTTCTAGAAGGCCTACATGTATTGGGGTGATATTAAAATACTAAACAAACGTGTATAAAATATCCCTTTTCAAGGTCTCTCTTGTACCTTAAGATGTATTTATAAAATCAGGGAAGATGTGAGAGAGATTACATATATGACAAAATCGGGAAAAATACGGAAAAATGAGGGAAATCAGTATGCCCCCTCCCCCAAACCCTGGATCCACCAAAAGCTATAGGAACCCAAAATTCTGATTAAGTTGACAGCTACATTTCCAGCCATACTCCCATTTTAATATGATTGAGCATGCCACATGTGGCTCCATCTATAATGTACTCCAGCAGTTTGATCCTTCGCCTCATTGCCGTGTCCTCCTCCTGTTCTAATTAGCCTACCAAGTGCATAAATACAGGACGTAAAGCCCCAATCATCCATCCATCCATCAACCCCAGCAGTTTGGGAGGGGGGGGGGGGGGGTTGAGGGTAATACCATAGAGATTATTTAAATAGTGAATAATTACATATCAGTATAAGCTATTGTATACAACAAGTTTTCAAATAGTATTTAGGAGTTAAAACTCAGAACATATTAAGAAATAGATCAAGAATTTAAGTTATTGTTAGTTATCAATAATTGTTCCTGACTTTTACATTTTGTATATTGTTTGTACATAAATATCAATTCATTTTTATTTTCAATATACTCTAACATCGGAAAGCACTCCAGAGAGCCTAGAGAAGTGTTTTCTTAGCATATCACAAATAAAATAGGATACCCCAGTTGAAGCGACTTCAAGAGAACATGACTGAGTATTTCAAAAAGCACCTTGAAGCTGACATGGTGGAATACCCCAAAAAGTTTCTAAATACCTTTAAAGAATCGTTGTATCACTTTTTCTAAGAGTGCAGGGTTATGTTGAAATTGGAGTTAATGAAGGATTACATGAGTTAATTATCTTTGTGCCAACAACATTATTTGTTAATACTGGGTCAGAAAATGTTATGAGACCTATTCAGTATTCAATGAGTTAAGTAACAATGTTCAAATGACAGAACTATATTTTCTCAGTTTTTGTGCACATATCAATATTCATTCACAGGCTTGTCTTAAACTTCCTTGAATTAAATGTCTTGTATACTAATAGTCTATGTATGTATCATAATAAGTATTACTGTTAATATGTAACCAGGTCAACTCTATGCTATTATACACATTTTAACAAAAGAGGGTTGATAAGATACCCCAATTATATGCGGGTGTATCAATTGAAGAATCTGTACAAAACAAAAGGGGTGGAATGGAACAGATAGGGTGGGGGTATACAATTTAATGTTTAGCATTAAATTTTCTCCTACAGATATTGACATATCTTGCAAATTTGCCGACCAATACAATAAATAATACATTTATAATTTAAGAAAATGCATGGATAACTGCACAGCAATGTTTTTATCAGTCAATATTTGTATGCTCAAAATCAATCACTCTGATGGAATTTGAACAACTATTCCGCGGAAAAGTGTGATATTAGAGTGTGCAATCATTATTTTTTGAAAATGTAACTCCAAGTAATATTTAAGGCCGAATATTAAAGTAATATTCTGATAGTTCCTATAGAATTAACGATAACCAATATGGGAGAAGATTTATAATCTGTACCATGCAATACATAACACCCCCTCAACATGTGTATCAGAAATTGTCTGGGGGCATTATTAATGCAGGCGCGGATCCAGAAAGTGTCTAACGAAGGGTTAACAAGTGGAAATAGTACTATAAAGAGGGGGGGGGAGGTTGGGTTTCAAAACTCCCAAACCCCACTCTGGATCCGCCAATGTAATGTGTATAAATCCACTGCGTTTCCTAACTTTCCCATGTTAATTCTGGGCCTGGGGAGAGAGCCACTGCCCAATTGCCCCCCTTATATATGCCACTGCCTACCCCCCCCCCCCAAGTTTTAAAATTATGATGGTGTAGAAATACAGGGGGAAAGACATCCACTATCATAATAATTATTGAGTGTTAGGCCTATGTTACTTGTGGAAACTAATATATGATGGATAGCAGCAATAGCCTCAAGTAAATACAAAATAAACTAGAGAATAATTAAAATTGCACAGCAATTTTAAGATATGAATTCCCCTCCCCCGTATTCCCTCCCTCTTTACCCCCCCCCTTCCTTTCCTTTCCTTCCCTTCCATTCCCTTGCTTTGCACTGAACCCTCTTGCATGCCCTTCCATTCCATGCCCTCATCTGTATTCCATGGCCAGGCCTGTTTTGGACGCTATGTAGTCCATGGAAGTGTAGAGTTGGACAGATTCATATAGCGCTTAGCTAGAGTTGATACCACCCTGAAAGCAATACAATTGGACTGAAGCGTAAGTCTAACTTTGATGAAACCCTAACCCTAATGATTTGTTATGGACAAACCATAAGAGGTAGGAAGATGTGCTTACATACATACAGAGGGCAAGCAGTCAGCAACATGTCAAATTAGTTTAAAGTGATTTGCAGCAGTATTTGACAAGTTATAATTTAATTATAAATTTAATGGAAAAAATATGAGGTTATTTGCAAACAATAGGGCAACATATCATATCAATTTTACGTGATTTGAAACATTATTGGAAGAGTTTAAATAGGATAAAAAAATTCAAGGTAGGAACATGTGCTTACATGGAAAAATAAGGCAAAAAATTAGCAATAAGTCAAATTATTCTTAATTGATTTTAATGAATACTTAATGAGTTTTAATTGGATATATGAAATTGCTAATGTAAAATTGGCTATCAGCAAGAGGTTTATGCCCTTGGAGCACATAAAAGGCCATAATTTTATGCAGTTTTTGGTGTTAAGTACATGAAATTTGAATGAGTAGAAGCTGAGGAATCTACATTTCAATTTTGAAATTTAAAAAATTCTCAAGGAAAAAGTACTTGAAGTAGAAAATTGTTCTTAAATGGTAAAATAAGCCCAAAAATTAGCAATATATCAAATTAGTTGTAATTGATTTTTAATGAATACTTATTGAGTTATTATTGAATATGTAAAATCATACATGTAAAATTGGCTATTGCTAACAGCTATAAGCCCTTGTAGCACACAAAAGGCCATAATTTTACACATTTTTTGGTGCTAATTTCATGAAATTTGAATGAGTAGAAGCTGAGCAATTTACATTGCAATTTTGAAATTCAAAAAATTCTCAAGGAAAAAGTACGTGAAGTAGAAATTTTTCCTTTGGAGACATCATGCAGGCTCATAGTGGGTACCTGTAAAAAAATATTCAGGAACATCCATGAAGAGCTTCATGGTTTTTTTGGGCCCAAAAGTTTTGATGAGCCCAAAAACAGACATGAAATTTTCAATGTCGTACGCGAGATATAAAAACTTCCTTAAAAAGTAAAATGCTATATATCATCTGAAAGAGGACAAACTGAACTTTCTGATGGTGTTTTTAATTTTTCTGTAGCTTTAATATCAACCGAGATATCGGCGATTGAAAAATGAGTTTTTGTGCGGCCATAGCGCCGATACCGCTTACGCGATGACAACGAAATTTTGTGAGATTGTTAGACTAGGGTATGGCTGCATGCACATATAAATTCAGCTTGATCTGAGTATTCCTTCCTTGTTTTCTGGAGGTTGGAATGTCATTTTTGGGAATTCCGTTTTGCATAAAAATTCATAACTTGGAATTTCTTCAACGGAATTCCTTTAGGCTCCTTTCTGCACTGGATAAGTGTCTGAGGTATTTTGAAAAAAAATCCCATGTCTTTATCTGTCTTAGTTTCTGAGAAACGGTGAATACAATATAAATTTTTATTTATGGAATTACGCTTCACTGAGCAGTAATTTCACCATGTAATTACCTCTGATAATAGTGTTTCTGTCAATCTGTAAGGAGGTTCTGTCCATTTTGCTTTAATTTGATCACTGTTCTCATAATCTGCATTTCAAAATTTTTTTTTGAGGGCCGTAGAAAAATAATAATAATAATAATAATAATAACTAGTACACCTGTAATTGTGCACAATTACAAAGATAAATTCCCCCCCCCCTCCCATCCCCCTGCCCCCTTCCATCCCCCCCCCACCCTTCCCTGCTACCTTCCCCATCCCCTGATTCACACAAAACTGTAATTGGGTCAGCATTTATTTCAATAGAGGGAATGTGCAGCCAGTGAAGTATGAAAAGCGATGTAATGGGCTTATGGCCAGGAAAATGTGTTTCCAGCCATAAGAAGCATTTTGGGAGCTAAAAAGTGAGATAAAATTTTCAGGGTCCACCGCGATTTTTAACGGACGGCGCTACAGTAGAATGCTATATACCATGTGAAAGCTAAGAAACAGAGCTTTCTGGTGGTGTTTTTTATTTTTCTGTAGCTTTAATAGGAGCCGAGTTATCCGCGTTTGAAAATAGCGTTTTTGTGGTGCTATAGCGCCGATACCGTTAACGCTAGAAAGTTGAAATTCTAGTGGATTGTTACACTATAGTATGACTGTAACGGCATGTAATTTCAGCTTGATTGGAGCATTTCTTCCTAGTTTTTTGAAAATTTTAGTGGCAATTTTGGGAATTCACTCATTTGAAAAATTCATATTAAAAAAACTTTTAAAGGTTTTGCCTTAAGCCTCCTTTCCGCACTGGGTATATGTTTAGAGAGCATTGTCTTAAAATTTGGTGTATTTTCCTTGACTGGTTGTGACAAAACTGTGAACACAAATTTTTTATCAATTTCTTGCGTAATTACCAGTTAACTAGGAATTACGCAATATAATTCCAGTACATAAAATTGTTTACCAAAAGCAAAATGACCCTTTTTGTTTTAGTTGATTATTGCAAATAGTTTCTGAAATAAAGCCTGTCAAATTGTTGACGAAAAATAAAAAGAACAAAAAAAAAGGAAAAAAAATAATAAGATGCTGAAAAAAAAAAACCGAACAAAAACAATATAAATTCCCCTAACGGGGGAATTTATAACTAGAGAATAATTAAAATTGCACAGCAATTTTAAGATATGAATTCCCCTCCCCCGTATTCCCTCCCTATTTACCCTCCCCTCTCCTTGCCTTCCATTCCCTGACCTTCCATTCCCTTTGCTTCCACTCCATGCTCTTACATTCCCTTTCCTTCCATTCCCTGCCCTTCCATTCCCTTCTATTCCATTCCCTAGGCAGTTTTGGTTGTAATCTGGTCCTTGGCAGTGTAGATTTGCACATACTGACTCATATAGCGCTTAGCATGCAGCCAGGTGTGTTGTCAGCAATGTTACCACCCTCACTGCAATACATTTTGACTGAGGCCTAACCCTAACCCTAACGGGTTCTTGCAGGCAAACCATAAGAGTCATGGAGCTGTGGTTAAATGGAAAAATAGAGGCAAAAATTAGCATTATGCCATATGACTTTTAACTAAATTGAATGTGTAATTTATTAGTTATAGGTGGATATACAAAATGATAAGTGTAAAATTGGCTATTAGTAATAGGTGAATGCCCTCATAGGATAGTGAAGCTAATAATTTTACGCATCTTTTGGTGGTAATGGTATGGTAAAACTTTATTTAATGTCGTTTTAAATCATGTGGTAACGCAGTACCCAAGCAAAGCTTCTGAACGACAACAAAACACTTGGAAATAAATTATACAATAACAATATTATAATACTGGTATAATTATGAATTATGGTTTGATGAAGTGATGACATTAATGATACTAGTTTAACATATTGATGACTAATAATAACTACCACTATCTACAACTATCTAGCACTATAAAAAATAATACATTCCTACATATTCTAGTAAATCTCAAGGCACCATAAAGCGGAGCACCATGGTCAAGTACATAGCATTTCATAATCTTTAGCACCCATTCACGGTAATCAAATAGTCACTTTCAGCTATAATCAATTCCATGATACTTTAGACTGTACATACATTATCATACACATTATGGATGGTCAGTCACATATATATACATAGACAGTTTGGTGAGATTAGAGCATTAGGTGTTCAATATCATTATACAACAATAATTATTGTTCATACCAACATTTTCATACAAATGTGGCCTAAAATGTCATTTACTTATCGGAAGGGAAAACCGAAGATATGAAACATGGACCAGCGGTAACCGCTCAATGCCCATGCAACATAAATATTCGGTATTCCCTCCGATCTGCATTTAATAACTATCTTAAGTGTGAAAAAGATTACATGTTTGGATTTTTCCATTGAAAACTACGAATCCAAATTCAAATGTCTACAGAAATTCAAAATTGCTTGCATTGTCTAAGGTCAGTAACCAGGCATTGACAGCAGATTTGAAGCTTTTGAGTGTCTCCAAATTTTTTAATTCTATGGGAATAAGCGACCATAACTTTGCGCCATAGTATCTGAAACTCTTTTTTCCATAAGTAGTTGTAACATAATTTGGAATGTTAAAGCGGTTATTGTCTCTCATATCGTAATTTGATTCTCTTGATGTGAAAAGACTTTGGAGATACCGAGGACCTATACCTGTTTTTATTTTGAACATTTGAATGGCTACCTGTTTTACACATCTTTTTTGTATGTTGAGTTGTTTTTCGTATTCACATATACTTTCATAGCTCATGTCATTGTTATTTGAAACTAATTTTAGCGCTCTTTTGTTAGTTTTTTCAAGCTTTTCAAGATTTGTCTTGTTTGAGAACATCCATGCAACTTGACAGTAGTTGAAATTACTACTGATGTAGCTGTTATATATTGTGGTTTTGCATGACTTATCTAGATTTTGTTTCATACGTTTTAAGGCATTAATCTGTTTACTTGTTTGGTTACAGACATTGTCAATGTGGATTTTGAAATTTAAGTTTGTGTCCAATTCGATTCCAAGGACATTTATAGATTCAGTTGCGCATATCTCAGTATCATTCACTTTTAATTTGTGATTTATGAGCGGTAAGTGTCTACTAAGAAACATCAATTGAAATTTTTCAGCGTTAGCTTTCATTTTGTTGCGTTTGAACCATTTTAGAGCATTACTGCAATCTTGCTCCATTTTATTGACTACTTCTGAAACTTCCTTGCCAGTTAAACTAAGAGTATTGTCATCAGCATAATTATAGATTTTTGAATTGAAGTTGTGATAAAGGAAGTCATTAATAAAGATATTGAACATCAGGGGTCCGAGAATTGATCCCTGGGGGACGCCCTTGATATTTATAACCCAGTCAGAGTGGGTTGTCCCTATTTTTACTCTTTGTTTTCTATTTGAGAGGTATGTTTTTGTCAGTTTGCAGGCATTTATGCCGAAGCCATATGCATGTAGTTTGGCAATTAGCAATTCATGCGACATACAGTCAAAAGCTTTAGACAGATCTATCGCTACAATTCCAGTGATTAAACCTTTGTCTAGTGATTCTCGCCAGTCTTCAGTCATTTTTATTACAACGTCATTACATCCAAAACCTTTTCTAAATCCTGATAGATATTCATGGAATAGCGAGTCCATGTGTTTTTGAATTTGGTTAAAAAGAATTTTTTCAAGGATTTTTGAAAGAGCCGGTAATAGATTAACTGATCTATAATTATCTTTATTTAGTTTGTCTTTCTTTTTGAATAATGGGGTAATGTTGGCCATTTTCATTGTATCAGGAAAGGTATTTTGTTGTATACACATATTTGATAGTTTAGTCAAAGGAGCAACTATGTTTCTGTGAGTGTTTTTTATGAACTTAATAGGTATATCATCATAGCCAGAGGCTTTTTTGCTTGCCAGGCACTTAATAATCTTGTTTACTTCATGTTCCCTTACTTCTACAAATTCAATCCCTTCTTTTAAGGGATTAATATGCTGAGAGATCATTTCTATGCTGGGATGATTTTTATATTTTTCAATTATGTCCCCGATTGTTATGTTAACATCATCTCTTTCTCCTATGTCTGATCCAATGTTCCTGAAGAAATTATTAAAGATATCGCATACTTCAGCTGTGTCAGTTATTATTTTGTCTCCTTCTCTCAGTGGAATGTTATCAGACTTAGTTTTAGAACGAGAGAACAGTGGTTTAACTGCCTTCCAGAAGTCTTTATTTTTAGTTCCGCCTTTGCTTTTCTCTTCAAAATATTTCCGCACTTCTTCCCGTTTTATCACAGTTACCTCATTCCTATGTTTTCTATACATTGCCAATGCACAAGCAGTCCTACTTTTAAAGAATTTGTTTCTATACTGGTTACGAATAAGGATAGCCTTTTTCAATCTCTTAGTCATGCAATGAAAGTGATTTTGTTTGATAACTTTTTGTTTCTTAGGGGCGTGTTTGTCGAGAGTAGCTATCATGACATTTTGTAATGTTTGCATTGCACTGTTTACATCTTGTTCATTTGATATCAAGGCATTTAAGTTAAGTAAAGCAAGTTCTTCATTAACCTGGTTATAATCTATGTTAGCAATCTTCCTGTGGTAAATAATTTTGCGTAAAGGCAGTGGTGCATGGATTTTTAAGATTCCGCCAATCAGATTGTGAAAGTCACTAATGCCTGTATCTATTGAAAAACCTTTTATAAATTTACGTCGTTTAGTGACCAACATGACATCAATAAGAGTTGATTGATTAGATTTATGACATGTCGGATCAGTTATAATGTTTGTTAGGTTGAGAGTTGGGCATAAGTTTGACAATACGTTTTGATGGTACATGTTGAAGTTTAAGTCACCTATGATTATCACGTGGTCATAACTATCAAATATTTTTTCACATGTTTCTTGAAATATCTCTTTGAAAGTATTTTGATTTACCTTCGGATTTTTATACATACCCAGGAGGATAATCTTGTGGGTGTTTACAGTCAATTCAACCGATATGCATTCTATATCTTCTTTACAATAATTTACAGGACCTATAGTCGAGGGTATATTCTTAGCAATGTAGGCTACAAGGCCACCACTATTAGATTCCTTATCTTGTCTATACATAACATAGTTTTCTACTTCAAAGATGCCATTCTGGAAAGAGGAATCAATTTTTGTCTCACTTAACACAAGAGCGTCAAACCTGCTGTTTACCATTAATTCAGAGATTTCTTGAAACTTTAAACGCAATCCATTTACATTCAAGTGGCCTATCATAACATTATTTGGATAACTATTCCTTAAAAGCTTGAACCTGTCACTTCTGATTTCTGAATCACAATGAGTATTTCTAATATTTTCACAATGTTCATCATCACTCAGTATACTAATGTCTATTTCATTCTGTATCATATCTTCATTTACATCAATTTCAGAATCATTTACAATTTCATTAGAGTTGCTATAACTATTGTCTGTTTGCAGTTCAATTACTTCAGTATCATTAAAAATTTCAGTGTCCTTTTCACAAACAAAATTTGAACTTTTTTCAAAGTCATCAGAATTTGCATTTACGGCCAGATGATTTCCATGGCCAATGTCCTAGTATGAGTGGTAGTAGCTCATACTCCGGGGCACCGATCGACGACAGGCCTTCCGTTTATGGCCTTGGGTGCCACAGTTGTAGCAGGTCATGTCTGTTCTTTGGTGACATTGTTCGATTAGATGACCTGATTCACCACATCGGAAACATTTGGGCTGTTGAGAGCGAGTAGCCCAAGTGCGTTGGTTGTAGTCACGTTTGCGATAGGTGTTTTGTCGGTAGGTTTGTGTGGAGTTGGTGATTGGCTCTTTTCTTGCACGATATATCATCCATATTTGACCTAGCATGTTCAGCCCATCACCATTTTTTCCTCGGCCCCAAAATTCGTGTGTTGTGTCCTCGACAAGTTCTTTTTCACTAGATTCTTTCAGCAACTTACGGGCTTCTGGGCAGATGGCAATTTTGGCACGAATAATGTTGTCCATGACGTCAATTTTTTTCTGTTGCCACAAGGAGTCGGTCTGAATGCCATCACCAAGTCGCTTGGCATGGATACCAGTCCTACTTCTTTGCACGGCTGCAGCTGTTTTCCGGTCATGATGATGTCTAGCTTTGAAATAAACATAGGCTGCTTCACTTGTAGCAAATTGAATGTCATCCATGATTAGTCCCTTTACTGGATAAAAATTCGAGAGTGGACTTTCATGACCTTTGAAGAGCAGTTTGTCTGTCATTTTCCTGAAGTTTTCTTGTACCTTTGCTCAGTGTAGGCTGAGTCACATCCATCTTTAACTTTGATTTCGCACTCATTTATCAGGCTGTCTACTCCTTGTTTTGTCAAGTGCAAGCCATCCTTAAGGAGGAATGATTTGTTTGTGCTACCGTTCTGGAGGAGAAATGTTTGGTCCATATCAAGAAAGGTGTGACCATCGTTTTCACACATTTTCTGTAAGTCAGCATTTGTCTTTTTCATTTTCTCGGTGAGGTCTTTGTCGGTTCTCGGGAGGATACTGCAAATGACGGATTTTTCGGTTCTTTGGGCAGTGGATACCAGGAGGGCCTGGTAGTCTGTGATGACTTCATCGGCAGACTTGTTTTCAATGTCTATTGAGCCCCCAACAATAGTTATGTCTTTGAAACGTTTGTTGTCAGGGAGTTTGCAGAGAGCGGTCTGCAACTCCTGGATTGATGCTCTTCCTTCAGCAATAACTTCGCAGCTTTGGAGCTTGCCTTGGTCAACGTTTCTCAGTAGGCTGGTCCCGAGTAGCAGAGAGGGCATCGGGGGAGTTTCTGGGACATCAGACGGAGAAGTAGCGCTCACCGTCTCTGAGTCTGCGTGAGTCTTTCTTGTGTTTTCTGAAGAGTCAAGTTTAATGTCATTTAGGCTGTTCCTCAAAGACTCTAGTTCAGAGGCAATCTTTTTCTTTTCCTCTGTTTCTGACTGGAGTTGATTTTGCATGCTGCGGACAAGCTCCATCAGTTCTTTTTGCATAGCATGCATTTCAGTCATTTCTTTTTTAAGTTAATACACATTTTCTGGTAGGACTCTGCACAGAAAACAAGTCCAAATTTGGGAAGTGTCTTTTCTGGCCACTGACACGCATCCAGCATGGTGCCACACACAGCAAATGATGCACCTGATCATTTCATCTTTGTCCTTTTTCTTTGTCGTCACAAGGCATTTTTCCTTCAAACAGTGGTCAGGTGATGGGTTTGCAGTAGCCATGTTCAAGTGTGTCTGAAACTGGAAAATGTATATTGTTAGGTATTTCTATATGTATGTTGTGTCAAGTATTTTATTTAAACATTTGGTGTTAATTTCATGAAATTTGAATGAGTAGAAGCTGAGAAATTTACATTACAATTTTGAAATTCAAAAAATTCTCCAAGAAAAAGTACTTGAAGTAGAAATTTTTCGTTTGGAGACATTATGCAAGCCCATAGTGGGTACCTCTCAAAAAAATATTCAGGAACATCCATGAAGAGCTTCATAGTTTTTTTGGGCCCAAAAGTTTTGATGAGCCCAAAAACAGACATGAAATTTTCAATGTCTTACGCGAGATATAAAAACTTCCTTAAAAAGTAAAATGCTATATATCATCTGAAAGAGGAGAAACTGAACTTTCTGATGGTGTTTTTAATTTTTCTGTAGCTTTAATAGCAACCGAGATATCGGCGATTGAAAAATGAGTTTTTGTGCGGCCATAGCGCCGATACCGCTTACGCGATGACAACGAAATTTTGTGAGATTGTTAGACTAGGGTATGGCTGCATGCACATATAAATTCAGCTTGATCTGAGTATTCCTTCTATGTTTTCTGGAGGTTGGAATGTCATTTTTGGGAATTCCGTTTTGCTCAAAAATTCATAACTTGGAATTTCTTCAACGGAATTCCTTTAGGCTCCTTTCTGCACTGGATAAGTGTCTGAGGTATTTTGAAAAAAAATCCCATGTCTTTATCTGTCTTAGTTTCTGAGAAACCGTTAACCAAATATAAAATTTTTTTTATGGAATTACGCTTCATTGAGCAGTAATTTCACCATGTAATTACCTCTGATAATAGTGTTTCTGTCAATCTGTAAGGAGGTTCTGTCCATTTTGCTTTAATTTGATCACTGTTCTCATAATCTGCATTTCAAAATTTTTTTTTGAGGGCCGTAGAAAAATAATAATAATAATAATAATAACTAGTACACCTGTAATTGTGCACAATTACAAAGATAAATTCCCCCTCCCCCTCCCATCCCCCTGCCCCCTTCCCTTCTACCTTCCCCATCCCCTGATTCACACGAAAATGTAATTGGGTCAGCATTTATTGCAACAGAAAAAATGTGCAGCCAGCGAAGTATGAGAAGCGATGAAATGGACATATGGCCAGGAAAATGTGTTTCCAGCCATAAGAAGCATTTTGGGGAGCTGAAAAGTGAGATAACATTTTCAGGGTCCACCGCGATTTTGAACGGACTGCGCTAGAGCATTATACTATATACCATATGAAAGCTAAGAAACAGAGCTTTCTGGTGGTATTTTTTATTTTTCCGTAGCTTTAATAGGGGCTGAGTTATCAGCGTTTGAAAAACAGGCTTTTTGTGGTGCTATAGCGCTGATTCCGTTAACGCTAGAATGTTGAAATTCTAGTGGATTGTTACACTATAGTATGACTGTAACTGCATGTAATTTCAGCTTGATTGGAACATTTCTTGCTAGTTTTTGGAAAATTTTAGTGGCAATTTCGGGAATTCCCTTATTTGAAAAATTCATATAAAAAAAACTTTTTAAGATATTGCCAAAAGCCTCCTTTCCGCACTGCGTATATCTCTAGAGATGATTGTGTAAAAATTTGGTGTAATTTCACCCATTGGTTCTTCTAAAACCGTGACGACAAATTTTTTATCAATTTGCTGCGTAATTACCAGCAAACTGGAAATTACACAATATTATTACAGTCCATAAAACTGTTTACCAAAAGCAAAATGCCCCTTTGTTTTCATGTAGTTATTGCAAATAGTTTCTGAAATACAGCCTCTCAAAATGTTGACGAAAAATAAAAAGAAGAACAAAAAACAAAGAATAAGATGCTGAAAAAAAAAACCGAACAAAAACAATATAAATTCCCCTAACGGGGGAATTTATAATAATAACTAGAGAATAATTAAAATTGCACAGCAATTTTAAGATATGAATTCCCCTTCCCCGTATTCCCTCCCTCTTTACCCTCCCTCTCCTTGCCTTCCATTCCCTTCCCTTCCATTCCACTCCCTCCTCTTCCATTCCCGCATCTTCCATTCCCTCCTTTCTATTTATTCCATTCCCAGGCCCTTTTGAGCACTTAGTAGTCGATGGAAGTGTACAGTTGCACAGACTCATATAGCGCTAAGCATGCAGCCAGGTGTGTAGTGACAAATGATACCACCCTCAAAGCAATACAATTTTACTTAAGCATAACCCTAACTTTGACGAAACCCTAACCCTAATGATTTGTTACTGGCAAACCATGATAGGTAGGAAGATGTGCTTACATACATGCAGAGGGCAGGCAATCAGGAACATGTCAAATTAGTTTTAAGTGATTTGAAACATTATTGGATGAGTTTTAATTGAATTATAAAATGAATGGTAGGAAGATGTGCTTACATGGAAAAATAGGACAAAAATACAGAAAGATTTTATCTGAGTTTGAAGTGATTTGAAGCATTATTTCTGGAGTTATAATGGAATATGTAAAAACGATTGTCAGGCAAAAAGTACTTGAAGTAGAAACATTTCCTTTGGAGAGATTATGCAGGGCCATAGTGGGTACCACACAAAAATTAATCATGAACATCCATGAAGAGCTTCATTTGTTTTTGGGCAAAAAAGGCTTCTTTCGATCGAAAAAGTGACATAATATTTTCAATGTCTTACGCGAGATATAAAAACTTCCTGATAAAGTACAATGCTGTATATCATCTGAAAGAGGAGAAACTGAACTTTCTGATGGTGTTTTTATTTTTTCTGTAGCTTGAATAGCAACCGAGATATCCGCAATTGAATATTGAGTTTTTGTGCGGCCATAGCGCCGATACCGTTTACGCGATGACAACAAAATTTTGTGGGATTGTTAGACTAGGGTAGGGCTGCATGCACATACAAATTCAGCTTGATCTGAGTATTCCTTCCTTGTTTTCTGAAGTTTGAAATTCCTTTTTTCGGAATTCCGTTTTTACAAAAAATCATAACTTGGAATTTTTTCAACGTAATTCCGTCAGGCTCCTTTCTGCACTGGATAAGTGTCTGAGGTATTTTGAAAAAAATTCCCATGTCTTTATCTGTCTTAGTTTATGAGAAACGGTGAATACAATATAAAAAAAAATTTCTGGAATTACGTCTCACTGAGAAGTAATTGCACCATGCAATTACCTCTGGTAATAGTGTTTCTGTCAATCTGTAAGGAGGTTCTGTCCATTTTGTTTTATTTTGATCACTGTTCTCATAATCTGCCTTTAAAAATTTTTTTTTGAGGGCCGTAGAAAAATAATAATAACTAGTACACCTGTAATTGTGCACAATTACAAAGATAAATTCCCCCCTTCCCTTCCAATCCCCTGCCCCCTTACATCCCCCTGCCCCTTACATCCCGCTGTCCCCATACATCCCCCTGCCCCTTCCCTTCTACCTTCCCCATCCGATGATTCACACAGAAATGTAATTGGGTCAGCATTTATTTCAACAAAGAAAATGTGCAGCCAGTGAAGTATGAGAAGGGATGAAATTGGCATACGGCCAGGAAAAAGTGTTTCCAGCCATAAGAAGCATTTGGGGAGCTGAAAAGTGAGATCAAATTTTCAGGGTCCATCGCGATTTTTAACGGACGGCGCTACAGTAGAATGCTATATACCATGTGAAAGCTAAGAAACAGAGCTTTCTGGTGGTGGTTTTTATTTTTCTGTAGCTTTAATAGGGGCCGAGTTATCCGCGCTTGAAAATAGCGTTTTTGTGGTGCTATAGCGCCGATACCGTTAACGCTAGAAAGTTGAAATTCTAGTGGACTGTTACACTATAGTATGACTGTAACTGCACGCAATTTCAGCTTGATTGGAACATTTCTTCTAAGTTTTTGAAAAATTTTAGTAGCAATTTCAGGAATTCCCTTATTTGAAAAATTCATATAAAAAAAACTTTATAAGTTATTGCAATTACGGTCCTTTCCGCACTGCGTATATCTTTAGAAATTATTGTGTTAAAATTTGGTGTAATTCCATGCAACAGTTATTCCAGAACTGTTGACACAAATTTTTTAAGAACTTTGCATGTAATTACAAGACTTCTGGAAATTGCGCTCTGTAATTCCAGCATATAAAATTGTTTGCCAAAAGCAATATTATATTGTAATTTCAGAACATTACTGCAAGTGGTTTCTGAAATATAGCCTGTCAAAGTGTTGATGAAAAATAAGAAGAAAAAAGAAAGAAAGATGATGAAAAAAAAAACGAACAAAAACAATATAAATTCCCCTAACGGGGGAATTTATAACTAGTATACTAAATTGCACAGCAATTTAAAGGAAGAACTTCCCTTCCCTTCCTATCCCTTCCCTTCCCTTCCAATCCTAGCTCTCCCTTTCTCTTCCAGTTCCTTGCATTCATTTGCCTTCCAGAGCTTAGCATGTTTTGATTCGGCAGTGACTATCATTGCTCCTACTTTGAAATGCTTGCCACCGTGCATGGAAGTAGAACAACAGGCATACATATGTACTTAGTGATATATCGCTTGGCATGGATGCAAACCTTTTGTGGCCAGAGGTACCACCCTGAAAGCAATACACTTTCATGAAACCCTAACCCTAATGACTTCCTACAGGCAAACCATAAAAGCTAGGAAAAGGTGCTTGTATACATAAATAGGGCACACACTCAGCACCATATCACATCAGTTTTAACTGACTCGAAGCATAAATGGATGAGTTATAATTGAAAACACCAAAAAATTCATGTAAAATTGCCTGTTGTTCTGACATGCATGGTTACATTAAATGAAATGAAGTCCATGATTTTACACATCCTTTAACGTTGTTTTGGTGAAATTTGAGTCATTAGGAATAAAGTTATTGGCATTTGAATTTTGAAATTGAAAAAAATTCTCTAGGAAAAACTATTTGATGGAGGTAAATTTCCTTCGGCCACATTATAGGGGTCTAGGCCAGGTACGAGTAAACAAATATTCATGAACATCCATGAAGATCTTCATTGGTTTTTGTAGCCTAATGTGTTTTGATCGGGCCAAAAAGTGACATGAAATTTTCACTGTTAAGCGAAATTTTCCCTCGGACGTCCAAGCGAACAATGCTATATACCATTGGAAAGCTGACATTCTGAGCTTTCCAAAAATGTCCTTGGTTTGTTTCTAGGACCAATATTAAGGGAGATACGGCCGCTCAAATGTTCGACTTTTGAGGCCCTGTGGCACCAAAAGTATTGGACCTGGGAGGCCATACTTTTGCATAGACACTATACCCTGGTAGTACTCACAATTCCTGTAAGGACATAAAAATCTGACATTCCAATCATGGTTTTTCATTACATCATCCCTCGAAATTCCGGTTTGCTCGAATTTTGAACTTTTTTTTCTCCATAACTATTCATCCTATTACCACTAGGCTCCTTTCCGCACTGCATATTCCATTACAGATTAACAGGGAAAAATTTCATGTAATTCTGACTGACAGTTTTCCCAAAACCGGAATCGGAAATTTTTGTTCAAGATTGCCTGTAATTCCTATGCCAAACGGAATTCCGATGCGTAATTCCCAGCACAGAAGGAATTTTACACTGTCAAAATAGTGTTTTCCTTTTTATGTAGAAATAGTAATTTGGTCAGAAGTTATTTAACATTTAAGGAATGACCAAAATGTGGCGGAAGAAGAATAATAATAATAATAAGAATAATAAAGACGTACAATATCAATAAGAACTTCCCTACGGGAAGTTCTTAACTAGTATACTAAATTGCACAGCAATTTAAAGGAAGAACTTCCCTTCCCTTCCTATCCCTTCCCTTCCTTCCAATCCCTTCCCTGCTCTGCTATTCTAGTTCCTTGCATTCCTTTCCTTTCCATTGCTTAATAGTGTGTTTAGGTTGTCCTGGAGCGAAACATCACTGTTGCTTTGACGCTGCCTGCAGTAGTCCATGGAACTGCACCAACAGGCACACATTCTCCTATATTGCTTGGCATGCAGCCAGGCCTTTTTTGGGCGATGGTACCTCCCTGAAAGCAATACTTTGATGAAACCCTAACCCTAATGATTTGTTATGGACAAACCATAAGAGCTAGGAAGATGTGCTTACATACACACAGAGGGCAAGGAGTCAGCAACTTGTCAAATTAGTTTTAAGTGATTTGCAGCAGTATTTGACAAGTTATAATTTAATTATAAATGTAATGGAAAAAATATGAGGTTATTTGCAAACAATAGGGCAACAAATAAGCAACATATTATATCAATTTTAAGTGATTTGAAACATTATTGGAAGAGTTTAAATAGGATAAAAAAAATCATGGTAGGAACACGTGCTTACATGGAAAAATAGAACAAAAAATTAGCAATAAGTCAAATTAGTTTTAATTGATTTTAATGAATACTTAATGAGCTATAATTGGATATATGAAATTGCTCATGTAAAATTGGCTATTAGTGAGAGATATATGCCCTTGGAGAACATAAAAGGGCATAATTTTATGCATTTTTTGGTGTTAATTTCATGACATTTGAACAAGTAGAAGCTGAGCAATCTAGATTTCAATTTTGAAATTAAAAAAATTCTCAATGATAAAGTACTTCAAGTAGACAAAATTCCTTTGGGCATATTATGCAGGTCCATATTGGGCACCACATAAAAAATCAACATGATCATCCATTAAGACCTTCATATTTTTTTGGGCAAAATAGGTGTCGGGAGACCCAAAAAGTGACATAAAATTTTCAATGTCTGACGCGATTCTATACCGTACGCCGTACAGAATATTGCTATATATCAATGGAAAGCTGACATTCTGAGGTTTCCAAAAATGTCCATTTTTTCTTTCTAGGACCAATATTAAGGGAGATACAGCCCTTCAAATGTTCGACTTTTGAGGCCCTGTGGCACAAAAAGTATAGGTCCTAGGATGCCATACTTTTGCAATAACACTATACCCCTGTAGTAGCAACAATTCCTGTAAGGACATGAAAATCTGATATTTCAATCATGGTTTTTCATGACATCATCCCTCGAAATTTCTCTATGCTCCGATTTTGAACTTTTTTTTCTCCAAAGCTATTCACCGTATAGGCACTAGGCTCCTTTCTGCAATGCATATTCCATTAGAGATTAAGAGGAAAAAATTTCATGACATTCTGACTGACAGTTTTCCCGAAACCGTACTCGGAAATTTTTCGTTAAAAGTAGCTGTAATTCCTATGACAAACGGAATTCCGATGTGTAATTCCCAGTATAGAAGGATATTTATAGTATCATAATGTTTTGCATGTGTTAATTGAGTTATCTCTTCTAGGACAGCAGTTATTTAACATTAAAAAATGTCAAAAAGTTGGAAGAATAAGAATAATAACTAGAGAATAATTAAAATTGCACAGCAATTTTAAGATATGAATTCCCCTCCCCCGTATTCCCTCCCTCTTTACCCCCCCCTTCCTTTCCTTTCCTTCCCTTCCATTCCCTTGCTTTGCACTCAACCCTCTTGCATGCCCTTCCATTCCATGCCCTCATCTGTATTCCATGGCCAGGCCTGTTTTGGATGCTATGTAGTCCATGGAAGTGTAGAGTTGGACAGATTCATATAGCGCTTAGCTAGAGTTGATACCACCCTGAAAGCAATACAATTGGACTGAAGCGTAAGTCTAACTTTGATGAAACCCTAACCCTAATGATTTGTTATGGACAAACCATAAGAGCTAGGAAGATGTGCTTACATACATACAGAGGGCAAGCAGTCAGCAACATGTAAAATTAGTTTAAAGTGATTTGCAGCAGTATTTGACAAATTATAATTTAATTATAAATTTAATGGAAAAAATATGAGGTTATTTGCAAACAATAGGGAAACAAATAAGCAACATATCATATCAATTTTAAGTGATTTGAAACATTATTGGAAGAGTTTAAATAGGATAAAAAAATTCAAGGTAGGAACATGTGCTTACATGGAAAAATAAGGCAAAAAATTAGCAATAAGTCAAATTATTCTTAATTGATTTTAATGAATACTTAATGAGTTTTAATTGGATATATGAAATTGCTAATGTAAAATTGGCTATCAGCAAGAGCTTTATGCCCTTGGAGCACATAAAAGGCCATAATTTTATGCAGTTTTTGGTGTTAAGTACATGAAATTTGAATGAGTAGAAGCTGAGGAATCTACATTTCAATTTTGAAATTCAAAAAATTCTCAAGGAAAAAGTACTTGAAGTAGAAAATTGTGCTTAAATGGTAAAATAAGCCCAAAAATTAGCAATATATCAAATTAGTTGTAATTGATTTTTAATGAATACTTATTGAGTTATTATTGAATATGTAAAATCATACATGTAAAATTGGCTATTGCTAACAGCTATAAGCCCTTGTAGCACACATAAAGCCATAATTTTACACATTTTTTGGTGCTAATTTCATGAAATTTGAATGAGTAGAAGCTGAGCAATTTACATTGCAATTTTGAAATTCAAAAAATTCTCAAGGAAAAAGTACTTGAAGTAGAAATTTTTCCTTTGGAGACATCATGCAGGCCCATACTGGGTACCTCTAAAAAAATATTCAGGAACATCCATGAAGAGCTTCATAGTTTTTTTGGGCCCAAAAGTTTTGATGAGCCCAAAAACAGACATGAAATTTTCAATGTCTTACGCGAGATATAAAAACTTCCTTAAAAGGTAAAATGCTATATATCATCTGAAAGAGGAGAAACTGAACTTTCTGATGGTGTTTTTATTTTTTCTGTAGCTTAAATAGCAACCGAGATATCGGCAATTGAATATTGAGTTTTTGTGCGGCCATAGTGCCGATACCGTTGACGCGATGACATCAAAATTTTGTGGGATTGTTAGACTAGGGTAGGGCTGCATGCACATATAAATTCAGCTTGATCTGAGTATTCCTTCCTTGTTTTCTGAAGGTTGAAATTCCTTTTTTCGGAATTCCGTTTTTACGAAAAATCATAACTTGGAATTTTTTCAACGTAATTCCGTCGGGCTCCTTTCTGCACTGGATAAGTGTCTGAGGTATTTTGAAAAAAATTCCCATGACTTTATCTGTCTTAGTTTATGAGAAACGGTGAATACAATATTTAAAAAAATTTCTGGAATTACGTCTCACTGAGAAGTAATTGCACCATGCAATTACCTCTGATAATAGTGTTTCTGTCAATCTGTAAGGAGGTTGTGTCCATTTTGTTTTATTTTGATCACTGTTCTCATAATCTGCCTTTCAAAATTTTTTTTTGAAGGCCGTAGAAAAATAATAATAATAACTAGTATACTAAATTGCACAGCAATTTAAAGGAAGAACTTCCCTTCCCTTCCAATCCCTTCCCTTCCTTCCAATGTCCTACCTTCCTTCCATTCCCTACCTTCCGTTCAAATCTCCTCCCTTCCTGCCAATCTCTTGCGTTCTTTTCCCTTGCAGTACCTTGCATTCACTAATCTTCCATTGCTCAGCCTGTTTTGGTGGTCAAGAGCGAGACTTGGCTGCTACTTTGACGTTGTTGCTATAGCAAGAGCGAAATATACTTACTAGTATATTGCTTGGCATTGAGCCAGGCGTCTTGTGTTTTTGTCCTGTGTTGGCCACTGTAGGCATACGTGCAAGCTAGCTCAGTACAGTGTTTCCATCCCCACCACGTGGAGGTCCAGGATCTACGGGGACTTTTTTTTTTTTTTTTTTTTTTTTTTTTTTTTTTTTTTTTCTTTTTTTTTCCTTTTTTTCATGTTTTATTGGTTTTTTTGGTCAGTTATTTTATAAAGAAAAGGAACAAGGCATGTAAGGAAAATTTAATATTATGACTTCTCAGAGGAACAGTTCATGACATGAATATACACTACCCTCGAAAAGTGTGCATACAGCAAGAAACCTGAGATTTCTTTAAATGTTGAAGATGATATCCAGTGGATGGATTATCTAACAGCATGAGGTACAGGTGACGTATGTTTCTGCTGTATTGTCATGAGAAAAGACTGTTTCATAGTAAATATACAACTACATACAGGAATGATTGAACATTATATACCATTACAAAAGCTAATACTTGAATATATGTTCCAGTAATGTTTTCATGAACATAGTGGTTGTAAGTTGATAATGATTATACATGTATACAAAATGGTTTGGATGTCGTATGATATAAGGAATAGCGACATGTTGACGCATGCTTCACCAGTATATCATGAGCATACGAACAGGACTAATTTTTTGACAGTATGATGGTTGTTACAAAAATATATAGGCCTACAGGAAAGGTGAAATATGTAATACCATCAACAAAAGCTAAGATATGAATATATATTTTCGTGAGCAAGACAAAAAGAAGTACTTCTTTGTAGCATAATGATTTCAAGTCAACAATGATATACATAATAGTTCGAAGCATCCTATGATATGAACAATACCTGACATATTGTGGCATGTTTCAGCAGCATGTCAAGTGCATGCCAACAGGAAGAAGTTGTTCACAGTGGTAGCATTAGTATATATACACAAGTACTTACTAGAATGATTAAATATGTAATAGCATCATCAAAAGGTAACATCTGGATATATATTTCAGTAATGTTTTTATGAGCAAGGCTAAAAGCAGGAACTACTTGTTTATAGCATAATGGTTCTAAGTCTACAATTATGTACAAAATGGTTTGAAGCTTCCAATGATATGAATAATACCTGCCACCCACTGCCATGAGGCATAAGGGTTGTAAATATACAAATATCTATTCAAAAGTAATTGAACATCCAATAGGATGAGCGAGACGTAACACAGCGATTATGTCCATAACAATATGTTGTCAAGTGCATCCCAACAACAAAAACTTGTTCACAGTGTTAATGTTTGTATATGTACACGAGTACATACTAGAGTGATTAAATATGTAATAGCATCAAGAAAAGGTACAATTATATACAAAATAGTTCGAAGCATCCTCTGAAATGAACAACAGCTGACATGTTGATGCTTCAGCAGGCTGTCAAGTGCATGCCAACAGGAATAACTTTTTCACAGTGTAATGTTTGTAGATATACAAGTGCATACCAAAATGATTGAACATGTAACTGCATCAAAAGATAAGATCTGAATATATATATTCCAGCAATATTTTCAACAACAAGGGAAAAGCACAACTTGTAGGTAGCATAATGGTTCTAAGTCTACAATGATGTACAAAATGGTTTGAAGCTTCCTATGATATGAATAATACGTGCCACCCACTGCCATGAGGCATAACGGTTGTAAATATACAAATATCTATTCAAAAGTAATTGAACATCCAATAGCATGAGCCAGATGTAATACAGCGATTATGTCCATGAAAATATGTTGTTAAGTGCATTCCAACAGCAAAAAATTGTTCACAGTGTTAATGTTTGTATATGTACACGAGTACATGCTAGAGTGGTTAAATATGTAATAGCATCAAGAAAAGGTACAATTATATACAAAATAGTTTGAAGCATCCTCTGAAATGAACAACAGCTGATATGTTGATGCTTCAGCAGGCTGTCAAGTGCATGCCAACAGGAATAACTTTTTCACAGTGTAATGTTTGTAGATATAAATGATTGAACATGTAACTGCATCAAAAAATATAAGATCTGAATATATATATTCCAGCAATATTTTCAACAGCAAGGGAAAAGCACAACTTGTTGGTAGCATAATGGTTCTAAGTCTACAATGATGTACAAAATGGTTTGAAGCATCCTATGATATGAATAATAGCTGCCACCCATGACCACAAGCATGCATAATGGTTGTAAATGTACAAATATCTATACAATAGTAATTGAACATCCAATGGCATGAGCCAGAGGGAACACATTGATTATGTCCATAATAATATGTTCAATTGTTGAATGTCTGGGCAGGCATGAAATGACAGTCCTGCGGTTATTGTTTGCAATACATAAAAATGTAAGCATTAGCACTTGTGTCAGGAAGGGGAGCCGCATATACCTTGTGGTCATCGCAGCGGTACCAACATGCTTCGCTAGGATGCTTCATGGTAACAACATAATGGCCACTGTTGAGAGTTTCACCTATGTGATGAATGATTGCAGACAAATGGTAGTTGTCATTGTGCTTTGTTGTGAGTTGAGCCTGCACTGCAATTTCATGATCGTTCCCCTGCCTCACCGCCATGACAAATAGTACAGGAGGTGCTCTGGTAATTTCAGTGTCACATGTGGTTGGAGCACTTCCACAGTGAGTACAAGGCCGTCAGATTGTTCTGCAGAGGGTTCCACGCAAATGTTTGTCACTCCAGCTGAGCGCATCGGGAATGATAGGAAATTGAAGGGCTCAAAGCTTGTGAATGATTGTTGGCATTGAGTGCATGAATGCAATTCACATTTTTCTCCCCAGACAAGTAAACGTACAATGGAGTATTCTGGAGCAACTGCATGCTCAGTTTCCAGAGTATCGAGTACATGCGTCAGGAACTCATGAGCATCTTTTTGTTCATTGATAGGATACCCTCGCATTTGTCGCATGTGGAAAAGCTCAATTGGTTTTAAAGTACGTACATTTGGACATGAAATCTGCTGTTTCAAGCGGAGTAGATAATTTGAAAGAGGGCCATCAGTGTTCAGAAGTGCATCCAGTTGAGGCGTATTGAGTAGCACCTGCAGTATTGAGTTGGCAAAGCATGTTTGACCATAATTGACAATACCCTTGAATGGTGAGCGCAATTGCACGGTTTGTGAGGTTTGGTTCTGATTTGGTGGAACATTGGGTTTCAATGGTACATGTGTCTTTTTGATGTTAGTAGACCTTTTTGGCAGGGACTCTTTATCAGCAGCTGGTACCGTATTCTGTTGCAGAGTTTTAGATCTTTGTGTGTTTGTCTGCGTAATGGGAACCTGCGGAATAGGAGGCTGTGGCGGTGGCTGTTTGGTAAGGCATATCTTGATAGCCTCATGGTCAGAGTAGTGTGTAGGAAGGACTTGGCAAAGAACAAATTGACAGTGCTTAGTGAAGACAACGTCCAATAATGATCCTTGTCGGGTTGTTCTGTCTTGGACTTGTTGGTGATACCGAAAGTTTGAAAAGAGAATTTGAATTGTGTGGGTTTTGGCATCAAGCAAATTTTCATTCATATCACCAGCAATGACAGTTGGCACATTGACAAAGGATTCATCAATATAAGTCAATAATGTGGTCAATTCCTTGCGTACAAGAGAAATCTTTTGACTAGGGGGCCTGTATACTAACACAAGAAGTACTTGGCCACAGGCAATTCCCGATAATAGAACTGCCATACACTCAAGACGTGACACAGGTAAGTGTACACTGACAAAGTTAATGTGTGTCTTGAGATACACAGCTAAGCCACCTCGTCCAGTGTTATTTGGCCGATCCTGTCTGACCAAGACATATCCACGAATTTGCAAAGATGCATCACTGATATTTGGCTTGAGAAAAGTCTCACTGATTAGCAGAACATCAGACAAAGCATTTTGTCGATTTTGAATATCAATGAGCTTCGACTGCAAGCCTTGACTATTGTGATGCAACACTGTCAACCATGAATCAGGGAAATCTGTCACAGCAATTTCTTGAACCTCATTCATAAGTGACAGATTTTCATGCACAGCCTCACTGCGATAGATTCTACCTGGGTCATAGTTTTGAATGAAGAGACCATCAAGTGACGTGACTCGGCTGAGGGCAACATATGCCTGACCTGCAGAGAAGATTCCCTGCATATCTATGACACACTGAGTACTAGTCATGCCTTGCACCTTGTGAATCGTTGTGCCCCATGCAAGTTTGAGAGGAAACTGGCGACGGAAAGTGTGTCGGTGAGATGCCATGCTTTCCTCATGAAGTTCAACTGGGACTACTGTTATAGGGGGATCGGCAAGTGTAATCTTGGTCTTTGAGCCTACCTTTTCACTGTCAAATTGCACATAAACAGTTTTTGACGGCAAATTTTGATCATTGGGGTGAAAAGCAGTGACTGTGCCAAATGCACCATTTGCAAGGCCATCAGGTACATCGATATTCCTTGTAAGCATAACTCTGGCTCCAATGGCAATTTTCAAGCAATTTGGAAGATCATCATGGCTGCCGTCAACTGAAGTTGTTAATGTCTTGCCAGAACGAGGGTCCTTCTCAAAGTCAAGCGCTTTGCATTCTCGTGGCTGTGTAGATATGTTTTCCATCATTAGGTTGTTGTACTCCATTGCCTTCTTGTTTGTCGCGTAAACATGCAGTGCATGAGCAGGCTTATTAGGTAAATTGCATCTGGTCCGCAGAAGTGCATCATCCTGTGGAGATAAGGTGTCTTCCTTGGATTTCACTCTCAGCCTATTGAGAAGCTCAGCAAATGCTTTGTCATCTTTTTGACGCATGACCTCATCTAAAAATGTAATTCTAAACAAGTCATGCCACAAATCAACACCTTGAGAGAAGTCAGGGATAATAAGGGATTTGGCTCGAACGGGCGGTAATTGGTGGAAGTCTCCAACTGCTAAAATTGACACGTTTCCAAACCAGACATCCCTTGACGTTGATCTAATGCCCATAATTTGTGATAGACGACCATGAATGTAGGCCATCAGCCTGCGATCAACCATAGAAACTTCGTCAATGATCAATATTTTGAGGCTTCCCAGATGAGCTCGTAGAGTATTCAAAGTAGATTCACCTAGAGGCTCATAGTAAGATCTCAAATTCCGTGGTATTTTCAGTGCGGAATGAAGAGTAAAGCCGCCAATGTTGAAGGCAGCAGTCCCAGTTGAGGCTGTCAGCAGAATAGTGGTGGCTGTCGGATTTGTAGGCGGACGCAAAATTCTATGACTTTCATTGACAATAGTTTTCACAAGGAAAGACTTGCCACATCCTCCAGCCGCAGAAATGAAAATACGAAAAGCTTCATGTGCAGAGCCAAGGGTGAGATCAATGCAATGTCGGCGCACAAAATAAAATATTGCCTGCTGCTTTGCATTGAGCAATTTTATTTGTGAGCGAATTTGATCACCAATAAGTTCAACTGAACAGAGACCAGGTATGTGGTGATCATCTTTGTCAGAAAGTAGATCTGGCATGTCATGTTCACCAGCGTCATCTTCCAATGTATTGTGGGTGGACATTTGCTCAAGGCGAGATATTTCCGATTCAGGTGCTATCAAAGACCAAGCATCCTGTAGCTGGGCACCAGACTGCAACAATTGCCAAGCATTGTCTAGGCGTTCCCTCTCAGCATCAAAGTTCCTGCGGTTGTTTTCCAGAATATCAACAACAGGTGTAACTTGTTCATCATTTGATAATTTCACTGCCCCTGATTCACGGAAAGATGTGAACGTTGGGAATTGTGGCGGCTTCAACTGCGAAGTGTCCCGATGTGGCAGGAAGAGTTTCAATTGAGTGAGACTGAACTTTTCAGGATACTTGGTCTCTGAATGCTGCGTATATCGAATTACAGCAGGCTTTCCTTTCGTGCGCCTCATAATATGACCAAGGTCACGCTGTAAAGTATAAACATTTGGGTTTTTGTTCTTCACTGCCTTGGAAGCCTCTGTTTTTGAAAGCACTCTGAAATGTGACGCAAATGTCGCTTGGCACATATCATTGAACTCTGGAGTTTCTGGTCTGCCAAGATATCGATCGTATAAAGTTATCATCCACACATCCTCACTGTCTTTGTCTCTGCGCATCTCTTGCTTGATAGCAGACAATGGCTTTGAAATTTTGACTTGGTCCTCATCTGTAGGAACAAAGACAGTAACTCTTGAGGATTCCTTTAGATGTAGGCCACAAGTTCTGGTGACAGCCTCTTGTATTGAAATTTCGCGATTTTGGAAGTAGACGAAACCAAGCTTTTTCATTTGTTTCCTCAGGTCTTCATTGTCTTGGTCCTTCAGTTCGTGGAACGCCTCTCTTAAAATATCTCCAAGCTCTCTTTCACTTTTGGAAATATACGATAAGATGTAGACAATGACGGAGAAAGGATCCAAGATGAATTGCAGGTCCAAATTTCCATTCCAAGACCGCAAAAGAGCATCGTTGTATGGATTCACCCAAATATCAGAAGTGTCACGTTTGTACACAACAGATGGTTTAGTGGCCAAAAGCTGCATAGCATTTTTCAAGCCCTCTACATTGTGAAATCCAGCTTGCATGAGAAGCTCACTAGTTGAAAGAGCTGAAGCAGCATCACTTGCAAGTAATTCACGCAATGTTTCCAGCTGAAATGTGGCCAATTCTTTGGTGAGTTTGATGTTGTATGTTTCACCATCAACAAGCACATCAATTTTTGCATCTTCATCAGCACTAGATTTGGGCTTAACCAAAAATGTTTCAGCTGAAACTGGGCGTGGAAAGTTGAAACGGCATTCCGTTTTCTTTGTTTTACATGCCTTGCCATGGGTTTTCCTGTGAAGCTGTACTGATGAAACGATACCATATAATTCGGGATCTGTCTCTGGGTCTGGAAGCTTTGCAGTGATATACTTGTCAATGAAAGCTATTATGTCTTTCTCATCAGACTCACCGTAAACAGGTGCATTTTCTATCCAGAATAGGCAATGTATATGAGGTGCTCCCCTTTGCTGAAACTCAACCCTATAGAAATAATCAACAACTTTCCCTATTGGGTTTGCAGGGCCTCTGATGAGTCTGGTCATGAGTAGGTGTACACGATGGTAGAACATTCTGACAGCAAGAACCGGATTAGAACGCAGCAATTCACATTTGCTTGCAAAGTCTAGGTCAGCAAAATCGATGTCTAAGCCACTTAATTTAGCTATAGCTTGAATGGTCTCTGGCCATCTGCTGAGTTCTGCTGAAGAGAATGTAGCAAAAAATGTAGGCAAGCCACACTGTCGTATCATACTGAACAAATCATTCATCGTGCGACGCCAGTACGCAGGAGACCACGGGCTGCTTCCATATAGCGAAAGCCCTCATCAGCTTTCATCATATCATACAGCACATTTCTATCATTCAGCATCTGAGCCGTAATTTTTTGACCTCGAAAGGAGCCTGTACCTTTGCGCATAGAAATTGATACACCAGACATGATTCTCTCCAGCTCAGTAACATACTGGGCATAGAATATGTACTGGGAGTTGCTGGCAAAGCGCATATCAGCTGACAATAGCCTAACATTGAAATATGTGCCTTTGCCCAACTTTTTTTCACGTTCTTCATCTATTGTGTTTCTAGCTGCTGGGAATAGTGCTGGGAAGGCTTTGGCTTCTCCCATTCGACATTCAAGGATGCTTTCTGGCTTGTTTCCCTCAGCTGGGGCAAGAGAATACACAACTTCATCCATTTCTGCTAATGCATCAGGTAACAGGTCTATAGGCTCAAGACATGTGTCATAAGCAAGATGATGCAGATCATTATCATCATCATCTTTGGAATGGTCAGTATCATCATTATAACCTGTACCATAAATAATAGTTGCTTCACTGTCAGATGAAGCAGCTTCAGATTCATCTGCATTATACAAAATAGTTGCTTCACTGTCAGATGAAGCAGCCTCAGATGGTGTTGGAGAAGGAGAAGTAAGGGAAGCAATATGATGGATTGTGTGCGTATCACTTTCAGCATATTCATTGGCGCTTTCCTGTGAATCAGATATTCTGGTTGTTGTATTCTGAGACGCAGCATCACACTGCTGGGCTGCTGGATTTTCCGAATTAACCTGAAATTCTGCTTCAGGAGGACTTTGCAGTATGTCACTCAATTCATGTTCCTCATTTTGCCAATCAGTATTAAAGGAGACATCTGAATACAGAGGATTGATTTCCTTCAAAGTGAAAAATGCTTTGTGTACTTTGGCAACATCTATCATTTGAAAATCAAGGTGTGATTTGTACTCAAGTTTACGCTTCAGCTTGAGACCAATAATTTGACTTTCAGACAATGGTCTGGGCAAGGCTGCAGCAACCTTTGATGTATCTGAGCGCACAACAGTGACTGGGCCACGTACAGCTTTTTCTCCAGCAACTGGAAGGTTGATGATTTTTGCAAAGGAAATATTGATAGCTAATAGTTGCTGCTCCAGTGAATTGAGATCCAGCAATTCTGGCGGAATTTCATCAGGTTCCAAGTTGTTGGCAAAGCACTCTGGTGGCATGCGGTTTTGTGCCAAGTGACTCTGACATGTTCTGCAGAGCCATGCTTTTCCTAGAGGGGTTTGCTTCAATGAGCAGCTATCAGTGCAATTTTCGTTGCAGGTATGGACATACTTGAATGACAAGCATTTCTGTTTGAGAGCTGTGGTGCACTTCAACGAGTTAGGCGAATATTGAACAACTTGATTGTGAAACATGATCCTTTGACAAGAACAGCAGATATGCAGTGGGGACTCCTGACAGAGAGATCTAAATTCCTCCACAGCATTGTCTAGTACTGATGCAATTTGAACACGTTTTTGATACTGCTGAGCAGATGCCTTCTTCTTCTGTACTTGGTGCTCAGGATTGCTTTTGTACTTGGAAGTAGAAGCTCGTTTTTTTGCCTCACGATGTAAGGGGTCGCTAGTATACTTAGCAGAAGAAGCACGTTTGACAGCCTCACGATGTGTAGGGTCATTGGCATACTTGGCAGAAGAAGCACGTTTGACAGCCTGACGATGTGTGGGGTCAGTGGCATACTTGGCAGAAGAAGCACGTTTGACAGCCTGACGATGTGTGGGTTCAGTGGCATACTTTGCAGACGAGAGCTGTTTTTTATGTTCACGGTGTGAAGGATCAGTTGCGTATTTAGCAGCAGAGGCTCTTTTCAAATTTTCACGATGCGCAGGGTTAATCTTATACTGAGCAGCAGAAGCACGTTTAACAGCCTGACGATGTGCAGCATCAATTGCATATTTTGCAGATGAAAGCTGTTTTTTGCGTTCACGGTGTGCAGGATCAGTTGCATATTTAGCAGCAGATGCCCTTTTCAAATGTTCACGATGTGAAGAATCGTGCGCATATTTTGCAACAGAAGCATGTTTCTTCTTTCGCCTTAATGATGAATCAGATGCATAATTTGTACGCGCAACTTTTTTCTTATGCTCCATATATCCCTCATCAAGCATATATCGTTTTGTGCTGGAATGAACAGTAGCTTTGCCTGCAGCAAAATCATCCTCCAGTGCAGTGGGCTGAGCAGTAGTAGCCTCTTTCTTTCGTTCCTCACGAAGTGAGCGAACACTGCGTTTCTTAACCCTCATTTTATCGTGAATTCAATGAAAACGTTGCATCATTTTAACTGCAGCAATGCAATGCTTCAGCTGATATTTATATGCATCTGGTCATGTAAGACAACTGCAAAAGCATTCAAGACGATTAAGGTTGAGCAATTTAATGAAAATGTCCCATCAAATGAACAACAGCAAGCAATCGTCAAATGATATCAATACAATTTCAATCAAAAGATCCAGGTAGAGTAACTTAATGAAGATGTCTCATCAAAGAGGACCCTTACACCTTTATTGCACCCCAGGAGTCGCCACTAGCACATGGGCATACCCAGTGAATGGTGCAGTGTGCAAACACAGGGTAAACAAAGCAAGTTGAGTCCCTTGTCACACTCTGAATAAAGTTTTAATGCTTCAGAAAAGTTTCAAGGAACTCCTTAACAATGCCAACACGTTGCTGTGTTCCTCTGTGTGGTAATAGAGGGGGTCATGTTTTCCCCAGTGCCAGTGCAACAAAGAAGGAAAAGAAGCAGATCAGAGCAGCATGGGTGGCTGCTGTGAGGAGGGTGGCAGATCATCATGGGAGAAAGTGGACCCCCAAGGATTACATGATTGTGTGTAGAGCTCACTTCAAATCAAGTGACTATGCAGTGGAAACTTATCATGGTAAGTATCCTATTTAATTCTAAAAAATTAATGGCTCTGTTTTCTTTTTAAACTGAACAAAAAGCCCATGCTCAACATCCCACATCTCAATGTTTCACTTGAACCAATGTTTTCACTGGAATGTGTATTGCATTTTGTTTGACTTTAAGTATTACTGGGGTGTCAATTCGACCATATCTAATATTTGCTGACTTTTTTTCTGGCTTAAAATACCCGATCAATTATATAGCTCCCCTATAGAAAATAAATCTACAACCCTCTAGATCTTAGCATGAACTGGCCGCATGACAAGTAGATATGCCCACTATGACAGTACTAACCTACTATCAATATCAATAACACTGTTCTCTTTCTTTGCATGAATAGGATCCAAGTGTGAAATATTGCATGAAGTAAAAGCATGACATGTCCTGAGAGGATCATACAGTTCATACTGCACCACATCATATCATTCAATGTACCTGCATGTTATCAAGAAATCCAGGTAAGAGACCTTGCATGCAAATTAGCATTATAATTCATTCATTCTAAACATAGCAAGTAGAAAATTTATTAAAATAAAGTTTAATTAACCTATTATTTTATTCTCCTTCATTCAGGGACAGAACGCCAGAGAAGGACTCTCAAGGATGATGCAGTGCCATCTGTGTTCTTGTGGTCTGCAAAACCATCGGTCTCCAGTATGGAAAGGCAAGACCGGGCTGAAAAACGAGCTAAAAACAAAGAACTGGAGCCAGAATTTCTACCTGATATCGATGTTGCGGAAGTACAAGTCAGTGAAGAGATAGAAGCAGATGTAGAAATGGAAGAAAATCAGATTTCAACAAGCAATGCCACAAGTCAAACTGCAGCATGGACAAGAATGGACATCAGTGATTTGAAAATGAATCCCAAAGTTCTTCAGTACTATACTGGCCTTGAAAATGCTGCACATTTTGACTTCATTTTAACCACCTTGGGTCCAGCTGCGCATCATTTAAATTACAGATGGCGCCGACCACAGAGACCTTCCATAGAGAACCAGCTATTGATCACGTTGATCAAACTTCGCTTACATACCCCAAATATTGAACTAACTTTCCTCTTTGATGTTTGCGAAACGACAATTTCGAACGTTTTTGTAACCTGGATAAACTTTATGTATGTTAAGTGGCGTCAACTGGACATCTGGCCTTCAAAAGAACTGGTTTACTTCTACATGCCGGAGTCTTTTAAGCAAGAATTTGCCAATACGAGGTTGATAATTGATGGTGTTGAAGTGCCAATAAAGAAGCCAAGTCAGCCAAAAGCGCAACAGATCACTTACTCTTCCTATAAAAATAGGAATACCTTGAAAGCAATAGTTGGGATTTCACCAGGAGGTTTAACCTCATACATCCCTGATGCACATGGTGGATCCTCAAGTGATCGCATCCTTGTGGAAAGGAGTGATCTTACCAAGAGGTGCGATCCGAAGGATTCTATCATGTGCGATAAGGGCTTTGATGTGCAAGATATCTTTGCCCCATTTGATGTGAAGATCAACATGCCCACATTCATGAGGAAAAAAAATCAGCTGACAAATGAGGAAGTTATCAGAGACAGAAAAATTGCTAGTCAACGTGTGCATGTTGAAAGAGTCATTGGTCTCGCAAAAACCTACAAAATCCTTACGACTCCAATGACAAATGTTGAAACTTGTTTGGGGTCAAGGATCATATTTGTCTGCTTCATGCTCTGTAATTTCAGACAAAATATTGTAACCAAATGATTCAGTTTTCACATATTATATGGCATTTATTTGAAAACAAACAGTGATCAATCCGACCATAATAAAACTTCTAGGCATAGAGAAAGTTGAATAATGATGTTATAGAGTCAGGATAGCACACTGTACATTGTTACATTTTGGCTGTTCAAACAAATACTTGTATCACAGATCTTTGTATTATTGTATAATTGTTGAAATATAAAATGTGACCAATCAGACCATAGACATTAATATACATAGAGATAAGTCAATTTATGTTGTCATAGAGTGTCTAGGGTCAGTATAACACACTGTTGATTATAACATTGATTGTTCAAACAAATATTTGTATCACAAATCTTTGAATAATTGTCATTTATATCCTAAACAATTTGGGGAAATAATCTGAATATAATAAAAATAACTATTTAAGTCAAAATGTTAATAAATGGGTTCAGTGTATAACACATTTCTTAATGACAATGACTATATGAAACTTTTAGAACTAACTGACTAAGTGCACCTTGGTGACAGCTTGATGATAGTATCTCAGCTATTTAAGTCAAATGTGAATAAATGGTATAAATGGTGTCAGTGTATACACATTTCATAATGTTTTGTAACAAATCCCAAAGTTTTACCAAAAGGATGTATGCACATCACAGAAAGATCCAAATTTAAAGGCTTATTTTCCATTCCATTGTTATTAGTAATGAATAATCTAATTTCAGGATGAACAAATAAACACTTAATTTACTCACAGTACAAGTTACTGTCTTTGAAAATACATTTGTTGAGATATTCTTGTTTAAAATGTTGATGAAAAAAAGCAGATAACTTTGACAACATAGATTTGACAAATTCAGCATCATACGAAATATCTAAAATAGTCATATCTGTTAAAGTGAAAACGACAAATTTACATTTCGATCTTCCCGTGATGTGCATACACCCTTGCACTTGGTACATATAATCATGAGTACCGTGCAAGTAAAAATTGCCATCCTGTCCAGTCTTCAGATAAGGGACAGTTACGCTGCTGATCAGCTTATTCTTGGAGGCCGATGGGCACTTGACTTCTAGAATAGTGTCATCACCAATAAGCCCATCAGGAGAGCATGCAAGATATGGACGATCGGCAGACACAACCAGGCCTGACTGTTGCACGCTCAAACCGGTTTCCTTCTCAAACTTTGCAACCGCAACTGGCTCATATCTTCGACCATGAGCTAGACTCCTCGATGAGATTTTCCGAATAGTCATGAGGCTTCGAGAATATACCTTCATGTTGGTTTTGTTGGTAAGCTTACAGATGCGGCCAAAGTTTGAGGAAGTCAACCGTTTGATGCGCTCATCAAACCAAGTTGTGTCTGCAGACTGGCCTCTTGTGCTGGCTTCAATGTCATCAATCTCCATCAGATCAATGGCAGAGATACTATCATCAAGGAGCACTTTGTCAGTAAGTTGTAGTTTCATATAGTCATGATCAAAGACAGCACCGTATACATTTGCTGGAGGGATTGTCTGCAACATAGGTGGTCTGATGCCAGTACTAGCTGCAAAGTTGATTGTGGCATTTCGGACCCTAGTGCGCACTTCCTCATCTGTCTCCCGAAACTCCACTGGTATGGGATCAAATATAAAAGTGTTTGTGTCGGCAATGCCAAGGTCTGCTGACTTTACGGGGGAACCCTTGTGCATTTTCTTCGGTCTATGAAATGATTGGAGTTGTTCAGTACAAGTCAACTCGAGAAGCATCGGACGGTCTTCCTTTTGATCCAAAAGTGCCAGCAGTACTGCCTTCATGTGTTTGCAATGACAGGCTGGTCCTGCACCAGCAGTGCACTCGCATTGGGCTTCCTCAATGTTGCCGTACTTGTCGAGCTTGAGGTCCACTTCATAAGTTGTCCGTTTGAACATTTCAGCTCGACAAGCACTCTTCAGGTACACTACACCCTTGTCCTCCGCGATCCGGATAAACTTCACAAACCTGAAACACAGCAATAAAAAAAAAACATGTCACACTTTGTCTACCATGCACTGACTTTTCAAAGTTAAATGCAGCAATTATGACATATATATAGGCCTAAAATTATACCAGTACACAACAAATTAAAAGCAATATTGAATACAATCATAAAAATTATCGACTTAGGCCTACCTGTCATTGTACAGCTTTCGTGGGTGTTTATCCAGAGCAGTTCCAAATGGCATGAGGTACTCCTGCACAGTGACTGGGGAAATTGGTGGCAGCATGGTGTTCCCTGTGACATCTCGGTAGTGATTTGGTGCTGGAAGACTCATGGACCACACTTCAGAGATCAACGGCTGATCAGCAAAATTGGCATTTCTGTCGTATGCCTCTAACCTGAAATGATTTAACAAAACATCTAAATATTCAGGCCTATAACTGGGTTTGAAGAAAGAAAACAGAATAAATTAACCACCCTGAAAATAAATAAAATTTGTCTTGACTGCTGATAAAAATACATAAATCAGTTCAGTTAGTCCACCTAACTACCACATTTATAATGACTTAGCTAATTTTCGACTAATTTCAATCAAATCACAGTGGAAAGACACATGCTGTAAGACACATGAATATATTCCAACCGTTCAAGCTATTTTTTCCTGGGAAACAGCAACATTGAAGTCTTGTGCAAACAATCTCATGCCATATTATTGATATGTCAAAGACCACATGTGTATGACTCCTTATTATCACTCAGTGAGGTTCTGCTTACCTTTCAATCAAGTCCTTTTTTTTCCCATAAGCCTTGGCCTTTCTTCTTTTCAACTCCTCACGCAGCTCAACAGCTTTCCATGTGTCATATTTGGACATGATACAAGCCAGCTAAGTTCAGATAATTACCAAAAAAGCCTAGAAACAACAGAGAAATCGATGTGTTGTTGTCATTTGGCTGCAGGTACTGATGTGCTGGTGGCGGCTCCTAGTGTGAAAATCGCGTAAGGGTCCTCATTGAACTGCAGTAAATGCAATGCTTGATGTGATATTTACGTGCGTCTGGTCATGTAAGATCACTGCAAAAGCATTCAAAAAGGTCCAGATAGAGCAAGTCAATGAAAACGTTGCATCAAATTAACCACTGCAAGCAATCGTCACTTCAGATTAATACAAAGTGAATGAAAAGGTTCCAGGTTATTGAAAATGCCACTTCAAATGAAGTGCAGTACATGCAATGCTCGAGCTGATATTTACATGTGTCTGGTCATGTAAGACAACTGCAAAAGCTTTCAAAAAGGTCCAGGTAGAGCAATCGAATGAAAGCGTCAAGAACAAATTAACTGCAGTAAATGCAATGCTTGATGTGATATTTACGTGCGTCTGGTCATGCAAGATCACTGCACAAGCATTCAAGACAATCGAGGTAGAGCAAGTCAATGAAAACGTCACACTAAATTAACCACAGCAAGCAATCGTCACTTCATATCAATACAAAACCAATGAAAAAGTTCCAGGTAGAGAAATTCAATGAAAACGTCAATCAAATTACCTGCAGTAAATGCAATGCCTGAGAGGATATTTACGTGCGTCTGGTTATGTAAGATCAGTGCAAAAGCATTCAAAACAATCTGGGTAAATCAATTGAACGAAAACGTCTCATCATATTACCACTCCAAGCAATCGCTACTATACATCAATTCAAAATCAATCAAAAAGTTCCAGGGTATTGAAAACGTCACATAAAAGTAACTGGAGTAATGCTATGCGTGAACTGATATTTATGTGCGTCTGGTCATATAAGATCACTGCAAAAGCATTCAACACGATCTGGGTAGAGCAATTCAATGAAAACGTCGCATCCAATTAACCCAAGCAAGCAATCGTCACTTCACAGAAATTCAAAATCAATCAAAAAGTTCCAGGTTATTGAAAACGTCACATCAAATGAACTGCAGTAAATGCAATGCTTGAGCTGATATTTACATGCGTCTGGTCATATAAGATCACTGCAAAAGCATTCAAAACGATCTGGGTAGATCAATTTAATGAAAACGTCCCATCAAATTAACCACAGCAAGCAATTGTCACTTCACATCAATACAAAATCAATCAAAAAGTTCCAGGTAGAGCAATTCAATGAAAACGTCACATCAAATTAACTGCAGTAAATGCAATGCTTGAGCTGATATTTACATGCGTCTGGCCATGTAAGATCTCTGCAAAAGCATTCAAAACAATCCAGGTAGAGCAATTTAATGAAAATGTCGCACCAAATTAAGCACAGCAAGAAATTGTCACTTCGCATCAATACAAAATCAATCAAAAAGTTCCAGGTAGAGCAATTCAATGAAAACGTTACATCAAATTAACTGAAGGGAATGCAATGCTTGAGCTGATATTTACATGCGTCTGGCCATGTAAGATCACTGCAAAAGCATTCAAAACGATCCAGGTAGAGCAATTTAATGAAAACGTCCCATCAAATTAACCACAGCAAGCAATTGTCACTTCACATCAATACAAAATCAATCAAAAAGTTCCAGGTTATTGAAAACGTCACTTCAAATGAACTGCAGTAAATGCAATGCTGGAGCTGATATTTACATGCGTCTGCTCATGTAAGACGACTGCAAAAGCTTTCAAAAAGGTCCAGGTAGAGCAATTGAATGAAAGAGTCAAGAACAAAGTAACTGCAGTAAATGCAATGCTTGATGTGAAATTTACATATGTGTGGTCATGCAAGATCACAGCACAAGCATTCAAGACAATCGAGGTAGAGCAAGTCAACGAAAACGTCCCATCAAATTAACAACAGCAAGCAATCGTCACTTCATATCAATACAAAACCAATGAAAAAGTTGCTTGAGGTGATATTTACACGCGTCTGGCCATGTAAGATCAGTGCAAAAGCATTCAAAACGATCCGGGTAGAGCAATTTAATGAAAACGTCCCATCAAATTAACCAAAGCAAGCAATCGTCACTTCATATCAATACAAAACCAATGAAAAAGTTGCTTGAGGTGATATTTACACGCGTCTGGCCATGTAAGATCAGTGCAAAAGCATTCAAAACGATCCGGGTAGAGCAATTTAATGAAAACGTCCCATCAAATTAACCAAAGCAAGCAATGGTCACTTCACATCAATACAAAACCAATGAAAAAGTTTCTTGAGCTGATATTTACATGCGTCTGGCCATGTAAGATCACTGCAAAAGCATTCAAATTTCAGGGTAGAGCAATTTAATGAAAACGTCCCATCAAATTAACCAAAGCAAGCAATCGTCACTTCACAATTTCACATCAATACAAAACCAATCACAAAGTTGCTTGAGCTGATATTTACATGCGTCTGGCCATGTAAGATCACTGCAAAAGTATTCAAAACGATCCGGGTAGAGCAATTTAATGAAAACGTCACATCAAATTAACCAAAGCAAGCAATCGTCACTTCACATCAATACAAAACCAATCAAAAAGTTGCTTGAGCTGATATTTACATGCGTCTGGCCATGTAAGATCACTGCAAAAGGATTCAAAACGATCCGGGTAGAGCAATTTAATGAAAGCGTCACATCAAATGAACCAAAGCAAGCAATTGTCACTTCACATCAATACAAAAGCAATCAAAAAGTTCCAGGTAGAGAAAACCAATGAAAACGTCACATCAAATTAACTGCAGTAAATGCAATGCTTGAGCTGATATTTACATGCGTCTGGCCATGTAAGATCACTGCAAAAGCATTCAAATTTCAGGGTAGAGCAATTTAATGAAAACGTCCCATCAAATTAACCAAAGCAAGCAATCGTCACTTCACAATTTCACATCAATACAAAACCAATCACAAAGTTGCTTCAGCTGATATTTACATGCGTCTGGCCATGTAAGATCAGTGCAAAAGTATTCAAAACGATCCGGGTAGAGCAATTTAATGAAAACGTCCCATCAAATTAACCAAAGCAAGCAATCGTCACTTCACATCAATACAAAACCAATCAAAAAGTTGCCTGAGCTGATATTTACATGTGTCTGGCCATGTAAGATCACTGCAAAAGGATTCAAAACGATCCGGGGAGAGCAATTTAATGAAAGCGTCACATCAAATGAACCAAAGCAAGTAATCGTCACTTCACATCCATACAAAACCAATCAAAAAGTTGCTTGAGCTGATATTTACATGCGTCTGGCCATGTAAGATCACTGCAAAAGGATTCAAAATGATCCAGTTAGAGCAATTTCATGAAAACGTCCCATCAAATTAACCACAGCAAGCAATCGTCACTTCACATCAATACCAAATCAATTGAAAGGTCGAGGTACAGCAATTCAATGAAAACATCGTATGAAATTAACTGCAGTAAATGCAATGGTTAAGCTAATATTTACATGCGTCTCGTCATGCAAGATCACTGCAAAAGCATTCAAGACGATTCAGGTAGAGCAAGTCAATGGAAATCGCACATCAAATTAACCACAGCAAGCAATCACTTCACATTACTCTTGGTCTAATGAAATTCACATGCCATAGTGTCGAGACATTTTAGATCATGTATCATCACCAAAAATGGTTTTGAATACTGGAGTTCAATGAAAATATCGCACCAAATAAACCACACAACAAATGGAACTCTTGCTCTAATGAAATTCACATGCCATTGTGTCGGGACATTTTAGATCATGTATCATCATCGAAAATGGTTTTGAATACCGGAGTTCAATGAAAATATCGCACCAAATAAACCACACAACAAATGGAACTCTTGCTCTAATGAAATTCACATGCCATTGTGTCGGGACATTTTAGATCATGTATCATCATTGAAAATGGTTTTGAATACTGGAGTTCAATGAAAATATCGCACCAAATAAACCACACAACAAATGGAACTCTTGCTCTAATGAAATTCACATGCCATTGTGTCGGGACATTTTAGATCATGTATCATCATGGAAAATGGTTTTGAATACTGGAGTTCAATGAAAATATCGCACCAAATAAACCACACAACAAATGGTACTCTTGCTCTAATGAAATTCACATGCCATTGTGTCGGGACATTTTAGATCATGTATCATCATTGAAAATGGTTTTGAATACTGGAGTTTAATGAAATTATCAGACGAAATAAACCACACAGCAAATGGAAATCCTGCTCTAATGAAATTCACATGCCACTGTGTCGGGACATTTTAGATAATGCAACATCATTTAAAATTGTTTTGAATACAGGAGTTGAATGGAAATATCCGCTCTAATGAAATTCACATGCCACTGTGTCGGGACATTTTAGATAAATGCAACATCATTGAATATGGTAAGAACATAGCAATTCCAATGAACTATCACATGAAATATAACACACAGCAAAGGCAATGTTGACTTGATGTTGAGAACACCACGGATGGACTTTTGTGTTAAAGGAAAGCCACGTCTACTGCAGGTTGCTTGACAGGTGTAGTGGGCTGATTTGTCCTGGAGCATTCATCTGAAAAAGAGAGAAATCATTATCAGGATATTTATATGCAAAATGGAAATATATGATGTAATGGCACTTTAGAAGGAGGAATTTTCATTGTGAGGGCACTGAATGACAGGTGTGATCATCAGTCAAGAAAATTTAATATAAACGCCTGGTCGGGTTTATCAAGTTTTCAACAAGCGTTGCACAAATTTGTCAAATTTTCTGGCAATTGGATGTATTAATGATAACCATAAAATCACAACTGTAAACTGTTGCATTAAAAAGGCTACAGGGGCCCCGCGCCAATATTAGCTTCAGCCGTGCGGCCGAAAATGACATTTTCATTCATTCACGTTCTATCAAGACAAAACTGAAAGACTGGTTATCTTTCTTGAAATTTAAAGAACAATTGTAACATATGCATAGCCAATCCATTTATGATACATTCACGACCAAACAGTACACCCAAATGTGATGATAGAATGTTATGTAAATATTGTCTCCATGGATGGTCACACTTGTCAATCAATGTAGTGATAATGGTTGCTAGGTAGTTTATTAACAGTATTCGGGATAAATACAAAAATTAATAGTAAATAGTTTACTTTCTACGACATTGTGAGAGTGACTGCACTGTTTTTTGGTTCATTGAGGCATGAATGTAGGGCGGACTATTTAATTACTAGGGGTGGGGGACGCATTGGAGTTTTCCTTAGTCTAAAATGATTTATTAGATGGTAACGCCAGCAGTATTTATTTATTTCTAGGGCGCAAATTCCTCCAATATTGATTCATTAATCAGGCAACACCTGATTAATAATAATGCTGCAGACATTATTTTAAGTCGGGCAAAAATCATCTGAGGAAGAAACGGCTTATTTTACAGTCAGCCCCAGCCATTCTCATCATGTCAACTTACAATAAATAAGTGTTGTGCATAACATGTAACAGGGTAAGGTCAGGGAAATCCGCCCCCCTTTTCACATATATTCCTGACTCAAGTCTTCCACCTTTATGAAAAACATAAATTTATTTCAGGAAATGATAGAATGTGCATATCTAAACATGTCTCGAAACTTACATGCTTCAATTCGACACTAGTGAGCCGACATCGCCATATCAATATTCAATGTCAGGGGTCGGATTTTCCTGACAAATGACAAGGAAAATTTGGCTGAAGTAAATTTTACTCTACAATTAAGTACTGATTCTTAAGGCAATATTTACCAATGTGCTAGGATTGTTTTATCAAGTTATTTGTGAAATCAAGAAAGCTTTGCGTATGGCATATTCAACATAACATAAAACCTGCAAAATTCTTAACTGCATCTCAATTGAAATCATAACCACCTTCAATGGGGCTTTATGGCAAACAGAGTGACTTACAAAACATATCTCGCTATTATATATTTCTAATATGAGAATCAGAGGAGGCGGACTTGTCCCATCCACAAGGGACGGAATTGCCCCGACCACCAGGAAGATATGAGAGTCATTTTCTGAATATGGATTATATTGATTGGTGAAATCTCTTGGACTTGTAAAGTAGTTGAGCTAAAGTTGCTATGGATGAAAATAAGTAATGTGTTTATACAAAATCAATAGTTCCTGTAAAACGCCTCAGTTTTGAAAGTTTGAATTGCACATTGACATTGCTTAGTGGTGAGATGTCACTGAGATGCTGGCTTGTTTCCCAGTTGTAGTCCAAACAAAACTATCGTTCAGCCTAATATCTTTTTTTCAGTAACCTCAAGACACAGTTGCTACAATCTGCATGAGAAATATCCATTGTCAATTATATTTTGGGCAATGAGCGAACATTTTCTCCTCAAGGGGGCGGATTTGCCCCAGGGCCGGAATTGCCCCACCTTACCCCATCAAGTATATTTTTGATTGGAAATTTAATAGCCTACTTTTTAATTCCCTCAAAACACTAATAACAAAACACAAGTATCAGAATATTTTTTGATTTCACTGTCATTGCCATAAAAGACAATGCTGGATTACAGTGTAACTGATGTCAGAGGTGTCACTCCGGCACTTAGGATCATAATCTACAGGTATTCAGCTTTAAAATGGAGTTTATTTGAAACCTGAAAGCAGCTAAGACCATTATTGAGGAGGGTCCAATGAAAAAAAAAAGACAGGGTCGTCATTGTAGCTGAGGGGCCAGCCTCGAATGCTATGGACGAACTTTTAACATGGAAGGATTGGTTGTACAGTGCCGAGACTTGGCTCAAAACGTAGGAAATTAAATTTCCTAAACATTGGTACCACTTAGAAGGGAATGCGCCCGATATTAAGGCCTCCAGAGCAACGTCATTGTCGCAGCAATTGCACAAGAAAGGTTGGATTGACACTGTCACTGAGCTCTGCCGATCTAGTCATGTGATGGCACCTGGGGCAACTATTTATATCTCAAACAAGAATCCGCGGATTGCAAAACGAGTTTTTCCTCAGTGTTTTTCATTAATTAATTGTGATTTTAAACCTGAATTCTATGACCCCACTCCCCACGAGGTTGATTTGATGCCTCCCCCACCACAGAGGGGGTCAGAGATAAGTAGTCGTCCGCTCGTCTGTGACGAGTGTAAATAGAGGAGGACGAGTAACTTCACCTGATTACTAGTCCGTCAGATGACAAACTTCAAAGGGAAATATTGTTACTCTGTTCAAGTAATAACACCAGTTGACATAACATTCATTCCCGACAGACGTCTGACACCCTTAAATTCTGACATGTTTAACCTGTGCCTCTCTCGTAAAGAATAGAGCCTCATTCTGAAATTTCACCATAATTACTACAAGGCACCCAGTGTGCACCTCTTCTTCTTCTAAATTTATGGATAAACTACCTCTGCATGAACTCGCACATCGTCCTGGAGCATGTGAATGAAGTTATGCCTAAACAAATTCAATCATTGATCATAATGAATATGAATTCCTGAATGCCTACAGATATTCAAACAGTCATTCCCATCAATTGCTAAAATATAGATGCAGCATGGGCGATGTTGTGCTTCTGTGGGTGCTTGTATCATTTTTTATTTTATAGTTATCAATAGGATGAGTATTGAGTAATCCCTTAAGGGTTTGATAACCAAACGCTTGGCGATATTGAGCATATTTTTCAATATGTCAACATTGTGCTTTGGACTACTATAGGACGAGTAAAGTTTTGGGAGACAAGTAACTTTTCAATGATACTAGTCCATTGATGAGTAACATTTTTCGCTTATATTTTTTGAACCTGATGGTAAGTGATGGAAGGCTTCAGGGGGCCCATGCAAGATGCCAACAATTTTAAAAAATAGGAAAAAAAGCCATAATTTCTTAACATGCAACTGTGAAACAACAAAACTTTTAGATCAGGGCCCCCATGTCAGAGGGCTCTCCATAGAAAAGGGCCCTTCCATCTTGGCACAAATGGAGTTTGCCGAAAATAGGAATGTGGGAGCCCTGCGACCTAATTTGCCACAGGGCCCAAAATGCCACCAGTCCACCCCTGATCGGGAGAAGTAAGATGGCACCATTTGAAAGCGATCTCTCATTGTTGAATGAGAGTAAATCACTGTAAAAGGCAGCAAAATCCTTTAAAAAAAAGTTTAAGCCATCAGCCTCATTATGAATGGTGACACCATAGCTCTGTTATGATGTCACTATTGTTGCCTGTGACATCAGCAAGCAAGTGTCAATTCTGACCAATCAGAAACGGCCATTTTTACTATGTGTGAGGAAAAAATATTTTCTTTTCATTTCAAATGATAATTTAGCATATGCTGGGAAGATTGAGCTGATGGAAATAGGTGCCATCAGTAGCATATTTTTGTATATTTTCAAAAGGTATTTTTGATTTTGGCATAGCTAAGTATTTTGGCATAGCTAAGTATAAAACAGACTGAGTAAATTGACTTCTCCCAAACTCTTTAATTCCAGTCTCATGATTTTTCAATGGGACGATTCATGACCCCTGTCCCACAGGGGTCCAGGGCAAGGTGAATAACTGAAAATATGTCACCACAATGTGAACACAACGTTGAGATTTTTTCACAACATTGTGCAAATATCACTAGCAACTTACCATAATGTCGTATGCTAACATCAAATCTTTGATATTGCATCACAACGTTGTGCCAGCCTCATATGAACTAATAGGCCTGCATGAAAAATGATAAATTTATTGATTCATGCTTTATAATTATGGACTTGCATCAAAAAGACGTCAGGTAAAGGTCACTGCACTTGATCAACAACAAAAAAGTAGCGCAAATAATAAAATAGTTGACTTAACTATTTTCACAATTTTGTTCTGCTACAATGTAACTATTTCTGTCTGGGTGAGTGTACAAAATGATCAGAATGATTGACAGCTGAAATCTGTGTTAATTTGCATGATATCCCGCCTCTACACTGTCCACCAATCAGCAATGAACAAGCAACCAATCAGATCAGTGCATATGTATATTTTTTTATATATTCTTAAATAGAGAAGGCAATCTTTTCTCACTATTAAAAAATTAGTTTTGTTCTTTTTGGTTAGGAGTAGCCTGTCTGTCTTGTTACTATACTGACAGACTATCACGGCAATTTTGTGACCTTGAATGCAGTGTTTGGTTCATTAAAATAACAGAATGCCAAATTTTGCTAAATTTTGAATCTGTAAAACTACCAGGTGGGTCACCCTACAGTTTGTCACATCAAGCATTGGGTCAGAAATTTAGCATTGCTTGCACAGTCCATAAAAATCAACACATTGATATAGGAGGTTCAGAAAAACCAAATTGACAAGAACCAAGTCTGGGGTGTCACTGCAGTGCACTTTTGTGACGTCACTGACCATTGTTTGTCAGATTAGCAGCATCACAAATGTCAAATGTCAACATTGTGCGAAATTGGACTGCCATTTCCATAAATTGGTAAATATCGGACAAAAATGGCGCCAAAGCATAAAAAAAAGTCATATTACAACAGAGCTAAGCTATACATTGGTATGTGTATTTCTCCTGTCGGGCCAGCGGTTTCTGAGATATCTGGCCAAACGTCTGTCCTCTGCTTGACGTGACAAACTGTAACGAAAAATGTAGTGAGACAAAGAAGAATCTTATTTATAATTCTTTGATGAACCTTTTATTGTCAATTTGAAACTCAAATTATCTTCTGTCTGTCTTTTCAAACTTCAATATGCCTTTTAAACGAATTCTCGGCAATGAAAAAGGATATTGAAATGAAACACAGTAGGCAGCTAGGATAAGTGTGTGTGATTCTAAAGTGCCTAAAGTGGTTATTCTAGCCCAAAGGAAAATGTCGGAAAAACTTCTGGAAAAACCGCACATGTCTCGGCCAATCAGAGGGCACTTTTATCAAAACATTCAACTTTTCCCCATCCTGTTTTGCCGTGACCATCAACAGAGAAGAAACAGCTTGTACTAAACTATAAATCTGTAATCGGGGCTAGGGCCTTACTGTGCTATTGTCTGGTGATTAATAGGATTTGGAAAGTTCACTAAGTAGCAGTTCCTCGTACGTTTTTCTGGAATATTTGATATGATGCCACAGTGGTAAGTGCTGTTGTTTTGAATCAGTTAACATTTCGTCAAAACCTCATAATGGAGACCCAAAACAGACGTTTTTGTGATGTCTGCACTGTTCATAAGCAATTTCCTTTGATACAATGCTTAACTGCCCAAGATCAACACAAAAACGTTGTTGCGCACAAATCTACGATGTCTTTATTACTCAGTTAAGCAACTACTAGAACTAGCTACATTATAACAAGCCTTTAATTCGCACATTAGACCTGCGTCATTAAATCAAGTCAATCCCTCTCTCGTCATTAGTGACTAGTATAACGAGTTTTCGTACCGAAAACTCGTTAAAAAAGTCACAAAATCGTTAGTACAGTGGGCCAAGACGTATCACAAAGCGTCTACAAACTTCTACACACTAAAGAGAATGTACGGTGCATTCGGAGACATGACAATTATTGTGAGGAGATCGAGAGAATTGAGAAAAAGGAGATCAGACTCTTAAACACGTGCCTGGCTTACCGTTGATCATCTGACTGGCTCATTTTCCGATGGTGTGACGTCACTGCATTCCATTCAGTGGCCCCTGGATAGGCAGAGAATAGTGAACTTCAGGGCTGGGATTTCACTCTGGTACGGTCGCCCGTGGCGGCCAAATTTCGTGGTGGGCGAGTGAAATATGCTCAGCTATTCCTGCTGGCAATGTGCACTTTTGGTAGCCATAATAAAGCTTGATTTCCAAGTGAAATAACTAGTTTTGAGATCGTCACATGGAAGCTTTATTTTACGGTTCGTGGCCCAGTACACAACCATGCATGAGGCCATCTGTCTACTCTGCCCTGAAGCGCTGCCAGAGCCCCTAGTGGATGAAGTCAGAACTATTTAAATCTTCATTGATCATTTGATATGAATGATCTTGTGTCAGCAGTGAATGATTGGCTCTTTGTAAATTGTATATGTTTATAAAAAAATCAAAAACAAAATTAGATTAAAATTCAAAGAGTTGAGCAACTCAGTAGCATTTCAGTACATACATTGTACTGTTCTGTGGAAGCTGCTCAGCTCAGATTCAGCTGCATATGTTCAGCTGACAAGCTTAACAATTCACATTGGGTATTTTTTTTAGAAGAATAATGAAAACATATATTTAATTCTTTAAAACTTTAATTGGTAGTCTAGTAAAAACAGAATTTCATTACTTTAATTGATTAGGATTTTTGGATTTGAACAATTTTTTTTTTTTACGGAAACTATGTTAATTAAGCCCGATGCAAAGTAAAAAATACTTGGTGCATTCTATGGACCAGTAGATTTGGTGAAGGACTCCCAACAGGGTCAGTCTTAGGGCAACGCAAGGTTATTTGAGTACATAAGGCCAACTACTCGTATGAACTCAGTACTTGTGGCTTTTACGAGTACTCAGTACTGCACTTGCACCATTATTAAATTGTGCATAAAAGATGTAAGGGCAATTGTCAAATTTCGGGACAAAGTGCCCTGGGAAATGTGGTAATGAGGGGGACTTTGGATGGGAAAACCCTTCTATTTCAATTTAAAAAGGAGACAAAAAAGGGAAAAATTATGTAAGTTGTATTTGGTACAATGTCGTGAGCTGGTAAAATTTCAGTTTTGGCCCAACATGCACATACATTTTTGGTCATATCTCAGCCTTCTAAAGGAATTTATACACATATTATGGATCATATGAGAGGCAATGATGTCCTCATTCTTGTAAATAGCAGAAAATGTCGCCATCTCCCACTCGTCATGGTATAATAAATGATATTTGATTGCATGTGGGCTAAATTTTTTGCGTCACGCTGGACACTGCATGAAAAAAATTCATGCAAAACTTTAAAATACAGCAAAGGAGATACAGTTAGATTAAAATAAGCAAGGAAGTTTTGTTCCCTGGTTAGTTGGGCATCTTGTGAATACAGAAAAAAGGCAAAGTTTTGTTTCTGTATTTCTGAATGACACCTTTTGTTGTATTACATAGTTGTGTCACATAGTGATGCAGACTGGACCACCTTTTAGAGGGTGGTCCGGTATTTACAAAAGTGGTCCGGTCCTGGTCTGGTCTAGGGTGAGGTGGTCCGATTTTGTTACTGGACCAGTCCAGAAGCGGTCCATCGGCATTTAGAAAATTATGATCGAAATGAGGGTTTAAATAACCTGTATGATATGAATTTTATTTTAAGATATAACAAAATTTATGCGACACCCTTCATGACATGAAAAATCACTGCGCCGGTCCAGACCGGCACTTTACCGGTCCGGTCCAGCACTGGACCGGTTTTTTGTAGGTGGTCTGGTATTTTGGCGGTCCAGGGCTGGACCGCGGACCGGACCGGTCCAAGGCGGTCCGGTCTGCATCACTAGTGTCACAAATGAATCCAAAACGGACAATGCGATTTTTCAGTCATCAAATAGCCCTTTCATTATTTTTTTTTTCAATATTCATACACTGATGTTTTGCTCATGACCTGGTCTCTCAGAAAATAGTAACAAAACCTAGCTGTGACTCTTGTACTAGAAGCTGTGAGGGCTTGAGTGAGACTGACGAAAAATTGACACCCTCACATTTTGTGAAAATTATGTGGGCCTTGTAATGTTGAGATGCTATTTGATTACGACCTGTCAATGAAATGTTCATTTTTGTGATAGTTCCTGATTGCTCATGAGCTTGACTTTCCATTAGTGTAAAAAATGTAGTTGAAAGTCTACTCTTTGATGGAGTTAGAGCCCTGTTTTTGAGACTGACGAAAAAATTGACACTCCTTCATTTTGTGAAGTCATGTCTGACCTCTCTTCTTCAGATGCTTTTGAAATAAATACCAGTTGCTGGAATGCTCATTATCTTCATATTTACTTGTTGCTCACGAGCCTGGCTATTCATCAGTGTATAGAATGTTGTAGTAAGTCCAACCAATCATATATTATAGCCTTGTCTTTGAGTCTGACTGCAAAATCTGAGTTCTCACATGTTGGGAAATGTTAATCTTGACTTGCCTTTTTGAGATATGCAATGCATCTTCCATTAGAGATTAACAGGGAAAAATTTCATGACATTGTGACTGACCGTTTTCCCCAAACTGGAATCAGAAATTTTCGTGGAGATTGCTTGTAATTCCTATGGCAAGCGGAATTCCGATGTGTAATTCCGAGCATAGAAGGAATTTCAGAGTGTCTTAGTGCTGTATACATGTACATGCAAATTGACATACGTCTTCTGGTCATGAAGTTATTCAACATTTAAAAAAGTCAAAAAGTTGGAAGAATCCCTTCCCTTCCTTCCAATCCCTTCCCTGCCCTGCTATTCTAGTTCCTTGCATTCCTTTCCTTTCATTTGCTTAATAGTGTGTTTAGGTTGTCCTGGAGTGAAACATCACTGCTGCTTTGGCCTGGTCTGCAATAGTCCACGGAACTGTGAAAACAGGCACACATACTCATATATCGCTTCGCGTGGAGCCAGGCCTTTTGTGGGCGATGGTACCACCCTGAAAGCATTACTTTGCTGAAACCCTAACCCTAATGATTTGTTATGGCCAAACCATAAGAGCTAGGAAGATGTGCTTACATACACACAGAGGGCAAGCAGTCAGCAACATGTCAAATTAGTTTTAAGTGATTTGCAGCAGTATTTCACAAGTAATAATTGAATTATAAATTTAATGGAAAAAATATGAGGTTATTTGCAAACAATAGGGCAACAAATAAGCAACATATCATATCAATTTTAAATGATTTGAAACATTATTGGAAGAGTTTAAATAGGATAAAAAAATTCATGGTAGGAACATATGCTTACATGGAAAAATAGAGCAAAAAATTAGCAATAAGTCAAATTAGTTGTAATTGATTTTAATGAATACTTAATGAGTTATAATTGGATATATGAAATTGCTAATGTAAAATTGGCTATTGGTGAGAGATATATGCCCTTGGAGCACATAAAAGGGCATAATTTTACGCATTTTTTGGTGTTAATTTCATGACATTTGAATGAGTAGAAGCTGAGCAATGTACATTTCAATTTTGAATTTAAAAAAATTCTCAATGATAAAGCACTTCAAGTAGAGGAAATTCCTTTGGGCATATTATGCAGGTCCATATTGGGCACCACACAAAAAATCAACATGAACATCCATGAAGACCTTCATAGTTTTTTTGGGCAAAATAGGTGTCAGGAGACCCAAAAAGTGACATAAAATTTTCAATGTCTGACGCGATTCTATACCGTACGTTGTACAGCATATTGCTATATATCAATGGAAAGCTGACATTCTGAGGTTTCCAAAAATGGCCATTTTTTCTTTCTAGGATCAATATTAAGGGAGATACAGCCCATCAAATGTTCGACTTTTGAGGCCCTGTGGCACAAAAAGTATAGGCCCTGGGATGCCATACTTTTGCATGGACACTACACCCTAGTAGTACTCACAATTCCTGTAAGGACATAAAAATCTGACATTTCAATCATGGTTTTTCATGACATCACCCCTCAAAATTTCTCTATGCTCCGATTTTGAACTTTTTTTTCTCCAAAGCTATTCACCCTATAGCCACTAGGCTCCTTTCTGCAATGCATATTCCATTAGAGATTAACAGGAAAAAATTTCATGACATTCTGACTGACAGATTTCCCAAAACCGCAATCGGAAATTTTTCGTGAAGATTGACGGTAATTCCTATGTCAGACGGAATTCCGATGTGTAATTCCCAGCATAGAAGGAATTTTATAGTGTCTTAATGCTGTATATATGCTAATTGACATATGTCTTCTGATAAAGAAGTTATTCAAAATTTTAAAAAGTCAAAAAGTTGGAAGAATAAGAATAATAAAGAACTAGTATAACTGATATTGCCGTACGGCAATATCGGATAATCCCCCGCGGGCCCCGTTTGACCCTAGCCCCGCTTATTCTCCTGTTTCAATTCACTTTAATAATTTGTATGAATACACCTGTCCGCTCATACTATTAAGGTTTTTAAGTGCATAAATAGAGGACATATGCCCTATCAGCCAACGCTTACAAAATCCTTTCCCTTCAATGTATATTATTTCCCTGTCATGATAGGCCTATAAGCCTGTGCCCTGTTGTTGATGACCGTGTTTGAGTATGCAGCTCTTTGCATGGCGTAATGCTGCTGGTTGGGAGCAAAACCTGGCAGTGAGGCAGAATGGCCCCGACAGCAGACTAAGATGCATCTGTGAATTATTTTTAAACTTTTTTTTCAAGGCAAAGGAAAAAAGACTGGTAAGATATGATTATACCACAAAATAGGGCAAAAAATAAGCAGCATGTAATTTCAGTTTTAATTGATTCAGAACATTAATGCATGAGTTATAATTGCAAATGTAAAATCATCATTGTAAAATTGAGTATTACTATGAGCTGTATGCCCGTGCAGTTCAGCGTAGGTCATAATTTTATGCATTTTTTGGAGTTAATTTCATGAAATTTGAACGAGTAGAAGCTGAGCTATGTGCATTTCAATTTTGAAATAAAAAAAATTCTGTGGCAGAAACCACTTGATGTAGTCAAATGTAATTTTAGGACAGTATTGAGGCCCCACAAGGGTATTAGGGAAAAAATATTCATGGACATTGATGAAGAACTTCATTGGATTTTAAGCCAAAAACTTTTCGAAAGGTGCAAAAAGTGACAACAAATTTTCAATGTCTGACGCGATTCTACGCCGCGCGTCTGACACTATCATGCTATACACCATTGGAAAGCTGACAAACAGAGCTTTCTTGTGATATGTGATACTTTGTTGTAGCTGAAATAGGAACCGAGATATGAGCACTTGCAAAGTGGGTTTTTGGACGTCCGTAGCGCCAAGACCGTTTGTCCGAGCGGTCCGTAACTTTGTGAAGTTGGTACACTTTGGTACATCTGTATGTTCTCTCATTTTCAGCTCTCTAAGAGCATTCCTTCCCTGTTTTTCAACAAAATTTTGGTCAGTTTTCGGGATTTCAAATTTTCAAAAAATCATATCTTGAAATGTGTTCATGAAATCTCCACGAGACGCCTTTCTGCACTGGAGACTTTGTCAAGGTATCTTACAAAAAATCAACAGGTCTCAGTTATGCTTAGGTTCTGAGAAACCTGCGCCGGAAATTTATTTTATATTTTCCTCATAACTCATAAGCGTCATGAAATTTGAACATGAAATTTCGTGTAAAGTAGCACGCAACGGAGTTGCATATTACCCTTGACTTGTAACGTAGTATCTGTAATAGTGTTGAAATAATCGCAGTTTTTCTGAGCTGAATAATAATAAGAATAATAATAATAATAACTAGTACACCTGTAATTGTGCACAATTACAAAGATAAATTCCCCCCTTCCCTTCCTCTCCCCTGCCCCCTTACATCCCCCTGCCCCCTTACATCCCCCTGCCCCTTCCCTTCTACCTTCCCAATCCGATGATTCACACAGAAATGTAATTGGGTCAGCATTTATTTCAACAAAGAAAATGTGCAGCAAGTGAAGTATGAGTAGCGATGAAATTGGCATATGGCCAGGAAAAAGTGTTTCCAGCCATAAGAAGCATTTGGAGAGAAAAAAGTGAGATAAAATTTTCAGGGTCCACCGCGATTTTGAACGGACGGCGCTACAGTAGCATGCTATATATCATGTGAAAGCTAAGAAACAGAGCTTTCTAGTGGTAGTTTTTATTTTTCTGTACCTTTAATAGGGGCCGAGTTATCGGCGTTTGAAAAATAGGCTTTTTGTGGTGCTATAGCGCCGATACCGTTAACGCTAGAAAGTTGAAATTCTAGTGGATTGTTACACTATAGTATGTCTGTAACTGCATGCAGTGTCACCTTGATTGAAGCATATCTTCCTACTTTTTGGAAAATTTTAGTGGCAATTTCGGGAATTCCCTTGTTTGAAAAATTCATATAAAAAAAACTTTTTAAGATATTGCCAAAAGCCTCCTTTCCGCACTGCGTATACCTTTAGAGATTATTGTATTAAAATTTGGTGTAATTTCGTATTGCGGTTATTTCAGAACCGTTGACACAAATTTTTTTTTAATTTTGGACGTAATTTCCAGAGTACTAGTAATTACGCTTTGTAATTCCAGGATGTTATAGTACTTTGCAAGTGCATTATAGGAATGTATTTTTTTTGAAGATATCATAAACAGTCCCAGAAATATGAGCTCTCAAAAGTGGTGATGAAAAATAAGAAGAGGAGGAGGAGGAAAAAAGATGATGAAAAAAAAAAAACGAACAAAAACAATATAAATTCCCCTAACGGGGGAATTTATAATAATAATAAAACGAACAATATCAATATAATCCCCCGCAAGCGGCGGGGGATTATAATAATAATAAGAAGAATACGTACAATATCAATAAGAACTTCCCTACGGGAAGTTCTTAATAATAACAAAAATAGCAATAACAAGATGAATTCCCCTACGGGGAATTCATAATAACAAAATCAGCAATAACAAGATGAATTCCCCTACGGGGAATTCATAACAAGAACCCAGGGGTTGCAAAACTGAATGACGATGATATGTGGTAGCACAAGCCACCAAAGTGTACTCAGGTTTTGACACCCATTTTCACATATTCAGAAAATCATGGTCCTCTGAATTTCAAACATAGGACCAATCTATCTGTGCAAACATGTTGTTGGAATGTGAAAAAAGGAACAAACGAGGTTACAGATCTATTATTGCCCAACCTATACATGTACTTCTTTAAATGATATAGGCACAGTCATTTGACTGTAGCAAAACAATGATTCAGTGAGATTATTTTATTTTGAGCCCTTTATTTGAAACTACAACTGTTTAAAAATGATGTACGCACATATTTCAGAATCAATCTTTGTTCTCTTAAGTTAAAGTTTGGTAACTGCCAAAATTGATACATGCTAAAACTTAAATCAATTGCGCAGTGGTACTGTGAAGTGTTACATGAAATATTTTAGCCAAATGGGCAGGTCCCATAGATTAAGTTTACAAAATTAAAAAAATATCTAACTGTCAAACTACCACGTCAAGTTCATGCAACTACATTCCTGGTGGCTCCATCTATAATCCAAAGTCGGTACCACCAGCTGTTTATCCGTTTATAAATAGACTTCTGGATCAGGATCTGGATAATTACTCAGCATTGTCACTTGGATATTTTGCTGAGGGTTGATCGCCGTGTGATAAATGAAATGATAAGGCTGAGAGTCAGGAACACACCCTATTAAAATTTTAAAGGCTACCCTGCATACCTCCTCACATATTTTGTGTGTATGTATACTATACATTGTACAACTAATCTATGACAAAAATGGCTGAGATTTTCTGAAGATATAACTTTTTTTTTAAAAGCCTTTATTTTTCAGCAACACTCACTGTTGACTGGGATGTATATCATTCACGCAAATGGATAAATTATACAGTCAAATGTTAAACAAATAGATACATATGCTCGAACCCATGCAGGCACAGCACTTCCCCACAGGAGCCCGACGCTCTACCAACTGAGCTATCCCCCTCCTCTTAGTCTAGTTCATGCAACAGTTATTGCAACTATAGTTCTAGTGGCACCATATATAATCCAAGGTTGGTACTACCAGTGACCCAATGGAATAGTAAACTACCTGGCTACTGTAATGATCCGAGACACCCAAAGACTTGATTTTACTGACTTTAAAATGTATATTCAAGAAAGATTTCAATTGCAATGATTTTAAGACTGTTTTTAAGCAAATTCAGGACTCTGAAATGCTTAGTCAAATATACAGACAGAACAGTTTTTAGCAAGCAATGACATTTATTTTATTTTATTTATCAAGTTATGCTGTGATTTACCTTTTAAATTTTTATTTATGTATTTTTTAACATTTACAGACATACACGTACAAACCATGCTTTTAAGAAAATGCATTAATAAATGATACAATAGTATACATAACTCCACATGAGTACAACTAGAAAGTATTTATTCAAATGTTATATTTTGCTTACAAAAAATATCAGATGAATGGTTTCCTTCACTCCTAAAAACATTTTCATATTCTCAAAATATCCATGATGGAAGAAATTGATATATATGTATAGGCCTAGACTGGAAATATATGGTAAAAGTGATGGTAATCAATACAGACTTGATGGCATTTTGTCTATTTCAAACCTTTGTCAGCTTGACAATGAAAGATATTTGCTATTTGTTCTAAAATTATTGGCAATTCCTTCAACAGACATCAATTGGATTGCCTCAAAGCATGAGCTACTTTGCATCTCTGCTTACAGGTGGCTGGGTGGCTAGTTTGCAACTCTGCCAACAGGTGGCTGATCACTGAAGCATGGGTTGCATTCGTGGCAAAGTCCCAATATTTACATATGGAGGGCTGCCAGTTCTTGACTGGCTAGTGGAGAGGCAAGTCAGGGCTAGAATGCATCAGGATAAATATCAAAAACACCATAAAATGCACTCCAATCTAATTTCTGCTTCCAAATTGTTTTGCACATTCATTACATACATCAAACTAGCAACTAAGAAGCCCAAACTCTTAGCCTATCTTGAGATTTTGCGTATAATTTGCCACTGGTGAGAACCAGTCAAGAGTAACCAGAATAACTGAATGAGCCTATGGCTCATTCAGTTAAAAATGAGGTGCAGAAATACAGGAGGTAAAGCATCACCATCTCATCCATGTGATTACCCCCTGGTGTTATTTACGGAAATCAAAATATAACAGGTTGTCAGGTACATGATATATATAGGTCTGCTTGGCCCAGGCCTGCACAGTACACATTCGTCAGAATTTAGATAGGTATGGGACAAACTATTCTAAAAACTCTCTTTTTTTTTAAATGGATGCTCAGAGGCTGCTTCAACGTTTTTAAAACCAGTTTTATAAATCACAACAATCCAACTTCCGGTTAATGGCGCCGGCGAGCAGCACACTTCAAATTCCTCCAGATTTCTACAAGTTTTCACGTGAAATAGGGCTGTAAATAATCCTCCTGAAATCGGCTGTAAATAATCCTCCAGAAACGCAACAAAGCACAACAAAGGACAGCTCGAACAACAAGCAAAGTTTCTGTGACGAAGAAACAAAAACAGGAGCGATCTACCAGCTTTTCAAGTAGAATCAACGTATTATCGCTCACCTAAAAAGATGGCGGGAAAACGTGAGTTCAAATATGTGGTAGACTGACATCTACTTCTGCATCAACCATAAACAATCGGTTGCACATGCGGCCTATATCTTAATCTGTCCACTATTGAGAATCTTTCTGACAGCTATTGAGGCCTTTATTTATTTTTTATTTTTTTCCCCGTCATTAAATATTAAGTCACTAACTGGTAACTTTCTGGCATCACCTGAGGCCAACTATCCTTAAATATTAAGACACTAAATCTTAACCCTTGGCATCACTTGAGGCCACCACTCTTGATATTAAGACTTAACCATCCTTCAATTAAGACACTAAATATCTGTCACTCCTTCTCTAGCCCCTCAAAAACAGCAGCACATGCGGCTGTTACTGTTGCTACTAACCATACTTTATCTTGCAGGGGGAAAACCACACTTGGTAGCCCCACACCTGGACCATCCGGAGAAAACCGCAAAGTCACTCTGAAGTCTCAGGTAACACGCACCTTTAAGATTCTGTTACTGGGAGATTCCCGACTCACTGGTCTCGACAACCAAGGCAGAGGACGACAGTATCACTCAAGAGGGCATCAAATTGACCTACAAGGCCTAGGGGTAGCCGACCAACTGGACGCACAAATTGCAGCAGAGCCGAATTACCCCAATGTCCAAATTGTCCTGAACACAATTGTACGCCCAGGCGGGACCTTGGACTTCTGTGCAAATACCATCCAAGGAAGCTCCGAAAGCACTCGTTACGACTACATAGTCATAGCTGCCGGCATATGCAGCCTCACCTCTATCTCACATGACAACGGTCTACATTTCATAAATTACCTGAACCGCATCATCCGAAAGAACCACACCCTAGCGGTAATAGAAGATTTGTACGCCAGACATCATCATGTCAATATCTGCACCATCACACCTGCAAACCTAAGCAAATACTACTCGGCAAAGAACCAAAACCAGGATATTCCTACTGAGCTCATCCAACAGCAACACAACTTAATATCGGACTTGGCTGAAATTAATAAACAAATCGTCGAAACAAACACTGCACGAGCATTACCCACCATCCCCCTCGAACGCCAATGCGTCACCAACTCCTTAAAGAGATCACTCGGAGGTCGTAGAATCAAGAAGTTCTCCGATAAGGAACTTGACGACGGTTTGCATCCAACCAGGAATCTGAAAATCACTTGGTTCAAGCTCATTGCCACCAACTTAAGGAACCGCATCCGTGAACATTTCACCGTAGACTCCTCCTCCGACTCAGATCCTGAAGAGCAATACAACACAGCAAACTCCTCGTTCACCACCGAAGAATCCGACTTCGAGACAGGCGACTTCAAGAGGACAAAGAGGACAAGACACTAGGACAACAAATAACACTAGGCATCACATGAGGCCTTACAAAAATTAACTGTACATTGAAATTTATAGACATACTAACCCAAGGCACTCTGGCAGCACTTGCGGCCTATGCTGACCCTTGCTTTTGTTATCTCACTAACAAATTCTTTAACCAATACGGTGGCAGCACTTGCGGCCTTCATACCTACTCGCGTACCCTGTATCTTACTTGTGTTTCATAGCTTATGCTCAATACCACGGCAGCACTTGCGGCCTGTGCATCCTTTTGTAACCCGTATCAATTGCATTATCTTCGATACTACGGCAGCACTTGCGGCCGGCGTATCTATAATTGTGAACCCTGTATATATTTTGCATCATTTAAATTTTGTATTATAGTTGTACTTCTCAACTGCTACGGCAGCATCAATTGCGGCCTGTGTATTTTTGTATAACTTGTATCTATCTGCGTTACCTGTATCTACGAACCGTAAAACGTTCTCCTTCTCTGTTTCATTCTTCCCATCACATTATACATTCTCAAGAAATTAAACTACTTGGGCATCACATGAGGCTTGTGTAGTGGTTTCTCTCTAAGTCTGTACATATTAAATCCAATTCATCCGTTCTACAAAACTCTGATGCTTATGCTAGCTTAGGCATTTCGGCAGCACTTGCGGCCAGTGCAAATACTTTGTTAACAAAGCTAGGCACCTCGGCACACGCCACCTGTAAACTATTCCCTGTAACCTTTTCATACTTGGCATAACTCGCCACCTACCAAATCACCCCATCATGGCTACCAGCAGAAAAACTAGGGCCAAAAGGGACAAGAAGAAGGAAACCTGTATCATATGCTCCGTGAGATGCAAGGAAACAGACAAAGCACTCGCTTGTGATATGTGCGACTACTGGTTTCACATATCTTGTGTAAAGATGAATGAAGATCGATGGACGACGAGGACAATGATCTTTTCTGGTACTGCATGTCGTGTAAAAAAGCAGCTGTGCCGTTACAAAATAATCTCAGGCAACTCCAAATAAAGCAAGACGAAATGCAGAAAGAAATCAACAAACTCGCGACCGAAAAAATCGATGAAACCCAAGCCAAGGACATCATCCAAGAGGAACTAATCAGCACCAGATTCAGCGACCGAGTGAATGAAATCACAAAAGGACAAGCACGACCACCAACAGACACGGAATGCATCCAGACCACAGTAACTGAGGTTCTAAATGACCTACACGAAGTCGAGCAAAGAAAAAACAACATCATCATTCACAAAATGGAAGAGGAGGAAGGACAAGCTGATGAAAAACCAAAAGTTATGGAATTCCTCAAGAAGCTGTCAACTAAGATCAAGAATGAAGATATCACTCTAGTCAAGCGTATAGGGAAGAAGGAAGAAAATGCAGCAAGCAGACCTATCCTTGTTAAGACAAGAGAAGGAGCGAAGGCTGAGATAATGAAAAATGTGAAGAAACTGAAGGACTTGAACGAAAACGCGTCAATATCTCACGATCTACCAGTTAATATACGAAAGAGAAGAAAACAACTAATGGATGAGGCCAGAAAGTCCAAAGAAGGAAACGAGGACGATTTTTTATTCAAATTTACAGGACCCTTAGGCAGAGAGAAAGTCAAGGTAACGGAGAAGGCCAAAGTGACACCTGCCGCAGCAACAGATCACCCCGGACAGTCCTAAAGAAAAACAAAATCCAAGTATGGTACACAAACGCAGACGGTCTACACAACAAACTGCCTGAACTGAAAGCAAGACTACACAACACTGACAATCCACCCGACATCATTGCCATAACTGAAGTTAATCCTAAAAACTGCCGTTTCCTGCCATCCCCACAAGAACTACACCTGCCAGGTTACAAGAGCACCACCTCAGACTGTAATAAAAGAGGGATCATCATCTACAGCAGCGATCAGCTTCCGGTCTCGAGAATCACCTTCAATAACAACGTCGAAGAAACTGCATCCATCAAAATAGACCTGCAACACGGAAACTCCCTGCAATTCATAGTCGTCTACCGAAGCCCAAACTCCCCAGAGGAAAATAATAGGGAACTCCTAAAACTGCTCGAAGCTATCAACGAACAGGAACCATCCCACCTCTTGATTACGGGAGACTTCAACTTCCCCGATATAAACTGGGAAACATTGTCATGTCGACCTACCAGCCAAGCATACGACTTCCTACAAAAAATCCAAGATAACTACTGGACACAGCATGTAAGCTCACCCACAAGAGCCAGAGGCCACGACAACCCATCACTCCTAGATCTAGTTATCACAAACGAAGAGGAGTTAATAGATGACTTATGCATAGACTCGCCGCTAGGAAACAGCGACCACTCAGTCTTAACCTTCAACTTCCTCTGTAACTTCGACAAAGCAGACTTCGACAAGATGAGGAACGAACTCAAAATGGATTGGCAAGCCATCCTTAGAAGTCACAACAACGACGTGCAAAGTATGTGGAACTGCTTCACAGATCATCTTTTCAAAGCCCAAAACACATGTGTACCAACCAAATCCTTCATACCTGGAGGAAAGAAACACAAGTTCCCAATTGACCAGGAAACGAGGAAAATGGTGAAAAGAAAGCATCGCTTATGGACTAGATACATGGAACATCGAAACGCCGAGACCTACAAAGACTACAGGAAAATAAGCAACGAAATAAGAAGACTGACCAGGTCAGCTAAGATGAGACATGAAAGAGAAATTGCGAAAAACGTCAAAACCAACCCCAAGCTGTTCTGGAGCTATGTAAATGCCAACTCAAAGGCCCACTCTCCAATACCTGATCTACACGCATCTGACCCGACTGATACTATAGTTCTAAAATCGGACCAGCAGAAAGCAGAAGCGCTCGGAAAATTCTTCGCATCAGTACTAACGCAGGAACCTCATGACACAATCCCGCAACTCCCACCTCTGGATATCAGCGACACCTTGACATCGGTGGACTTCACAGAGGAGGCAATCAAAAAGAAGATAAGAAAACTCAAGACAGGGAAATCACCGGGACCAGACAACATCCTACCAAGAATCCTCAAAGAAGTATCTGAAGAGATTGCCCTCCCACTGAAAATCATCTTTGAAACATCGCTTGAAACAGGCAAAATACCAGAAATATGGAAATTTGGCAAAATAACGGCGATACACAAGAAAGGAAACAAGCACCTGTGTGAGAACTACCGTCCAATATGCCTGTCCAGCGTTATCTGCAAACTCATGGAATCCATTATACGCGATGCAGTAATGAAACATATGACGGATAATGGACTGTACTCCGATAAACAGTATGGGTTCATCAATGGAAGGTCCACAGTACTACAACTTATCAAGGTCCTGGACGAGTGGACTGAGGCCATTGATAATGGTGACAGCATCGAGGCAGTATACCTTGATTTCCAGAAGGCCTTCGACCGGGTACCTCATGCACGCCTTATGAAGAAAGTAAACCATTATGGAATCCAAGGCAACATACACAAGTGGATCTCCGAATTCCTGCTGACAAGAGAGCAACTTGTAGAAGTAAACGGAAAACAGTCATCTCCTTTCAAAGCTACAAGTGGCATACCCCAAGGCTCAGTCCTGGGGCCAACTCTATTCACCATCTTCATAAATGATCTGCCAGCAGGAATCAAGTCATCACTATATATGTTTGCCGACGATACGAAAATCTTCAACATCAATCATCAAGGACACCGCTCTGAAGTACTGCAAGAGGATCTAAACACCCTCTCTGACTGGTCGAAGGACTGGCTCCTTAGTTTCAATCCCGACAAATGCAAACACATTGAATTCTCCCACAAAGAAAACTCACATCGGCAGCACTTGCGGCCAATTACACACACGGGGCAGCACTTGCGGCTCACAACAATCTCACAACAAGGGCAGCACTTGCGGCCCACAACATTAGACCAGCAACAGCTTATAACCACACCGGCAAATAGATTCTTACGCTCAGGGGAAAACGACACACGAGAAATCCCATCAGCCATTACAGAAAAGGACCTGGGAGTCAATTTTGACAACAAACTCCGTTTCGACAAGCACATAGATGAATGCGTTAAAAAGGCCTCCAGAAATATGGGCATAATCCGAAGGACCTTCGACAACCTTACACCTGAAATCCTTGTGCCTCTGTACACTTCATTAGTAAGAAGTCACCTAGAATATGCTCAGTCGATCTGGAGCCCCCACCTAGTGAAAGACATTCAGAAAATTGAAGCTGTGCAACGGAGAGCAACTAAACAGGCAAACGGAATGAAGCAGCTCAGTTATACAGAAAGGCTGAAGTGTCTAAACCTGCCCACGCTACTATATCGACGAAAACGAGGCGACATGATCGAGACCTACAAAATCATGACGGAAAAGTACGACAAAAACGCCAGCATAAATCTGCCACTTAACACAGCTGGACTCCGAGGCCACGACTACAAACTCTACGTGGAGGGAGGAGTAAAGCTGAATATCAGAAAAAACTCCTTCAGACATAGAATAACGAAAGACTGGAACAGCCTACCAAACGACGTAGTCAATGCACCATCTACAAATTCCTTCAAGAACAAACTGGACAAATTCTGGGCTGACCATCCAACAAAATACATTTTCCCTTACTAAAAATAAGCCCCACCCCCAACTTCAACTTCGCAACACTTCGGCAGCACTTGCGGCCTATAAACTCGACCTTTCCACTTCTGCAGCACACTGGCTATAACTTTGATTTTTTACCTTGGCAGCACTGGCGGCCTGAAAACCAACTTCTCCAACTGTGATATTCAAATTGATTTCCTTGTATATATAGAGACTGTATATAGACACTGTACATAGACTGTATATAGACACTGTACATATATTTATATATTTATACATTTATTCTTGTATTTTGCTGCACTCGCCGGGCCATTATACACACAGCCCAGGAGCTGGATATATAGGATCTTCCTGCATCCAGTAATAAACTAAACTAAACTAAACTAACAATCCAGCATCCCTGCTTTTTCTCTGGCTACTAGACCAGCTATCTACAGGGCTGGTTTAGAAACGGAGCTATTTGCTGAAAAGGGCTAAATTCGGAGATATTGTCTGAAAAGTGGCACATTCAGACCTATTGTCTGTATTTGGGGTCATTTGACACTAAGACAATATGTCCGAATTTAGCTGGAGGACAGGCTGATCTATCTATCTATCTATCTATCTATCTATCTATCTATCTATCATAATTATATCTATCAATCAATCTATCTGTCCCTTTATCTATCTATCCCTATATGAATCTCTGCATCTGTCTCTACATCTATCTGTCCCTTTATCTATCTATCTCTCTATTGCTATGAGAGATGATGGAAATGCCGTGCTTGTCTTATCCTCTCCTGTCCTATCCTCTCCATAGTCATATACATCACTCAATGGCGGATCCAGGAGGGATCTAGCCCTCCTACGGTCCACAGGGACTCGGAGGCCCCCCTCTAACTTTGATGCTTTGTCCTTGAAACATAAATTGACTGGCAAGTTTTACCAGGACGTGTAATCTTTCCTTAGTTGGAAAGGAATCAGACACAGTTCTAAATTTAAGTATCCCATGTGAATGGTTGGCGTAAATTACAGCTGACCCAAAAATCGGCTTGAATGGTCCATCTAGGGGCCTCGGAAGCCCCTTTCCCGGCCCATTTCTTCCATGTCATCATTTTAGAATTTCTAATCATTGAATAATGGCTCAAAATATTCCTTAGGACTTATAAAACGAGGTTCAAAATAGATTTGTGCACATATTCACTTTAATAAAGCATGAAACACAATTATTATCAATTTTGAAATATCCATTTGGACGATACCATGCAAAATCAGGAGTAAACAAGTCATTTTACAATAATGTTAAAGCACATAAATCTTTACAATACAGTTCGACAATAATCTTAAATAATGAGGCTGAGCTGTCATGAATCAAAAGAATAATATTTAACCTTCTTGAATCTAAACTTATAGTGCTTCTGCTCATCAAGAGAGGGGGGCCTCAGAGGCCCCAGTGGACCGTTCGTGTCCCAAAATGTGGTGAGCTAGAGGGCCACTGAGATGGAAAATAATTTTTTGAAGATAATATTTCAATGCGAGCCTGTGAATGCCAATAGGACGTCAGGCCCTCTAGACTACCTTGTCTGGATCCGCCCCTGTCATTAACATCTAAACAGACAGACAGAGAAGAAAGTCATGCACAATCACATGATAAGCAATTTATAAAATGTGAGTTTAACACAAAAAGCCAATTTGGTATATTAATTTTCTCTATATTAAGGAGAGGCCTCTCTGGGAGCTGCGCTTCCTTGGCCCCTGTCCAAGGCCACACAAAAATGGACACTCGCTGGAACTTTCAGTGTAAACTTGAGTAAAGATCCATTACTTTCAGTAGCTCATAGCTAAACTCCTTCCAGTTGCAGAGAAAATAACGAAATACCCTACTTAAATGGACAGAAATCATCAATAAAAAAGCAAAACAAATCAAATTAACTGAATTGATCTATGTGCTGAATGTGAATTTAAATTTAGCTTCAATTCAATTTAACTAACGATCGTCAAGAAATGAAGCATTACAAATGTACAATGAGGGGCGAGACAGTTGTAAATTCTAAATGTTTTCATCAAATCAGATTACTTATTTGTGGCAATTACTTCTCAGTCTCATTGAGTTTGTTTGAATGAGTTTGTGCTTCACGCCCCATCAGTTCCGGTTTGGGCTATTTAGAGGTAACTGTTCATGCTGATGATGGTGCCAGAGAAGCATTGTATTGCTTCTGATGTCACAAATACCACGGAGTGCATGCAGATGAAGTCTTTTTAGAGGGATTCAATAATTAGCTACCAGTGTTGGAGGTCTCGAGGCCGGCCTCGGGCTGACTAACAATCCAGTCTGCTGTAAAGCAGGCGAGCGAGCGAGGCTGAAGACTGATGAAATTCAAGTCGAAATGGGTATCAAATTGGCTTCTAGGTCACTGGGACTGTTGCCCCTAAGGTCCGCGCTGCTGCCTGTCAGGTCCGTGCCCCGCAGAACTCAGCAGAACTGTGTTGGGCTTCTTCAAAAATGCATGTGAGCGAGGACCTGATTGGCAGCACCAGCAGTGATATGTCGTAGCCTGCTCACTCAAGCTCGCAACTGATTTAGCAGACTACTGTAGCCTGGGCCTCGGGCCATATTTTAATGGCCTCGGCCTTGGCTCGGTCTCGGATGCCAAATCCTTGGCTTGCCTCGGTCTTGGGTGTCTTTGGGCCAGAGGTGGGGGCCTCGGAGCCCAATTTTGAAGGCCTTGGCCTTGCCTCGGTCTCGGATGCCAAATCCTTGGCTTTGCCTCCGTCTTGGGTGTCCTGGCCTCGACTACATCACTGGTGGCCTGGTCAGTAGCCAAGCCAATAGATAGATGGATGGATTATGTCTATTCTTGTATCGATGGATAGAAAATACTCTCGGTAGTAAATGTACTCTGCTGAAGAAAAAAAGAACAGTTTTTACTCTTCAGACTGATGTATGCTCCTGAATTCGGGAACAGTTCCCGAATTCGGGAGCCCTGTTCCCGAATTCGGGAGTGCTCCCGAATTCTGCACTTTCCCGAACTGACATCATTCGGGCCAGTAAAATAGGGAAGTTGTGAAGAAAAAATGGGGAAATTGTGAACAAAAAATTGGGAAATCTTATAAAACTCTTCGAATAAATCCCCTTTTCTTTCAATTCCTTTTTGTTCATTTCCCCATTATTTTTCACCATTTCCCTCAATTCATTTCCCCATTTTGCTTAACATTCCCCATTTTGCTCAGCATTTTGCTCACCATTTCCCAATTTTTCTTCCTATTTTGGGCAATATGTATGCAAAAATTTCCCCAAAATCCTTTCAGGGGGGGGCACAGAAAGATTAACAATTTTTATTGAAAAATTGTTTTTAAAAAAAAGAAAGAAGGGCATTAGGGGCCATTTAGTATCAAGGGGCCGGGGGCTTGGAGTTTTTTTGTTTTTTTTTAATAATTAATTTCCTGCTCAGTTTTGGTATTTAAATAAATTGGCCAGTGAAATAAATAACTTCTGGTTGGGATATTTCTTAAGGACAAGGTGACAAGGTGACAAGGTGTTGCTCCACGGTGTTGCTTGATTCAGGAATGCATACTCGGCGTGCTTGTGAAATAAATAATTTCGCGCCGAGGAAACTTGCAAGCCCCCCCCCCTGGAAATTAAGTGCATGGTCACCCCTTGTGGCACAACAAGATTCCTAGATAGATCTACAAGATGCACCCCCCCTTCTAAATAATTACAAAACTCACTTTAAATCTTTGATCCTTGGAGCCAGCTCGACAGTGATCACTGCAGCTCTATATATGGGTCTAACTCTATGGGCTATCAAATCCAAATGAAATTCGCGCCATTGATGGGGGAATTCCAAAATTCATCAAAACTCATTTTACCGCAAGGGGGCAATGGACAACAAAGCGACGCCTTGTGGTAAACTTCGGAAAACTGAAATGCAGAAATTTGGTGATTGGCAACATTTTATCGATGAAATCGTTCAAAACGTCATTTCAAATGGTCAATTGGAGTCGTTTAAGAAACTTTGTAATGACCGGGAAAGAACTGAATGGATAAACCAGAATGTCAACCTCAGGCGAGTATATTTTGCCACGTTAAATTTTTTTTGTAACTTCATTGCTATGTATTATCGCCCAACATGTGGTTTTACTGTGTCAACAACACAACAGTGTCAGTGAGCTTTGCATTTTATTGATTGTGTTGTCTGTGCTGTTGCATAAATGTTTATACAGATGCGATACCAGGTAGGTATCCGTGTCGGTGGTGTCGGCAGAAAAAATACGGTAATGGCATGACGCACATCTCCACAATTTTGGCATAAATACCCGAATTGAATGGTATAGGCCATGTGCGGATTTTTTCGGAGGGTGAGCGACATTTGCCCGATTTGATGACCAGACACTATGAATATCAGTGGGTTCTGTTTGCGCCGTTGCAACACTTCAAGCAGTTTAATGTGGCAATAATCTGGCTCTCTGATTGGTCAGATTACAGGAAGTCGGTCGTTTTACCGTGTTGGCGACGACTGTCACGATTTTAACTTAGTATAAATATTATTATTATATACTATTAATATTGTAGTATACCAAAAATTTGGGTAAAAAAATTAGAAAAATTTAGATTTCAGTTAAAATTGTGACATTCGTCGGCACCTTATTATCGTCCTTATATTCATAGTGCTAGAATAGAGTTTATACCGCTTCAGACAAAATAGTGTCCAATTAGGACGAATCAACATCTAGGAGAGGAGAGAGAGATCACGCAGGGTGCTCCGGGTCTCCAGGGTATTGAAAAATACAGTGTTCAATACACCAAATGTCAGAGCGAATGTTAAAGATCACTTTTTGTCATAATATTATATGCTTTGAGTTTTACTTGGGGTATCTTTGAGCAGAGTTGAGTGAGACTCAGCTGTGAGCGGCTCCTAAATCACTCAACATGCTGTTGACCTATTTTTCCAGGTCTGTGAAGTGGATTACAAAATATTTTGAAAATGTCAAAGTGTCTCCCAACACCAAATGTGCCCAGACCGCTGCTCAGCACCGAAGTGATGGGAACGAAAAATTCAAGAAGAAGAATTATAAGGAAGCAGTTCATCTCTACACTCAGGTGAGACTTCTTTTGTCCTTATCACTGCTTATTCAATAAAAATTTACTAGAAATTTTAAATAGACATTTCAAGTCAACAAAATTATATTGTGCGATGCATGTTTCTGATAATATTACAGGCCATCTTAATTGCTCCCTACAAACAGAAGAATGAAGACAGCAATGAATTATCGTTGGCCTTTGCAAATCGCTCTGCTGCCTTCTTTTACCTCCAGCGGTATCAGGTATTAGTTCGATCTAATAGATTTGTTCTGTCCCCCATGGCATTTTAACATGATTAAAAGTGCTGATCATTGAATTTTCCATGTAGTATCAAACTGCAGATGATGCTTAGGCCTATAATGCACTGTAATATTTTGTACTATAATGTGTTTTCAAATGTCTTTGGTATTGTTCCTTACCAGTTACCATGATGTGGCATTCACTGGTATCTGCCTATCTGGGTTTGTTATTGTTCATTTTCAGAGCTGCATCAATGACATAGAGGCAAGTTTAGAAGCGGGGTATCCCACGGAGCAGAAGCACAAGGTTCTCTTACGATTAGCTCAGTCGCATGTCAAGCTAAAGGAAAAACAGAAGGCTCTTACTGGTTGGTATTTCACAATTTTTTTTAACAATGGTCAGTAGTAGTACATAATATTATACACGGATTTTATACAAAAATAGGTATAAAACCCTAGATTCTGAAGTGCTCATTGAGGATCCTGACCCGATGCAAATTGACTACATCACAAGAAACTACATTCACTATTTCAGCTTACGCATCCCTGGTGGAATGTGAAATCTGCTCAGAACCTATTTGGGCAAAGAAAATAGGTAAATACAGTGTGTTGTGAAAATATTTGTTTTCTTTTCTCAGCTCAGTTTTGAAATTTCATAATTTTCAGAATTAATGACATTTTGGTTGTTTTTAGGCTTTAAATAGTTATTTCTGAAAGGCTTGTTGATACATGTACTACAAAAAATTCATGTGAATTTCTGTAGAAAGTATGATTACTTTTTTCAGATGAACTGAAACGGGAGATAGACACTCTAAGTGATCCTTTGGGGTAAGTTTTGAATTAAAGAACTGAGTGGTTTAACTACACATAACGTATGACTTGTACATGTACAAGTGCTATCTAATAATTAATGTTGTTGTCATGGCATCCCACACTTTCACAGGACCAGTATGTATGTGCAAAACCATTCTAATAAGGATTTATATTTATATTCTTTGAGAAAATATATTTCTAATAATATTTGACTTTTCAGAACAAGTGCAGTGAAAGCTCCTGTTCTCAGCTATGGTTCTAACGAAGCCATCCCTATGGCAACGGTTGCTATGGACATGAAGACTACAGAAGAGAAAGGAAGGCATGTTGTGGTGAGAATTTGCTAATAGTTATTTTAATCGGGTCAGCATTGTAAGATGATGGGGAAAGTGGTTAGCTCATTTGATAGTGCTTTGCGATTCCAGTCATTGTGTCCTAGGTTCGATCCAGCTCTTGCCAGATCATAATTTGTGACAGTGGCGGTGGCCTTTGGAGGAACACGTCATCTTGGTATTCCTAAATTGCTTCTTTAACACTCAGCAATGTATGTCGTCTGGTCACAGCTTCTTCCTAATGCCAATCCTCCAAGCACACTACAACGTGTGCAAATTCACTTGTTCAATGTTCAGAATATTCTTTATAAAAATATTTTAACTTAATATTGTGCACTTTTTCTTGTTATAGATCTTCCCAAAGTGCCAATAAGTCTGTTGTGGTGATAGATTTCATATATATTTATTTAATATTTATGGAATTTTATTGACTGATCTTTTAACACCTTTGTATTGTCTGTATTTCCAGGCGAACCAGCCTATTTCTGCAGGTGATACCCTGATAGTTGAGAAACCGTACGCCTGCATTTTGCTGCCTCCTTACTACTCTTCTCACTGTCACCACTGTTGCGGGACTATTGAGGTGCCTTTCCCGTAAGTTGTGAAATTCTGCAAAGAGAGAATTGTGATTAAGTTGTTGTGAAGTACCATGAAGTAGAGCAATTCTCGTATTTATTTCATAAAAACAATGTGGATGTGTTAATCTTCGTTTGGACCTTTATAATAATAAAAATATTAAGTATTTAAACTGCTCACTGGCACTTGGTTAGATTAGCGGATATCTCCGTAGAATTTTGCAAATAGATATGTTTTCCTTGAAATAACGTCAGATTAATCTACAGATTTCTTTATTTTAACAAATATGTATGTCTTGAAACCTGATAAAAATTTACAAAAATTATTCACATCATGAAACATTTTTTCAACCATAGAATTGATTTAGGCATTGAAAGTTCTCAAATCTGACTCGTTTTAATTCATTTTCAAGGCATTCTGTGAATCACAAATTTTAGCCCGTTATTTTGTTTGTAGATGTCGCCAGTGTACAGATGTGCTGTACTGCAGTGCCGCCTGTCAACGGGAATCTTGGCAACTGTGTCACTGTTACGAATGTAGATATTTGGACTTGATGCATTCTGTAAGTTTTGACAAAATTAAATGATGCCATGACCACTTCTAACAATTGTCTTTTTTGTGTGTTTCTTTTTGCTAAAATGGATTATTTTTCTTTGCAGATTGGTATTGCCCATCTTAGTGTCAGGGTAGTCCTAGTCACAGGACTTCAAAGATTAAATGGTATGTATTCATGACAAATGTATTATCAATTAATATGCTTCAATTTATGATGTATGGATAATTTGCATCTTGGCACCCGTTAAGAATTTTTTTTTTTTGAAGACCACTAATGTACTAGTCATTATAAATCTTTATTTTGCCGTTATTTGGTTTTGAAGGATTTCTGGAGGCTCACGAAGGCCAGGAGGTCTCTGAAAAACAGAAAAATGGCTTTGACAGTACAGGGACATACGGCAAAAGCTATGACAGTGTGTTTTGGCTGTTGTCCCACACGGAGAATATTGACCCTCTGGATCTCCTGCAGTATGCAGTGGTGAGAACTTCATGTGATTTTTGAAATTTTGTAAAATTTTGAAAGGACTATCTTATAACTACTACTGAGTACAAGGTATTTGTTTAGCTCTTGACTGTTGAGACTACTGGTTTTACTTTAGATTTTAAATTGAAACGGCAGACTAAGAATAAGTGATGATAACTCAAGTAAATTATCTGTCAGCAGACCATCTTCCACTAAAACTTCCATACAAGTGTTATACGGTACAACTCTTGTTCATGTTTTGTTTAAAAATTCTGTTATGTTAGTCTACCTCTTATTTATGAAGACTCATATAATTTCCTTCTAATTTAATAAATGATTTTTTTTTTCCAGACTGCGTCTCTCCTGAATTTATTCCTTGCAGAAGCTGGTTTCTTCTCAAGCTGCCCCTCAAAAGAGCAAAACTGTGATAATACCTCTTTGAACAATTCTTCTGATCTTAACGAACATTCTTCTAGTTCCAACATGCCACACCAGGGCCCCGATGAAAGTTGCTCTACTTCAAGCATTTCACACCAGGTGGGAGGTTTGTTGTTACGCCACATTTGCCAATTGATTTGTAATGGTCACGCTATTCGGGAGAAATTGGTAGTCGCTGAATCGGATTCCGTAGACGTAGTCGAAGAGCAAAGAATAGCAACGGCCATTTACCCCACGACGAGTTTGTTGAACCATTCCTGTAAGCCCAATGTGATTGCCAGGTAAGTTGAAAGAAGATTCAGATTTCAGATTTTTCTGGAAATGACTAATGATTTAATTTCACTGGCATGCTGTTTTATTTTATGTGGTTGTGAATCACAACTTGTGATCATGGCTTAAATTATTAATTGTCTTTTTTTTCCAGTTTTGAAAGAAACACTCTGGTTATGAAAGCTGCCGAAGATCTGAAAACAGGAGAAGAAATCTTTAATTGTTATGGTATGCTATAATACTGTTGTGATATGCTGGCCTAATTAACCAGATTTTAGACCTGTTACTAGCTTTTTGTAATCTTTGGCCTTAGTTAATTTATTATAAGGCATATAGAATTTGTTACTTACAAGTTAACTTTATTTTCCAGGTCCTCAAGTGGGAAAAATGTCACTTGAAGAACGACAGCTTATTCTCAAGAACCAATATTTCTTTACTTGCAAATGTCCAGTTTGTGAGAAAGGGTCACAGGTGGAAATTCTTATGAAGGTAGGTCATAGAGTTGACTTATTTCTTTAATTATTTTGGGGGATCCTACCTTGAGCAAGTACATGGCACATGCAGCTATTAAACTGTAAAAAAGATTGAACCTAACCTTGATTCTGAGAGAAACGTTAATTCTGAGCCTGCCATATTTTGAGGTCTTTTTGGAAGGGTTGTAGCCAACCGTGGCTAACTGACACGGCCTCCAAAGAACCGTAATATTTATGATTTAGAACTTTATAATTGATTTTTACAGATATTTTTTTGAAGAATGAAAGCAGCGGAAAATAACATTGACTTTATGTTGTAATTGGCTTCATATTAGCTGTCAAATTTGTGGTAGAATGAAAGGAGATAGTAAATCACACAGAGTTTGTAAGAATGTGATTCACTCCTCTCTCCCAAGGACTTCTTTGTGAGGGCTGCACTATGATACTGTAGCTACTTGCACTCTTATTTGTCTGTCAATCTATCTATCTTGCTGTTTCAGGCCTACATATGTGACCAATGCGGTGGAGGCGCCTGGTGGAAAGGCAACAAACTAGAGTGCCTGTCCTGCGGACATGAACTAGATTCAGCAGCCTATGTTGAAAAGGAGAAAAAAGCAAAAAAGTTGTTCAAGATCGCTCTGATCAACTTGCAAAAGAAAAACTGTGAAGGTAGACCATTTTCCAAAGTTTTCTTTATTTTTGGCAATGTGGTTTGAAGATTCAGATTCAGATTCAGATTCAGATATATTTATTTGCCTTGTTTCAAAAAATTACAAGATCATTGGAGACCCCTCTAAGGCTATCAATTGCCGCTGCCGAGGGGCCACCAGTCAAAAAGTTTACATAGACAAATTTCATAATGCAAGTTGAATTGTGAAAATAAGATTAGAAAAAAAATATATATATATCAAAAATTTTTACCAAGGCTGACTGGTGACTTCACAGTGCAACGCTTTAATGGCCAACTTTACGATTTGAGAACCTCTACATTGACTTGAGGCAAAATTAATTAATTGAAGTCCTTTTAGATGTTTGTTAAAGGGGGGGGGGGGTTGGGTTAGCACAGTGTTACAGTTCCAAGCTGGCAATATCTGGGTCCGGGTTCGAATCCAACGTCTGGCTGGGTCACCTGGTCCTGGACCTGTGAACCGATGTTGGATGGCAGTTTCAATCATCCTTCATATCATTTATATGTCCTCCTCCTTGTCCAAATTAACCTGCCGAGTACTTAAACACAGGGCGTAATGCTTCAATCATATGTCAACTGTTTATATTATATGAAATAAAAGATATTATTAAACCACTGCAGCTCTGCTGCTGCAGTGGTTTCTACATTTCATACGAAATTTCTTACACACTTGTCTCAATTTTTTATTTCTCAAGGCTTTTTCTACAAGCCAAATCCAGCCCTGTTCTTTTCACATGTGTTAGATATACCCCTTCTCCAATGTGTAACATTCTTAATTTTGTCCTCCATCTCCTTGCTTCCCCTCAGGATCCAGAAAGTGAATCCAGAGGATTATTTTCGCTCCAAAAAGTCATTCAAAAATCGGTCCAGCCAGCATTTCTGCCTCCAGCACAGAAGACTTTCACACAGAAAATGTGCTGCAGCTAACCCTTGGCACTCACCTTATTATTTTAAATTGCTGTAACTCAACCAAAAATCAACGGATTATAACAATTTAAAAAGCTAAAATGATCTACAAAAGCCGACCATGTTACTGGCAAAGTTACTTTTTGTCTATCTCCTCTTCTTATCCCATTATATACGATGTGAAACACACTAAATTTTTAGTAAAAAAAACCTTTCTATGAAGCAAATACATTATCATATATTTTGCTCACAGTAAAAAAAAAACAAATGACAGTGTAGCTGATTTTGTAGGTGTTTCTGCAGTGGTTTCATGAAACTCATAGATTCTAGTTTTCTTTGAAAACACATTTCAAATAAGTAGATTCTAATAATTTATGTAAGAGATATACCATCTTGAGAAGTTTATAATTAATTCATTGTGAAAGATATTAATTAAAAGTCTTTTATGTATTTTTTTGAAATTGTTTTTCAGGTGCTGTTGCTGCTTTTGAAGAATGTGGCAAATTGCGAAGCGAAGTTCTCTACGAACACAACAAAGACTTGTCAGAATGCCAAGATGCCCTTGCCCGGTGCTATGCCATGAACGGTTGGTATCTTATTTGATATCAAAGATATGACGAGTCCAGATTGGACCAATTGATTCACGTGAAGTATTCTAACTTTATCAATTAATTAAATTTCCACCCTTGGGAATACAGAGTAGGGCTACCCTTCTGTGTATTCACAGCCTTATAATCTCACCATTACAGGGTTGCCACTGGTCAGGGAGAAGTCAGGGAAATTCAAGGTCAGGGAAAAGTCAGGGAACTTTGAAACTAATCAGGGAAATTTGAAATTTTACAAAAAGTCAGGGAAATCTCACCTTGTCAGGGAAATTTTGCATAAAAACTAATGCACAACGCAAAAAGCTATGGATTGGTGCTAAGGACAAGGAAATGTACGACATTTGCCTGCCTAACCTCTTTGATGGTTATAAAGTGGGCTTGAAATCATGAGTCTATAGCTCAAGGCATCTTTAGAAGACAACCTGGCGTCATCCATTTTCATTTTGTTTCAAATCGCAACATAAAATCACAAAAGCCCGCTAATTGCGATCCATTACTTTGTGCGAGAACCTTTTTTGTGGTCAGGGAGAACTTGTTTGGAGACGGGGAAAAAGTCAGGGAATTTCGAAGTCTGACTCGAGTGGCAAACCTGCATTACATCTGCCGCTCGAAGTTTCTCATATAAGTTGAATTAGCTTCAACCTAGTACCATTGAGAAATATATAAATCATTTGAAGGGACATTAAATTGATATTAAAATTGAAGAACGTTCTTTATTTTTTTTAGGAAACTTCAAGAAAAGTGCAAAGCTGCTCTCGAAAACTGTTGTAACAACTGAGTATGTGTACGGAAGTAACAGCGTGGAACTGGCCAATGAATTGCAGGTAGTTACCACGTTCAATTTGTTTTTAGCCAAAATGAAATTGAAATATTTTGTCAGTTTTAGGTACTAATAAGCAGTTTTATAATTGCTCTGTCTGCGGATATGCACTAAGTCAGATTTTCATTGTGTGTCTTTTAGAACTGATTGATATTGCAGTAGCAGAATTACTGTAAATTCTACAGAATTAGCCTCAGCAAGCAGAAAGTGATAAAGTGTTAAAAACATTATTTAGTACCTTCAAAATACTTATTTATTTTTGTGCGTTATCACATTGCTCTTCTTTGAAGTGCAGAAACCTTTATTTCTTTTATGATAGCAGTGAAGTCAATCTTGAATTTCTGGGTGAAATATACATGTATTTTAACCTTGAAATCCACCAAGAATATGTTTTTAAATGTTGTAAAATCTGCCAGGCAGTGGTTCTTCGATTTATTGCTTCATGCGCCTAGGCGTGCCATGTAACTTCAACTGCTCACTTGCCCAGTGGCTCTGATGACACTGCAAAATTGCGTGCTTGACTGAACACGTTCCAAGCGAAAACAATTCTAGGGATTAAGAAGGTGAAGTATCAACACCAGAGGAGTCAGATTAACTTTGTAAGGTGGAGGGATGGGATTACGGAAGAAAAAGAGTAACTGTTTGAAATAATTTGGCAGTTTCTGAGTACTGTAAAAACAGTAACATTTCAAAAAGACCAACACTGGGCAAATAATGAACAATCCAAGGATCAAGGCCATATCGATAGTCTCATGATTGGCATATTATCTAGTTCATCTATCAGCCAATGCGCATGTCTATTGGAGGTTGGCTCAGTTGATATCTCTCTTTGTACAAATTGCTGGACTAGGGTTCCATTCCCGCTTTTGTCAGGTCACTAGGTCAACAGGAAATATGTTCACCCTGACTCAATGTTGAAGTCACACTATAAGTTAGAACGTTGGACAGGAATTTCAATTTACCTACATTTCATAGAGATGTGTCGTCCCCCTGTCGTAACTCCCAATTAGCCTGCCAAGTGCATGAATATAGGACATAAAACCACAGTCCTTCATCATTAACCAATCGTTCTACTAACTTGTCTACCAATCTGTTGCATACTATCTATCAAGATTCGTAATTCATATTCTGACTGACAGACAAGCTGGTTTACTTACCACACTGACTGACTGACTTGCAAAAAAATTGTCTGACTGAGTGACTGCTTGGCTGGCTGACTGGCTTAGCCTAATAACCTAATAACCGATGATGATTGGTTGACTGAATGATTGACTTATAATTGACCTGATCAGCTGACTGGCTGAGTGATGATCAGGTTGACTAGCTGAGTAACTGACTAAAAGGCAGTACCAGATATTGAAATTTGAGTCATCTAGCATCTGAACATTATGTGTGATATAACTTCTATCTATAAATTACATTTCTATCACAGTTATAAAACTTCTGTTTAGTTGATTATTCCATCCATAATGAGTTGATACCTATTGATCCCCAAAGTATATGTATGCTACTGGATAACAAATCTTTTGAGATAGGTGTGGAACACTAATATAGGATTAACAAAATCATCCAAGCATGACCAAATGCATCGTCACAAGTCCTTTGAATCACTTGGCAGTTGAACTGGTTTGGCACGGATTGGCGCATGAAGCAATAAGTGACTGATTTTAAGTAACTGATTCAATGAACTGTTACATCATATTTTATTCTTGTCTTAAACAGAAATATGCGGAAGTTTTGTGCGAGAGTGGATCAGAGGCAGAGGGACTTAAAGTTGGTCAAAGAGCTTTAAAAATCTTCCGGAAGAGTTACCCTGACAACCACGGAACAGTAAAGGAACTGGAAGACATGACGTCAAGTCTGTCTGCAAGCTGAAGGACTTTCAAAGATTGTTAATTTAGGCCACACATAATTGATCTTTAGCTTCTCAGATCCTCTCAAGGCACTTTTTCTAGGGTCGGACGGTAGGACAAAAAAAAAGGTGAAAAAAAAAATTTTTATAATGTCAAAAAAAAAAATTTTTTTTTTTTCAATTTTTTTTTTCCATCGGCAGGAAATCTATTGTGTCGGCGGGTCCGGGAAGCTAAGAATCAATTATGTGTGGCCTTATGGTGAATAAATGGCTATGTTATTATTTATGTAGACTGTAGAGGTCTATAAACTATTTTAGTGTCTGTTCTTTTTTTTTTATTATGGATTTTCTCAATATCCTTACCGAGGGTAGGTTAGGTAAAAATAAAATGTGGTTAGGTTTTTAAGTGTCAAATTGTATAAATTCGAAGTAAACCAGAAATCAAGCCATGTCCATATGAATAGTTTAATTTCTAGATAGTCTCTAAATCATCTCTGTCTTTAGATTAAGTGTAACCTGTTACCAATATTTGATATTATTTCCAACTGAGGAGGCTAAAAATAGACAATGTGAGGTGATATGAGGAGTGCGAAACAGTTTTTCTCTCAAATTGTGTTGCACTTGGCTTATTTTTTGTATTTTTCTGTCCTACTTCTCGAACTAGAGCATCTGTTTTGCTGGGATTTGGAGTTATGTGTTTGTGCTAAGAGTTGTGTTAAATGTCTATAAAGATTTTTATTCTTTATATTATACACAGTCAAAGAGTTATTTAATATTTATGAAGAAATTTGAATTTGAGACCTGAACATTCCTGTTCATCACATTTAAAGATGTGAAGAAGAAACTCATTAAACATTTTGACTTTAAGCATTATCAGATTATTCAGTCATTTATTAAAGCGCTGTTGATATTAGATGTAGTTGAGTTAAGCATTTGTTATTGGCTTTCCCATTACATTAGACATGACAAAATAAATATTTTATACGGCAAAATGTAATTATTGTCACAATACGCAAATGCTTTTATGATCATAAGTGCAAATTTTCTTAATTCACGAAGTCATACTCAGTTTATTATGTAATAGCTATTTATGTATGTTATAGTATGTGCAATACAATGTGTATTGCTATTTATGTCAATTATGTGTGCCTAATTTCCTAATTATGGTACTTGAAAGTATAATGCCAAGTATGTTATATAATACTCGGATCTTTGTTATTGACTATGAATTCTTATGCAAAGTTGGTATGCCCTTCTAAAATTGTTATGGAGGTTGCAGGTCGACAAATGACTTGACTGCACTCAGTGTACCGTGAATACTTTACTGAATAATAATTAATGATTCAGTGTCATCAGACTCATCTGTCATCAGTGATTAAATCTTATAAAAGTTGAGGGCCAATGGGGGTGGGGGTAGTGGTATCGTTCTAGGCTGCCAATCGCTGGGTCAAGGGTTCGAATCCTGCTTGCCGGGTCACCAAGGCAGCCCTATGTTGGACGGCTGTTTCAATCAGCCTTCACCTCATTGCCGTGTCCTCCTCCTGTACTAATTAGCCTACCAAGTGCATAAATACAGGACGTAAAGTCCCAATCTTCCATCCATTCGTCTTATATAAGTTATTCGTTCAACTGTTTAATGAATTATTTATCGTTTCTAAGTTATACCATCTAAAAAATGTATTCAGCTAAAATATTGAACATGTTTTCTAACCATTTAACAGCTAAGAATGAAAAGTAGTTGAAGTCTATTGATCAGAGGTTTTGTTTGGGTGTTTGGATGTTTGGGTTCGGGAAACTAATTTCATAATGACATGTCTGTGTTAACGTATGCATTAAAATAATAATTGATTTCAAGAAATTAATCATGTTTACATTAAAATGTTAATTGAATCCAAGAAACTAATCAAATTGTATTGTAATCAAATTTGGGAAGCATTGTAATGCAGTAATAAGCTAATGTGCGTGACACTGCGTATATTAATAGTTCAGAAAAGTCACTTGACAGTCGTATGTTTGCTGTCCAGGCACTTTCAGGATGTTTGAATGATCAACCTTCAAAATACGAAATTCAAAAATTGCTATATCTGTCTATCCAAAGTTGTCGGATATGAATGCTTTGTTGTTACCCTGGAAACAGCTAAATATAGCTGGAATTTTATTTTTATGCGTACTTATATTTTTTAAATGAAATTTGTGTATTTCCACCGTCCTTTTTAAAGACCACGCAATAAAACATTTATCAAAGTTTTGAGTTACCTGGGCAAGTTTTTCTGAAGGGAATTTTCCAGTTATCTATTTGCACAAAGCCTTGAAGGTGTTTTTAAATTTGTGGAAATGGTACAAATAAGAAAGTATTTCTTTGTTTAAAATTGGGCAATGTTTTGTAAATTTTGATACCTGAAACATCTGATTTATTATTATAAGGGGCCGACCAGATGATCTTTGGGGGGGGCTATGGATATTTGGTGAAAAAAAAAGATTGTTTCCCACTTGACTCTGAAAAAAAAAGTTTGTTCAGCTCATGGAAATAAAAAAAAAAGTTTGTTTCCACCTGTTGCTAGGGTACCGTAGTGTTAAAATTCCGATAAAGAAGTTTGTCGCGAGTGAGCATACGAAAAAATGACGAAAAAAAAAGTTTGTCCCGGGGGTAAAGTCCATAGCCCCCCCCCCCAACTATCGTCTGGTCGGCCCCTAATATGATAAAGTGAACAAAACTATCAACTATGCAATTATTTTTTATTTGATTTTTGTTGTCTCTGATTTTATAGGTTGACATTTACATTTTTAGCCTGGCTCACCAGGCTAATTCAGGAGTAATGGTCTGAAAATATTGTCTGTCAACTCTACTGTTCAATAACTACAGGTTCAATATATCTGTTTTTGTGTTTTATTGGCTTGTTACGGTAGCTAGATGTATGGAAATTACTTTTTTTTTTCAATTTCAAAATTGCCTCTAAATAGCCCACACTGGTGCTGATGGGGCGTAAAACACAAACTCACTCACTCACTCACTTTCAATTTCAAAAAATTTATTTTCCAAGATTTGAAAAAATATATATATACTAGAAATCCCCATTATGACAGGTATGAATGGATGGCCTTTAGGCCCTACATGATCTATTTATGGAGGTGAAGGCAAATTAGAATGGGAGGAGTGAGTGATTTTTACTGTATGTGGTTTCTGTATTTGATTGAAGTGATGGAATAGAACTGCAGAGACAGTGATTGGCAGTGCAGTGGTCTACCAATTGAGGTAACCCAGGCTGGCCAAGCGATTATGTTTAGGTAAATGTGTGAGTAAATTACTGGCATATTTATGAAATCAATACAATCATAAGTGAATATTTTGGTGATCCCTCCCTTTCGGAGGCAAGGGAAAAGTACTACTATGTACAGTGCACAGAGAGGTAGAGGTGTGAATAGCATGTGTGGAATAGGGGATAGGGTGTTAGAGGTTAGAGATAGTTCTGTAAAGTTAAAAAATCTCTGGAGCTTTTAAAAACATGAAGATTGATGTATAGTATGTCAAGATCCGTCAAGATTGGTGATGTGCATAAAAAAAGAAAGTCTGAGCAAACAACAAAAATATAATATATAAGATATGTCTTCTTTTTTCTTTTTTTCGATTACACTATTTTTTTTTTTTTCAAAAAAAGGAAATCGGGCAACTTCTGTTTTTCAAAGTTTAAACATTTTTTGCTCCAAGAAAAAGAAAAAAATTGTTTTCCTAGATTAAAAAAAAAAAATTTGTTCCAAATTTTTTTTAATTTCGCAAATATTTTCAAAGGAGGAAATTGGGCGACTTTAAGATTAAAAAAAATCGTACACATTCTTTTCGTTGTTATTTGGATATTATTTTGTTTATGGAACAACCACAATAACAGCACTTCACTTGCCGCAATTCAGAACCACCTTTCTCTGCCATTTCCAAAAAAGTAGGCTTAACTATTTCACCAGCATTGCTACATATTTTGCCGTCATCACTGCCACTTGAGCCAGGCTTTGAATCCGCGGATTCTTGTATTTGATAATTATTGATTTATTAGGTTAAAGATCAGATCAATTTGATTTGATTTTACCTCTTTGCACTGTGCTGAACTTCACAGTATATTAATTTAGTTATTATATAATGTTTATTCAACAAGCTTGATTTCAAAAATTATTATGGACATGTGTCACAAAATGTAAATAAAAAACAATGACCAAAATCTACCCAATTTGCACAGTCTCAATTTGGTGAGCTTTAAAAACAAAGGGATTATCAAGGTGACCATATGTAGTATCATTAATTAGTATGCATGCACATGTGCAGCAGATGGTACTATATATATATATATATTGGCTATAAAGGAAGAAATTACGCTTAATTAAATATATATATTTCACTCATGTGAGTTTGCGTAATTTAGGTTGTCCAGTTAAAAAGTGAGTCATTGGTCATGCGTCAATGAAATTGAAATTTATGCTAATGTTTTCGGGAAGTTTCATGTTGTTTGGGTGTCTCAATCTACTGTCTTCAGGTATTTTGCTTGTTGGTGCTTGGTGTATGAGTCACAATAATAAATCTTGTGTTGAACTGGTATTTTTCAAGAATTTTCAGTTGTTTTGTGTGTCAGTTGTTACATGTCCACAGGTGCTTTTCCATATATTGTTTGATTTTTGCAATCGGTCAACTTTTTCCTCTGTAAAAGAAACTAAATAGAGGAAAATAATTATAAGCCTGTTTCAAAAATGGGAATTTATGTGAAAGTACCTCCAACAATGTCGAACAACAATGTTAAACCTGAGAGTTATAGTGTGTCGATGATGATGTTATGCTTATGTTTTGTTGTTAAGATATATTAATCAATTTAATATATTTTGCAAGAATATTACAGATATATTTATTTATTCAATAAAAGTATTCGCAAAAATGAATGTCTTATATTTTATAAGAAATCATACCAACTATATGACACGAAAGGAAATGTTATTTCACAAAACAGTTATTGAAGCAATGGCAAATATTGATTATGGACTAATGGACTTTTTAGTTTGTAATTTTCTTTGAAATATCAAGTTATCCTGATTGTGATTGCTGTCTTTTTGTATGTAATAGCAACTACAACAACAAAATCTGTTCCAAAAATAGAGAAGTTCAGAGTGTTAATTTGCTAAACATAGGTGTATTNAAAACAGTTATTGAAGCAATGGCAAATATTGATTATGGACTTGTGGGACTGCGTAGAATTTTCTTTGAAGTATCAATTTATCCTGATTGTGATTGCTTGTCTTTTTGTTTGTAATAACTCGTGGCAACTACAACAAAAAGCTGTTCCTAAAATAGAGAAGTTCAGAGCTTTAATTTGCTGAACACAGGTGTTTTAAGCACAGGTGTTTTAAGATGAAAACAGCCAAAATGATGGAATATATCCACACTGAATGTGTCAGCCAGTCTGGTGATATGAAGTTGGACCCATGACACCAACAGTAAATAATGATATTGCCGAAAAATGTTACTGGCGTCTGAAAAGTGTTAATGGTCTGGAAAGTGTTACTGGTGTCTCAAAAATTGTTATTGGTGTCTGAAAAGTGTCACTGGTGTCTGAAAATTGTTATTGGCTTCTAAAAACTTATTGGTGTGTGAAAGTGTTATTGGCTTCTGAAAAGTGTTATTGGCTTCTGAAAAGTGTTATTGGCTTCTGAAAAGTGTTATTGCATCTGAAAAAGTGTTATTGGCTTCTGAAAAATGTTACTGGTGTTTGAAAAGTGTTATTGGCTTCTGAATGAGCGTTATTGGCTGAAAGTGCTATTGTATCTGAAAAGTGCTATTAGCTTCTGAAAAGTGTCATTGGCGTCTGAAAAGTGTTATTGGCTTCTGAAAAGTGTTATTGGCATCTGCAAAAAAGGTGTTATTGACTTCTGAAAAAGTGTTATTGGCTTCTGAAAAGTGCTATTGGCATCTGAAAAGTGTTACTGGTGTCTGAAATGTGTTACTGGCATCATCTCACTGGTGTGTGAAAAGCATCACTGGTGTCCGAAAAGTTATGAGCATTGTTATTGGTGACAAAAAAAAAAAAGTTGATTTTGGAATAAGATATAACAAAAAAACTACCAAGACGATAGTGTTTGCTGGTTGGCCAATGAAGCTCCATATTGGTCACCTCACCATCAACTATGTACATGGTATTTTTATTTTGCTGCACTCTTAATTCACTTGACCAGCCTTTTTCTGGTGCAAGGTACCGGTTATTCACAGCCTTTATTACTTGCATTCGGTAGTGGTGGTATATATGGCTTCTAATTTTGGTAATAAAGCCAACTGTTCTATGATTCATTTTCCAAAATGATGTCGGTCAGTCGATTTGCTCAATTTTGTCAGGTTTCACCAACTGGCGAAAGGCCAAAAGTCACATTATCATTAATATGATTCAGCTTTGTCCAGGTGGCCAAGTTTCTTTGTCATTATTTCTGTTTTGGCTATATTTAGAAAATATGATTAATTACATTTTATGATGATTATGTCATGACATCTGTTTGGCCCAATTTTGTACAAAGGATTTTTCGACGTTTAGTTAAATATATATCTTGCCATCAATTATGGTAGAGGGTCGGATTGGCTTGAAGGCAGCACTCTGAGCTTGCAAAACGACTGGTCAGGGGTTCAATTTTGCCCCTGGAAGGTTATGTTAATACCTCGACACCTGGACTATGTTGGACAGCAATTTCAGTCATCTTTGTCTTTTTGCTGTGTCCTCATCATGTCTTGTCAGCCAAGAGTAAAGCCCCAATCATTGACTGTATTCTAGAGGCCTGGTGCATTAGCGATTTAACACAATTTAACACCAAGTATTGCACACAAAATCATTTCGTCAAACAAATCTATTTTCCTTAGTTTTCTCAGTTGTGGGGGTAGCTAAAAAAAGAGGCAAAAATCCTTGACCCAAAAAATCTGAGACTTTTGTTTACATATATATGACTTGGCTGTTGTATTTACCTGGAAACTTCTATTTCACTTGGGTAGACCTCTAACCAAGCCCCAGATGTCACAGTGACATAACACCTTTTCTTGCAGGTCAGCCAATTTTTGTCTTGCTCAGAGTATTATGATGAGTTACTTATGATGACTTACTTAATTTCATTAATTTACAATATGAAACTTGTCTGTCCGTCCTCACAGCCAGGGAAATGTGAGCAATTCCTTAAATACGGCGCTGTGCTAGGCTGCCCTTCGCTGGGTCCAGGGTTTGAATCCAGATCTTGCTGGGTCACCTGGGATGTGGGCAGCTGTTTAATCGTCCTTTGCCTCTTTGCCATGTCCTCCTTCGCCCATTTCCTCCTCCAGTCCTAATTTGCCTACCAAGTGCATAAATATAGGACGTAAAGGCCCAATCATCCATCCATTAGGACCTCGAGTATTTGTGATGTTACCTGAGAACTCTCAGGTACTACAGTACTACAGTTCCAAATAGATGATGTTATACCTGCATGAGCAATGCTGGGCAATTGTATCTACTAGTGGTTGCAGTGGCTGAGCATGATGACCCAGGTGCACCTGCCTTGCAGTACCTTGCATTTTGTGGGTCAGCCACCTTTCTGAACACTGACCCACTTCTTAACTACCATCAGACCATACACCAGATGCTTAATTTATAGTGTCTGGCCACACATGTATGATATGAATAGAAATAGGTTAAAGGGACCACTTTAGTGTCGTCTGGCAAGTAGTTAAATTAAAATATATAGTTTATCATTTAGCTAGGGTAGGGAGAGGGGTTTCCTGAGTTGGTACCACATCGGGGTAATATTTTGATTTCAATCGCTGAGTCAAGGGTTCAAATTCAGCTCTGGCCAGGTCGCCGCGAGCTTTTATTTTGTATTTGACAGCCGTTTCAATCATCATTCATCTCTCTGGTCTTAGTGCGTACGATTTACTTCAGGATTGATTCCTGTAGTTGGTAGGGCACTGAGCTGCAGAGCTGCCAATGGCTGGGTCCAGGGTTTGAATCCAGCCTTGCGGTCACCTGGACTTACATTGGACAGCAGTTTCAATTATTCTTTGCCTCATTGCTTTGTCCTATCCTGTTCTAATTAGCCTTCCAAGTGCATAAATACACTATGTATGGCCCCAATTACCCGTCTTCCTCTCCCTGGGGGGGGGAGGGTTGGTCTAGTGGTAGAGTGCTGGGCTGCCAATCGCTGGGTCCTGGGTTCGAATCCTGCTCTTGCCGGATCACCTGGGCCTGTGTTGGACGGCTGTTTCAATCATCCTTCGCCTCATTGCCGTGTCCTCCTCCTGTCCTAATTGGCCTATCTAGTGCATAAATACAGAATGTAAAGCCCTAATCATCCATCCATCCATCCTCTCCTCCTGTCCTAATTAGCACTGGTATCTTTCCAAATTTCATTTTCACATTCAGTTGATGTAAAGCCCCAATCATCCATCCATGTGACCCCTCAAGTGGTAAGGATTATGGTCTTTATTGAATATGTTTGTAAAAATTCCTACGTTTTCAAAAGTTTTCGTATGATATGAGTTACCTACGGGCAAAATGCTGTGTTGGAAAGGGGGGTTGTTTTATGGCTTGTATTTTATTGCTTTGTTTGTTGTTATTGTGACGCAGTTCATCTTTATTCAGGCTTAGGAATATTTTCTATTTTACGTGACTTTAGCGCTTTGTGTACATGTAGCCTACACCTTTAAGTGGAAGTCGTTCGATAAATTTTCTTCTTCGTTTTCAGTTTCTTATGGAAATTATTGTTCTTGTTACTCAGAGATTCAGAAGAAAAAACTGAACGATATATAGGAATTTTTGACATTAACAGATCCAATACTCTCTGGATGTTCTACTCCTTCGCTTAAAATTTCATTAGAAACAGTGGTGCATTTTATTCGAACAATTATGGTATTTGCAACCTAAGCCATTGTGGAAAATTCCCCTGCTCGCTGTAGGCTGTTGCCCTTTGTAAATTTCTCTCCCCAATTTTTTGTCTCATAAATTAGGTTAAGAGCTCTTCACCCTTTCAGGTATTTTTATATCCTACCAAAGACTTTATGGTGTGACAAGATATAGAACTGAGGCTCTGGATGGGGGGATAATGGGGGGCAGGGAAGTCAAAAGTAAAATTATCAAGGGACAGGGAACTCAAAAGTAAAATGGCAAAGGGACAGGGGGACATAAAACTCCATTCAGCGCTGAGGGACAGGAAATTCAAAAGTGCCATTTATATAGTAAAATTGCAAAGGGACAGGTAATTCAATAGTAAAATGTCCAAGGGACAGGGGGACACAAAGCCCCATCCAGAGCCTCAGAACTCCAGGACAAACAATATGTATACATACCAAATTGCTTGTGTGCGTCCAGTTCATTGTGCCCCTTACTTGAGTGGTCACTTTCCTCACTGCCCCTTTACCACAAAACCTAGATCCACAAAAATTAGTGTGACTTTGATCGTATTACAGTTTTGATAAGCGTGCGTTTCTTTTGAACTTGTAATAGTTTCATTTTAGCTTAAACTGATCCTCTGCTTGCTTCAATAACCCATCAATGGCCAGGGGAAGTAAACATTACACCTCCAGCATTCTGTCAAGCCAGAGTTGCATGTCTTACTGAAATATAAGGTCTTTGATATACCCCACTCTTGTTCTGGACTGTAGTTTGCCTGAAGTCTGTTGCATATAAATCTTTGTGGGTTCTTAAAAAATTATATTTATTGGGTACAGTCTAACATAGAAACTGTAATAAGAAACATTCTGTGCAGTGCCAGCAAGGTTGCTGACTTACTTTTCTGCTTGCTAGAAGAAGGTTGTCCTAACTTTCTATTCGATGTGGCTTGACCTTTACTCTACTGAAGAATGGTCCATGTTCAGTTTTATAATTAAATACTAGAACATCTTTGTGACAGACATTGAGCTATATCTGTGAGACTGTGACATTATCCCAAGATGTAATTTGGATGAGATGTTATTGTAATAATATGGTGTGGAATCAATAGACATGACTTTCTCAAGTCAGCAAAGCTTTCAGTCCAACACACCCCAAAGCAAGCCGTGAAGGGCAATACCGTTTAGTCCAATTTACAGATTTGACAGTTTAGCAGCTTGTGTAGCCCTACCATTACACCTCAGCTATTTCTTTGTTAAACAGGGATGAGGCCAGGTAATAGGGGTATCAGACAAGCCAGCAACCAAAGCTCCAGCTGCAACAGGAGCTGAGCTACAAGGCAAAATGTCATCGTGTCGAACGTACTCACATGGTGTAAGTCCGACACGATGAAATTTTGAAGCCTCAAGTCTGTAAATTGGACTTTACGGAATTGCCCTGAAGAGGCCTTCACACATTGCATACATTAGCGCCAGTATCAGAAAAAAAAATTGCTTGAGCTCCACCTCCTGGAAAAATTTGCACACAAATTTAAAAAATTCAGTAGCAGGACTTCTGGCCGGCAACTGGAAACCACATTTTACAGTCATGATGCAAGTCTCTAGAGGGTACATTCGATTCGATCTACTCTAACTACTCCGGAAGTTACGTATCTACCCCAGGAAGTGACGTTTCTACTCCAGGAGTAAACTACTCCAAGGTGGGTCCAAATCGAATGAAAAGGAGTACTTAGGAACGTCACTATTTGGGGGTTCCCTTCCTGTGAGGATTCCCCTGCCAATGGCAATTCAAGACGCCATGTGGCATTTTCAATTGTTTGCCGTAATTGAGTCAATTGAATTACAGCAATGCACATCAAAAAAATGCAATCAGCGACCAAATCAAAGCTTCTGAAGTGCCATTTATTTATGTAAACAATCATACGTCATGGATATCCCAATTTCTTGGAGTACTTCCGATCTACTCCAATCTACTCCAAACTACTCCCGGAAGTGCAAAACGAATGATCTGGAGTGAAGTACTCCACTCCAAGAGCACTTTGGAGCAGCGAAACGAATGTACCCTCTGATTGGCCACTTTGTGAAAAAGACTGATATAAGGCAAGCCAGGCAAGGGCCTCTAAAGAACGTTCCACCTTTCTCTTAGTACTGTTCTGAGATGTACGGAATCAAGTTCTTCCATGTGCCCCCAATTCCTGCCTTACTCTTAAATGTCACTGCAGTGTCATGTGTCTCAGCGCTTCTAATTTTTGGGCCCAATGGATCGATTTCAATGCATGACAATATTCGACTGTTGAGTGACTGACTAAAGTCCCTTGGTACTACATTTAGATACTGACAGTGAGCCACCTGGTGAACGTGATGTTGCAAATTGACCAATCAAATGAAAGTCACCATGGCTCCAAACTCAAAGAGTCTCAAGCTACAATTTTGTATGTGTGTAATCTTATTACCCATTTAGCCCCATAGTGTTATAATCAGAGTATGTCAACCCCTCCCCCTCCTCTCACCCCATTCTACCATGTACCCTACCCTCCCTCACCTGATTTCCTCACATGATCACTGACAGTTTCTTGGCATGGAGTTGCAACTGACCCCTTTTTCTATACCCTGGATATACAATTTATGCATACCCCCAGTATTAACTTCCAGGAAGTTAGGTCACTGTACAGTCTGTATACTGTCTAGAGTAGCAAAAAAAGACTAATTGCCAACGTTTTTGTAGTCACCTGGAAGTCAGCTGATTTCTTGACGGGACCAGGTTTCAATCAGGATTCCAGATTATTTTTGGAAATTTTCAAAATTATGTAGGATGTATTGATGGATGGAGGATTTGATTGAAGAATTGCTTGATTGATGGATGGTTTCAATCAACGGTGGTTTGATTGATGGGTGGTTGGATCGATCAATGATACTAAAATATGGTTAACAATGGGATGACTACCAAATACTGTGGGCTGACCTCTGGATATGGTTTAGAATAGGATGGTTTAGAATGGCGAATTATTTCCAGATATGATTGAAAATAAGAAATACAGTGCAGAATGGGCTGACCTATAGATATGGTTGAGAATGGGATGATTACGAACTATGGTGTAGAAAGGGATGACTTCCAGATATGGTTGAGAATGGGGTGATTACCACATATGGTGTAGAAAGGGATGACTTCTAGATATGGTTCAGAATGGGATGATTACCAAATATGATGTAGAAAGGGATGATTTCTAGATATGGTTCAGAATGGGATGATTACCAAATATGATGTAGAAAGGGATGATTTCTAGATATGGTTCAGAATGGGATGATAACCAAATACGTTGTAGAAAGGGATGACTTCTAGATATGGTTGAGAATGGGATGATAACCAAATATGATGTAGAAAGGGATGACTTCTAGATATGGTTGAGAATGGGATGATAACCAAATATGTTGTAGAAAGGGATGACTTCTAGATATGGTTGAGAATGGGATGATTACCAAATATGATGTAGAAAGGGATGACTTCTAGATATGGTTGAGAATGGGATGATTACCAAATACGGGGTAGAAAGGGATGACTTGGATATGGTTGAGAATGCGATGACTTCTAGATATGGTTGAGAATAGGATGACTTCAAGATATGGTTGAGAATGGGATGACTTCTAGATATACATAGTTGAGAATGGCAACAAATAGTGCAGAAAGGAATGACTTCTAGATGTGGTTGAGAATGGGATGATCACCAAATATGGTGTAGAAAGGAATGACTTCTAGATATGTTTGAGAGTGGGATGATTACCAAATATGGTGTAGAAAGGAATGACTTCTAGATATGGTTGAGAATGGGATGATTGCCAAATATGGTGTAGAATGGGATGACTTCTAGATATGGTTGAGAATGGGATGATTACCAAATATGGTGTAGAAAGGGATGACTTCTATATATGGTTGAGAATGGGATGATTACCAAATATGGTGTAGAAAGGGATGACTTCTATATATGGTTGAGAATGGGATGATTACCAAATATGGTGTAGAATGGGATGACTTCTGGATATGGTTGAGAATGGGATGACTTCTAGATATGGTTGAGAATAGGATGACTTCTAGATATGGTTGAGAATGGGATGACTTCTAGATATACATAGTTGAGAATGGCAACAAATAGTGCAGAAAGGAATGACTTCTAGATGTGGTTCAGAATGGGATGATTGCCAAATATGTTGTAGAAAGGGATGACTTCTAGATATGGTTCAGAATGGGATGACTTCGAGATATGGTTGAGAATGGGATGACTTCTAGATATGGTTGAGAATGGGATGATTACCAAATACGGTGTAGAAAGGGATGACTTCAAGATATGGTTGAGAATGGGATGATTACCAAATATGGTGTAGAAAGGGATGACTTCTAGATATGGTTGAGAATGGGATGACTTCTAGATATGGTTGACAATAGGATGACTTCAAGATATGGTTGAGAAAGGAATGATTGCCAAATGTGGTGTAGAATGGGATGACTTCTAGATATGGTTGAGAATGGGATGATTGCCAAATATGGTCTGAAAAGGGATAAATTCTAGATACGGTTGAGAATGGGATTACTTCTAGTTATGGTTGAGAATGGGATGATTACTAGCCAATATGGTGTAGAATTGGGTGACTTCTAGATAAGTTTAATAAGGGGATAATTACCACATATGGTGTAGAAGCCTACAAGAAGGGATGACTTCTAGATATGGTTGCTAATGGGATGACTTCCAAGATATGGTTGAGAATGGGATGATTACCAAATATGGTGTTGAATGGGATGGCTTCATAATATTGTTCTAGAATGGGATGATTACCAAATATGGTGACTTCTAGATATGTTTGAGATTGGGATGATTACCAAATATGGTGTAGAATGGGATGACTTCTGGATATGTTTGAGATTGGGATGATTACCAAATATGGTGTAGAATGGGATGACTTCTGGATATGGTTAGAATGGGATCGCTTCTAGATATGGTTGAGAATGGGATGATTGCCAAATACAGTGTAGAAAGGAATGAATTCTAGATATGGTTGAGAATGCGATCGCTTCTTGATATGGTTGAGAATGGGAATGATTGCCAAATGTGGTGTAGAATGGGATGACTTCTAGATATGGTTGAGAATGGGATGATTGCCAAATATGGTGAAAAGGGGATGACTTCCGATATGGATTCTGAATTCGGTTTAGAATGGGATGATTACCAAATATGTAGCAGAATGGGCTGGCCTCTAGATAATAGATAAATGGCTTCAAGATATGGTTGAGACTGAGAAGATGCCAAATATGGTTAAGAAGATATGGTTAGAACAGGATGCATTCCAAATGCGGTGTTGAATGGAGAATGATATTCCAGATGTGATTGAAAATATGACTGTTTACCAGATACAGTGAAGAATGCATTTGCTTTCAGATAAGGTTCAGAATGAGATGCCTTCTAGATACATAGTTGAGAATGAGATGATTACCAAATACGGTTAAGAATGGGATGACTTTCTGATATTGTTGTGAATTGGTAGATTACCAAATATGTTTTTGGATAGGTATTATAATACTTTTTATATGGTTGAGATTGGATTAATACCAAATCCAAATACGGTTAAGATTGGGATGGCTTTCTGATATTGCTGTGAATTGGTAGATTTCCAAATATGTTTTAGAATAGGTATACTTCTTGATATGCTTGAGATTGGATGATTACCAATTACAGTGTAGAATGGGATGACTTCTAGATATGGGAGAGAATAGGAAGTTGCAAAATACATTGTAGAATGCCTTCAATGGTATGACATCTGGATGGGGATGACATTGAAATGATTATCAAATATGGTTTAGAATATGATGACTTCTGGATGTGGTTGAGATTTGGATGATTACCAAATCTGCCACTGCATGTATGCCCCATGTTTCAATGACATCAGTCTTTATTTGAGGAAGTACGGTACTTCACCTCCATGTACTGTGGCCTCAGGACTCCCTCTTGCCTGTTCTTTGTTTCCAACAACAAGAGTTAAGTGAGGGAACTTGCTTTTTGCCCAAGATGTGGAGCAAAAGAGGTTTATGGTTACTGCACTTGTGTGTCAATACTTATGAGGCATCTCCTGATCTGAGCTGAGCAAAGGCATGAAGTCAACTTTACAAGGCTTCTATGACTTTATTGTCAAGAGGAATGCGAGGCAGTGTCCATGCTGGGCGAGAAAAATATCCCTCACTTGCAGTAAATGTGTAACATGTTGAGGACTCCGGCTGTCTCTCCCGTCTCATCAATGAATCCTCGTGAGTGCCCAGAATGTCCGACTCAGACTCAGACGTAATTTATTTCAACATTATACAACATTAGATTAAGAAACAAACAAATGTATAAAGAGAGAGAATATGTCCGGGCTTAGGGGGCTGCACTTACCATTTCTATCTATCTATCTATCGTCAACTGCTTTGAAATTATTCACAAGATGTTACCGCACCAGACTGGAAAAATAATTTGATTGAAATAAATACTGTAGGCCCTTACCAGATTGCTAGGGCACATACCATTATTAATGTAAGAGCAATAAAAAAGTTTGTCGTTGCTTTGTGCACTGAAAAAAGTCCATCTCGGGGTTGAAATCCATGGTCACTTAAGGTGGCTCGCTACTCATGGTGCAGCAATGGCGGCGTTACCATAGCAACAACAGCCTGCTGAGCTCTGTGGACTGCTTTTTTTGTTTTTTATAATTCCGTGCGACTGCCACTTCGTTTGTCATTTGCGTCACTTCTATTAGGGTTAGAAACTTCTGGTTTGAAGGATTAGATGTGCTATGAACAGCACTATAACATACCAGAGATTCAGCTTTATGTTCCGAATAGAAACTTTTTAAACGCGATTTTCGGCAAGAAGGTCTAATTTCTAAAAATTGACTTTGAGATATAAATAAATTTTTATCTCAATTTCTATCGCGGTAGCAAACCTTCTCTTATGCATTTTATTGTTCCTAACAATATTTGGAAATTAATGACAAAAAAATGAGAAATCCTATCCCGTCAATTTTTTTTAGCGCCATGGTTTATAAAAAAAATTAAAATTGTCAAAATCAAAACTTTTATTCCGAGCCCCTTGGAAAGTCCTTTAAACTAAATATATCTCTTTGAAATTGTAATCAGCAGTTCCATTGAATTTTTTTCTTCAATTTCATGCTTCATTTCATAATGTGGGATGCATGACCACTGAATGGCAGGACAAACTTCACAGAAAGAAAGATAAGAAAAAAATTGAGTTTTTCAGGTTTGTGTGGACTGACTTTCTTGTACATAACCTCAAATATTTTGAAAAAAAGGCTGGTTGCGACCACTTTTTTTTACATATCCTTGCTATAAACTATATTTTGGATCATTCTAAACTATTTTTGAGAAATCCTATCTTAGAAAGTTCACGAGTATCGAGCCACCTTAACAAAATAGACCTCTTCTTTTCTTAGTTTAGCCTGAGAGCGACCTGCAAAAACTCAATTCCAGAGACAGGTTGGCTACAGTGCTGCACAATAAAAATTGTACACTGTCTTCATCAATCAACCTTCTTTAAATAGACCAGTTGTACAATAAGCAGTTTGGGGGTGGATGTATATTAGAAATGATGGAGTGGTGTCAGGCTAGGCGAAAACGAAACTGGGTTAGCTGAACTTGACTGGCCAAAGAATGGTATCTCAGACGTCACTGCTCCAATAATTATGATGTCACTAAAAAAATCCTTGGCAATGTTGGCTGACTGTGGGCATAGATCCTACAGATTTTGTTATTACTGCCGACCAGAAGATACTTGGGAGCTGTGCATTTTTGATTTTTTTTAAATTTTCAACGGATGGCACTAAAAAAATTTGTTGAGAAAATGACGATTACAAAAAAGTTGATTCGACCTTTAGCTATAGAGTGCCATAATGTTAAAATTGCAATTTTAAAAATTGTCACTCCTTCACCAGCGGAGTGCGGAAATATAGTTTTTCGTTGCATCGCACTGGAAAAAAGTTAGTTCAAGGAATAAACTCCATAACCCTCCCTGAGTATCATCTTTTTGGCCAAAAGGCCTAACTCTGCAGGCTCCTTCTGGAGGTGTGCTTACATCGGGCTGAAGAGCAGCTCTATTGCTGACTGAGTTCAGTCTGCTGTGTATCAAAACAGGCGAGCGAGCATGGCTGCAGACTGATGAAATTCAAGTCGAATTGGGTATCGAATTGGCTTCTAGGTCAGTAGGACTGTTGCCCCAAAAGTCTGTGCTGCTGCCTGTCAGCTCCGCGCTCAGCAGAACACAGCAGGAATGAGTTTGGCTGCTTCAAAAATTAGCGAGGATGTGAAATGGACCACAAAAATTGCAATTTTCTAGCCCTCGCTCACGCTTGCTACTGTAGCCTGGCTCTATTGGACATCATAATTAGATGAAGGCTGATTGAAGCTTCTGTCCAATGTAAGTCCATGTGACTCTGTCAGAGCAGGAATTGAACCCACGACCCAGAGATCGCACTAAGTTTACCCTCCTCCTCCTTGGTCATCTGACTAATAAAAATTGATAACTTCATTTTATAACCCTATGTCATAATCATGCATGTGAAAAGTGTGACTAGACCTTGAGAAACTTCCACTAGTTCCAGCCTTTTAACTTGATATGCAGAAAGTGAGTGTTGCTTCACATAGATTTTGGCACTCTGTGAGTCATAACAGCCGATGAAGTGTCATCTTCTCGACATTCAACATGGGAAACATAGAGCTGTTTGACTAGTCGTGCATAATCAAGAGAACTTAGAGAAGGCCCTGTCTCTCTTTGGGACTGACAAGTGGCAGCAGAATGCTGACAGTCCCTGGAAAATCGAATTGGATCAACAATAATTTGATCTGTTTTGGACAGGTCACAAGATCAGGTCGCACAACAGCAGCCCATATTACTATGCCAAACTACTTTCACAAAGCATGGTTGCTGGCAAAAATCCAGTCCACTGCTTTGAATGAAAATGTTTCGAAATCATGAGACAAAATGAAAGTTTTGAAACTTTAGCATAAACTTTGCCTGTGAAAGGGATGATTTTACTCATCAGAAGTTTGATGGTATTCAATCTCCTTATACCATTTAGTGCATGTTAAATTGTGGTCAGAAAGTGTCAAAAAATAATGCTCTCTCAATTATTCACGTGTCCATACAAAGCCAATGTTTTTGCTTTGTGATATCAAAAATGCTCATTTGTATTTATTCTGTTACTTTATGGAGATTTATTATCTAGGACAACAATATAATTTACAATTTCATAAAAGCTGTGTAACACTCAACAAAATGTCTTGTCCATGCCACAAGTGGCCCCCTCTATACTGGCATTATATGTGAGCTACAATGTATACATCCTCCATGATAAAAAATAGTTCCAACTTATTTTGGTATTTACAAGCTGTCTGCTTCAAATTGAAGCCAACCAAAGTCAGATTAGACACTCACAGAGTATTTGGAAATAAACTAGACCATCACTAAATGATGGAACTGGCCTTGTTTCTTCCAGACAGTCCTGGTTTCTTTCAGAGATCGAAATTATGTTGACTGCTTACAGGAGCTCGCGAATTTTGCACCCTAGGTGGCAGCAAATAGTGGTCAACTTGTAGACAAGAGAAGGCCCATTTTGATTTGATTTGTTATAACTGATTTTAGAGTAAAAATCAGACGGATAATCTTTTTGTTTGTCTGTCACCAACATGGGGAATTAGTCTCCTTAAATCAAATTAACATTGAAAGGATTGGGTATGATCATGACAAATCATCAGTATGATGATTCACGAAATGTCATTTTCACACTGCAATAGTCAAAACTGTTTGCATATCTAGTTTACAGGCTGAAGTAAACGAAGTGTCTTGGGCCTACAGTACTTGAACTTGCAAAGAAGCAAGGTAACTGGGGCAGTGCCCTCCCTACGAATTTAATTTATTGAGGAGTTTTTGTACCTAAATGGGTTGCTATATATCTTGGTATTATGCAACACCTGACTTGGAAGTTATACAACAACAAAAAATACAGAAAAACACCATTGAATTATTGCTGTGTGTGGGGGGAATGCCAAATTGTGGTGTGTACGAGATATATTTTTCTCCGATGTAAAACTTCTTAAAGTGTTCTATAGACAGTAAGTTTCGCTTTCTGAAACAGAAGTAAGAGAGTCTTATCTATCTCTATCTATAAAGGAGGAGCCTCATGTTCCACATCGCCTGCCTTTGTAAAGCTGAATGTCGTTAGGGCCTGCAGTGTTGGTTTTGTGCGCTTAAATTTACACTTGCTTGAGTGTAAAGGACCTTATTACATGTATGTAGCTGTTGGCAGATTGGCAGTCCAAACAGTTCCAAAATTAACTTTCAACTTGGTCGTGTGATGTCACGGGCTTAAAATGTTTTGTTTGTTTCAGTTATGGTTAATCAGTTGATTCAGTGCTTATATCTAGCAGCATAGGTGACAATACAACAAACTAATTAAATTACTTAAGGTACTTGATAAAATAAGATTAGGAGACCAACAGAAAACTGTCAATGACATGGCAAAGCCAGTTTATAAGTTGGAAATAAATATATACATTTTTCCGGTGGACTGCCAATCTATAAAGAGCTCTACAGGTGTAAAACTTGAAATCTGCATTAAATATTCAAATAGATATGGTAGTTTTTTCCCTAGATGTGTCTCCAGGTATAACTGTTGTTTCCTGGCAGTTGGAGAGTCAGTAGACCAGAGGGAGCAGTCTCAGATTTTTTGGGTCAAGGATTTTTGTCTCTTGTTCGCTTGAATACCCCAATGAAGGAATGTGGAGAACAGGGTCCCAATGCAACTATTCCTTGCTGTTTTCTTTACCCCCAGAATTTGTAGACTTTGTAGTTGGAAAACTTCCTCTTGGTTGGAGTTGTGATCATGTGAAAAGTGCAGCCCTCTAAGGCCAGTTCTTCAAGACTAGCCATTACCTAGTTCAAATATTCTGTTTATTCTGAACATTTTGCTATATTTAAATATTATCAATATACTAGAATTTCCCATGAGATATATGTTCTGATGTGGGCATGGCAACATCCATCAAGAATTGGCGATTTGTATTCAAAATCAAAATCTGGACAAACAATTAACCGAACTATAATATTGCATTCCCAAATGTTAAAAGCATTCTATGTATAAATTACATTGTAAGCATTACTTCTAAACATAGAAAAAAATCCAAAAGCTTTGCATAATGTTTGACTTTTGGAGGTTAATGTATTCAATATATTCACATACCGTCCTCAAAAAGTTGTAACAGTTGTGACGTCAAATCGTCCAACATTTACAGTTCATTGATATCGTGTTAACCGGCTTACTCACAATAGCAAAACATAAATATTATATAACAAAGAGTGTCCATTCATAGTATGGTATTAAAAATTCATTCATGTAAATGTTAAATATTGATTTGACCCTGGCATTGAAAAAACTTGCACAATACCCTGTGTGATTTATATTGTAAAATATTACATAATGGACTCGACAAAAAGGCAAAGCCCATGCATAAGCCATTTAAAGTCACAAAAATAGATTTGTTATAGCATTAGCCGAATATACAATTTTAGAACAGTTTTCATATAAGGGGCCGACCGGACGACACTTCGGGGGCTATGGATCATTTTACACCTGGATCAAACTTTTTTGTTTCGCACGTAGGCCTACACCTAGCACAAACAAACAGATATATATCATGGGCGTAAATTGGTGGGGGATGGGGGGGACATGTCCCCTTCACATTTTTGACCCCGGGGGACATAATATGAAATGTCCCCTCTCCCACTTTTTGTGCCACTGTTGGGGTGATGACCCTTGGGCACAATTTGGTAGGGTGCTGTTCTAAGAGACATGTCCCCCACCTTTCTGCTTCGGCAGGTTACCATGCCATACAAAAGTTTGGAATTCAAGAACGTAAGAAAGACTTATTCAGTTATTCACGGATCCGTCGGCTGATTGTGACCATTCATTTTGCATTGAAATTTGGTTTTTCAAAAAACCATTTTGAATCTAAAAAACCAATTTTGTCCGACATTTTTTAGAGTGTATGGACCTTAGGAGGTGTTAAATAACATTCATTACAGAAGCATTTGGATGATGCAGCTTTTTACCTTCAGCGAACGAAGTTCGAAGAAGGTATTGTTATCACTTCGGTCAAAAGTTGTCCGTCCGCCGGGCGGTCGGGCGTCCGGGCGGCGGGCGGATAGATAGTTTCCGGACCAGTACTCAGCCCCTATTGAATGTACATGGATGAAATTTGGCACACATGTAGCCTGTATGATCTAGTTGTGCCTTTTGATGGTCTGATTGATGGAACTTTTGGAATTTTTGAAATATTGAGAAAAATATAAAAAAATTATTTTTTTCATTTCCGGGCTAGGACTCAGCCCCTGTTACATGTACATCAATCAAATTTTTCACACATGTAGCCTATATGGTCTAGTTGTGCCTTTTCACGGTATGATTGATTAATATTCTATACTTTTTGAAATATTGAGAAAAATGTATTTAATTTTTTTTTCATTTCGGGCCAAAACTTGGTCACAATTGCAGGTACATGGATGAAATTTGTTACACATATCGCCTATATGATAAATTTGTGTCTTTTGTGGGTGTGATTCATGGATATTCTGTACATCGTGAAATATTGTCAAAAAATATTAAAATTATTAATTTTTTGTTTCCAGGCCAAAACTTGGCAATCATTGTATGTCCATAGATGAAAGTTTATATACATTCCCTAAATAATATTTTAGTGCCCTTTGTTGGTCTGCTTCATAGCTACTCTTAATGCTTTTTGAACATTCTGACCCATACCTCACAACTTATTCCTTGTTTATGCATGAAACTGGTCCATATTATGTGTATATTGGTCTAGTAAGGTCTTTCCTTCGTTCCACATACCCTGGCATGCAGGCGGGCATATGGCGGGACATACAGATAATTTCAGACCAAGATCAGGCCACTATTGCAAATATTACATGCAATGTGGTTGACATCACTTTTATGGTGTAATGGTGTCCTTTTAAAATGTTGTTTTTTTGCACTAAAGGTTTGCTGCTACGCAGCCTATGTTTTCATGCTGCTGACCATCCTTAGAAAATATGCCCCGAGAAGATCCGAGAAATGAATCATCAATTTCGCAACACATTTCACATTTTTCTCTGTTCTGAGGCCACAACCACCTATAATACCATGCTGATTTGACTGAGCTTTCCTTCTCTTCCAGTCAAATTCTTTTTCTCTCTCTCTCTTCATTTGCTAATCGACCTATCCTTGATTCTAACAGTTCCATGGTTCATATATTTGTCTATTGCCAGAACAAAAGATTAAAGATCAAGGGAAGGGAGTTGCAGATAATGTAGAACTAAATTTATGGTTAACATATTACAAAATGTATTCTCATTGATTGTGTAAAGTCCGTCAGGTCCAGTTTTCGGCAGACCTCGTAGAGGAGATGCCTATGAGATGGAAATTCTGCCATATCTTGTGGGTCAAGTTTCTGCTGCCTGCCTTCTTCAATCACAATGCCATTTACCATGTATCATATGATGGGCCTCCACGTGAAGTGATCAACTTTTGGTACATGTTAATCCCATAATGAACTCTCTGGCAAGGGAAATCCATTCAACCCAATGCTGTAGCAATGAATGACATCATATGCATCCCCCCCTTATCTCCAAGGGGGTTCCCCAAACAAGGCATCGGTCTGAGCAAAGTGTTCAGTTGACCGTGACCTGTGCATTGCTGCTGATTGTTTACCAATTACGGACCAATAACTTCATATTTCCATGTTGTGACTTTCTTATTTGTGAATTACAGTGACACACTGACACCGATGAATGATACCATTTTAAAGGGCCACAATAGTGCACTTTTTTTATCATCTGAGAGCTTCCAGCATTTTATTTATAGAAAAACTATGGTGGTCCTTTCAATTTTTTTCCAAAAGAAACTCATTGAAATCTAATTTTAGTTTTCGATTTTGGCCATAATCTTGGCACAGCAAAAAGCGACCTCTCTTGGACAGCAAGTATACAAGTGGTGTAGGACTGGGTTTTTAATAAACAAATACATGTGACTTGACATGCTCTTTGGAACTGACAGGCCTAGCTGTGAAACATTTGAGAAACAAACAGATAAAGCTTACTTTCCAAGGAAAAATAACACTTTCAAACAATCAAAATGTTGTACAACTGTGATGACCTGTGATCTTAATTTCATTCATTCTGTTTTGCATTCAAAATGCCATGTAGAATTTCCAAATGAACAGTGACTGGCTTGGACCACGAATGACAAGCTCAGACCGCAAAAAAAAAAGTTGAGACAACAATTTAGTTTCTACTTTCATTGTAGATTTGATAGATTTGAATATATATAGAAGCCCATTTCTGACAGAGATTCAATCATCTCATGATCTTTTAAAAAAACTGATATCTTCTACAGTATATAATTGATCAACTAATCTATGAAGATCTGTTGCATCATCTATCTATCAACCTTTCTTTGTCTATCAAGCTATCTGTCTATTCATCTATATAATTATGTAATGGTATCTAGCAATCTATTTATCTTGCTATCTATCTGGTAGTTTAGTGGTATTTCAGTTTTTGTTTCAAAATGCGATCTAGACTTGTCATATATGGAGCAAGTCAACCACTGTCAAGTAGACCCAGTAGAACCAGCCAATCAGTAGCTTTCAGCACAGACGGCAAAGGATTGACAGTAACTCATCTGAAACTGTTTTTCACAGTTTCAGTTAGTCTCAAATTTGTTGTGTCACCTTTATAACAGAATTTATCGATGCCAACCAGTATATATCACAGTCATGTTTTGTGGTCAAAATAGTTAGTGCCACATATCTCATTATCCATGCAGTCTGAGGAGAGAGGGAGGGGGGCACCCAGCCTTACGTCACTGCACAGTTGACTGAATATGCTGGAGGACCACAGGATTTCGCTGAAATGTCAATTTCATAAAGCTTACCCAATCTAAGGTGAAAACCAATTTCGAGAAAATTTAGCTGAATGCACTCGCGATACCTGATTCACTAATTGGAAGATATGTTTATTAAAAGTAGGATTTTGATGAGTGTGTGCCTTTAATAAAGCAAGCTTTGCATGTATGAACAATGTGCAGAAGACGTTCTCTAGCAATAAATACATAACAGCTATATCATTGTTCTGCAAAGGTGTGACGTTTATCAGTGGCGTCCCTATGGGGGGGCACGGGGGGCACAGGCCCCCCCATATTGGACCTGTGCCCCCCCAGGTGCCCCCCCATATGAACTTTCCAACTCTGGCTAGAATATACAATCAGTATGGAGGGTGCCCCCCCAGAGAATCGCATGCCCCCCCAGAGAATCGCGTGCCCCCCCAGGTGCCCCCCCCCCGCTCGAGACCCCCCAGTTACGCCACTGGTCTTCAGAAAAGTTGACAGAACATTCTCACCTGGCTGTGCAAAATGACCATGTTTTGTTTACCTGTTTATGTTTGTTGGAGTATGATCTTTCTCAATTACATTTTTGGCTGAAGGCCCCTTCCGAATTGATGTATATGCATTTCACCTTGTGATGTCACTCATCTGGGTATGATGCTTTAGATTTGATTATCTGAATAATTATCTGATATTGTTTGTGTTTATTCCCTTATCCTACATTATCGTGGGAAGTGAAATTCATATAATTGTGTCATGCATGAACTGGCACTTGTGTTGACGCACTATCTAGCACATTGTTTGTTTACATGCAAGATCTAACATCTGCACAACTGTTAGATGTTGCATGTGGACAAGGATGCTAGATAAGTCTAAATAAGTGCAAGATATGGCATGTAGACTACTCAAATGTGCTAGATAATTCATCTACACAAGTGCAAGATATTGCATGTAGACAACTGTACACCTCTGCGCAACTGCAAAATAGTGCATGTAGACAACTGTACAAGATAATGCATCTACACAACTGCAAAATAGTGCATGTAGACATCCATGCAAGACAATTCACTAGCTAAATATGCTAGATCTTGCAATTTATATAGGAAATATTCCTTAGAATGCATGGAACTATAATATTCATGATAGATTTGTGCATATATTTCAGCTTTTAAAATGAGGGGGTTTTCCTCGGTGGAAAATTATTTATTTCACAGTAAAGGCGACAGTATTAAGTTATTTCAGGCACTCGACATCTCCGAGTATTTGTTCGTTAATCAACTAACAGCCTGGGAGGAAATACCCCCATCCAAAATTATTTATTTCAAAACTGTGTGAAAATAATTGATTTATTTCGCCGTAACTGAGTTGCCATGAATCAGGTGAATATCATTTCATTTTCTGGCTGGGCGACACGGAGCTCATGACAAATTCAGCTGCTTTCTGATTTGAGGTCTTGACTCTTTTATAAGATAAAAAATATCTTGATTGCTTATCTGTGTGTCACTTAAAATGACTTTTTCAAAAGAAACCTTCCATTGAAATTTACTGAAGTGGCTCTATTTCTTTGAATTAAAATTTTGTGTTCCAGCTTGAATTCTCTTGAACATGCTGGAACGCACGAAGTTGGAACCATTTTTAAAAGATTTATAACTTACTCGGCCTACATGTATAAGGAAATGAAATTATTTTCTTGCAATAATCGAGAAACTTTCATGTGGTGTTCTACCAAGGTCATGACAGTGTAACACTCTTCTATCCCAGACTTTATAAGCTCTCTGTTTTTCTGGTACCACTCTCTGTTACTCTCTGTTACCGAGGGACCTAACTCAGCTTAGAAATTTAAGTTGTTCCAAGTATGCTGACTTTTAGGTATTAGTTAGACAACAATTTGGAGGGTTGTAACATGCATTTTTGTCAGTTAGATCCCTCCCTTCGGTCGGGATCTAACTGACAAAAATGCATGTTAGGACCCGACAAAGAGGTGTCTAACTGACCTAGACATCATACGCTTCTTCTATTATACATTTTAACTTCTAATTTTTGCAAAATAAACAATGATCTGATTGTTTGTTTGCTGTTGCAAACAGAGTTAATCCCTAGCCGGGCGCCAACACGCAAAATTGTCAGTTAGATACCAGCTTTTCCAATGGTATAAGTATCTTGGTGATGTCTAAAAGTAATTAACATAACTTCATTAGCATTTATTTCATTTTCGACTTGCTTTCAAACAACACATCCTGTTATTAGTTAGGCCTCTCGAGATTGGTTTGTTTTCTTTCACCTATTATCACTTAATGACTATAATGAATTACAATCGACAAATTGCACATGCTGTCATAAATCCACTGTCCAGAACGTTCCTTGTGAGGACATATTCATATTCTTGCCATGTGATTCTGTATGACGCATAAGTAGTCAGGGAGGTCATATCCTATATATATATGCTGTCGGGACAAGTCGCACAACACTCATCCCTAAGGTTGCAAGTTGCCCTATGACAAATGACAGTACCCCAAAAGCATATATGCTTATGGGGTACTGCAAATGGACAGTTCATTTCAGAGTGACGGATAGCTCTTGTTGTGATGTCATTAGTGTCCAGAAACAGCTGATTGTAAGAACTCATAATTATTCGACTGTAACTAGTAGCTTACCTCAACCCATGGATGTGTTTGCCACATTGAATGCCAAACTTGTTCTAAAAAATTAAAACGGTCACCTGATTCAGTTTTCATGAGATATTTCTATTGTTGCCATAGGCCTATTGTGTGAAAATATAAAGGTATGAACATGTGGCTTTTATTGCTGTTAAATGTGTAAGCCTTTGGAGATTTATAAGTGGACTGAACCTGTTCTACTTTGTTCTAGTTTCTGAACTCAGGTTAGTCTTATCAGAAAAGGTTTTCAGCAGGGAGGTTTTATGCTGTCTCAAGTAAAGAGGCAACCATAAAACATTCAGAAGGGCATGGAGTTTTTCTCTATGGATTGGCTCCACTGGAAAAATAAATTTTCTTATATTCAATTTCCAGACTGGCTTTGCCACATCATTGACAGTTTACTGTTAGTCTCCTAATCTTCTTATTCGATGAAGTACCTCAAGTCATTTAATTACTTTTTTTATTGTCACCTATGCTGCTTGATATGACAAGCACTGAATTAACTGATTAACCATAACTGACACGAACAAAACATTATTAAGCCAGTGACATCACACGACCAAGTTGAAAGTTAATTTTGAAACTGTTTGGACCGCCAATCTACAAACAGCTGTAATGTCAAGACTACCAGGAAGGAATTACCTTTTTTTTCAAAAACTCTGCAAGAAACTGCCAATAAATTATTTTGAATTTGTAATTGTTGTTTTCTCACAGTGTTTCCAGCAAAGATGAAGAACCGTTATTAATCAACTTGGCTAAGGCCTTTATGTGGACTAACATAATGAAAAAGATGTCAATTAGTCAAATGAAGGATACAAATTATGCATGGATCATAATTATCAATTTAACACTAATCAATAAGTAGGATTTATTTATAATTTAAATATATCTTCTATGATCTGTAGCCAATTCTACAAGGGGAGCCTTGTTGTCTGCTTCTGGACTCTTGTGTACATGGTATAGTGGGGCTGGCTTGCCAGCAAAACTGGGTTGATGGTAAAATCAATATCTAACCCAGATTGGAGCCAACCACAAACAGGCTACACACAGGCTGGAAACAGCTACATGATGTACAGGCACTACAGGGGTAATGTCATTTAGCCCCAAAGGCAAAATACTGGTCTGCCTAGTAAACATGTAGTGTGATGGAGAGCTCTGTTTACAGTTTGTTGAATTATTGTGAATACAGTTATGCAACTTGGCCACTCAAGATTATATTCATAAATGCAACTATTCGTTGCTGCTCTGGTAATATTGCAGGCAGTAACTGTTGTCTATCATTTGTGAGATTGTAAATAGCAGTTTTCCAGCTAGAATATAAATTTTTCCATGAACAGCACTCCCCTTGCCTTGTTCACCATTTGTGATTTCCCAGGTAGGTGTGGATCCAGAATATTTTAGTGGGGGCATGCCGGGTTACTGCTCTTACACATTATAAATCTACGTATCGCGAATTGGTGCGGGTTTTATAAAAATATTTACGAAATGATATTGTGCCCCAGTTTTAATGAAATAATCAATTCTTTCTGCAAAGTCTTGAAATAAATAATTTCTGGTAGAATTGTTTCTTAACATCATTTTGATTCAGAAACGAATAATTGCGGACACCGCACACTTGAAATAAATAATTACTACACTGTTTCATGAAATGAATAATATACCATTGAGGAAAACTCCATTGACCATTGATTGATAAATGTATTCCTTCATTGATTCATTGATTGATTCAATCAATTTAATTGATTCATTGATTTATTGATTTATGCATTCATTCATCAAAGGCTGTTGTCAGTTATTGATCTGACTTCATTTCTAAGTCATTTAAATGGATTTCCTTTTTATTGCCCAGTGGCCAAGGTCTTCAGGATTGTGTTGACCTGGAATACCAGTGGAATGCACTCGGGGACTGCTCTATCCAGGATCCAGGTATCCGTGCCTGGACAATTCAAAGCCTAACTGCTAAAAATAAAAGTCCTTCTTCAGTCTGTGTTGGCCTAAATGCTAAGTGCCTGGACAGTTACAGTCCTTTGCAATATTTGCTGACAACACCAATGAATATGGATAAGAAAATCCCAAGCAAATGTGAGGTTATGTGTGCGCAATAATGTCTTGTCCTATTTGAACTAAGAAAAATAATAATAACATGACATAAATGCAAAAAATACATTGTCACAATTTCTTTAATTTCATGGAATTTAGTTTCTTCTAGAAACACTCTGGAAATTTGGAAAATTAATATTAAAGGAGTTTGTTGAAATCGGATGGTATTTAATTTGTTGTCACTTTAATTAACAACGGACGCCAACGAAGGTGTTTTTGTTTAGTTTTTTTTTTTTTTATACTTTTTTAAGAGAAACTCATCAAATTCTAATGTATTACTAGATCTCATATCGCGAAGCGGAATGAAAGGAGGTGGCCATTCAACTTGGATGGCAGAACATAATGGTCTTTATCTATATTCATGAAAATGAAAAATGCTAACTGACTTGTTTGGCTGCATCTTTTTGTTATTAGCATTTGGCCTGCATCTTGGTCTGCATGGTCAACATGATAGTAGTTTTGGTCTGCATTCTAAGTTGAAATGGACAAATTTTGTATGAATAGAAAAATTTATTAATTCAGACCACTATAAGAAGTGTCAGCTGGTGTGACCTTGCAGTAAATTTATATTGGGATTATGAAATGAAAGGGTGCCTTTTGTGTTCATTTGGCCTGCATCTTAACACTAATCCAATTGAATATATCTCAGTGAGGCCTAAATTAATACTTGATAGTTGCTTTGCTACTCAAGAACTTGGGAAATAAAGGTGAGAGACTTGGAGAGATGTTCACTCTCAGGGTGTTTTGCTGTAGAAGTATTTTGATAATACAAAGTTTGTTTTGAATAAACTGCATTTTAAGTTTCTAGTCCTATTTTCTTCACATCAGTGTCTGTCAAAATGTGGCCAAGTCATCATAAAAACGCATTTGCAACCTCAACTTTTTAAATTTGGAATCTACTAATATGAAGTATATTGATAGATAGATGGATAGGACAGATACTAGATAGATAGATAGATGGATAGGACAGATACTAGATAGATAGATAGATGGATAGGACAGATACTAGATAAATAGATAAATAGATAGATAGATAGATAGATAGATAGATAGATAGATAGATAGATAGATAGAGTGGATAGATCGATCTCATATAATAAAGTTAATTTTAACTTAAGAAAAAAAAAAGTTTCATAAAATTTAACTCAATGACAAATAAGGTCGATTATTTGTAAAAACGAACATGAATACTGAGAATTAAAGTTGCTCCAGTGATAGAGCATGACCTAAGCTTTCTAAAAAGTGGTCTGCCGTTTCTGTATCTCAAATGGTTGTTCCTCTTTCAGCTAAAACTCATGAAATTTACTGTCCCGGATTTAGGTTCTCCCGCATTTTACGGCCGTATGGCCCGCATTTTAGGCTGACCCCTCCCAGCGCGAAATTGAAAGGTTTTAGTCGATCTGCAGAGTCCTTTCCTCAGAAAACAAGGGAATTTGGAAGCAAGAATACTCAAGTAATATATAAGCAAAGCAAGGACAACATCGTGAGTACCCTCATGTAAAGCTTTTAAAACAAGATAAAAGGCCAATGCCGACACTATTTGATGGTTAAATTGGCCCCAGAAAACCCAAAAACAAAGCAAAAGTTTAATCCTCCAAAACCTGCATTTTCACAATTCGTATGGAAACAAACAGAGGTGTGGCCACCTCTGAATTACCAGCTCCTACAGATGCCACTGGTATTAATACCAAAGATCATGCTTCACAATGTTATATATGCCATTTTGTATGCTGCCTATATATCCTGATATGTATCAAAGTTGATTTATAAATGTTTTTATTAGGGCATTCTGCCCTATTGTTAATGATCTTCTCAGGAATCGTGTGGACAAATTTTCGAGACAAAATTCGGCACCAATTTCATTCAAACTTTGCACACGGGGTTTAATTTGCCGAAGATTGTGGTGATGAACTCTACAGGAACATGCACACTATTTAAACGCCATTTTAGAGCCCCAGGAAAACCATCCTAGAAAAACAAAGAGGGAGTCCTGTGATGTCATTGAGGGCTTCCCCAACCCGAATCTATTTATAGCTCACTGAAATTTCGTCATAGCAATAAGAGGTCAGCAATTAGGACAAAACACTACTGCATGCTTCATCAATGTGTTACCACCTTTGTATGCCCTGTTGTGTAGTAGCAACAGTTAAACAAGATAACCATGCAGGACTTCAGATCAGTAGTTAGATGATGTGCAGAATGCCCTTTAAATGTAGGATTTTCATAGTCCATTGCACCTCCGAAGTCAGTCTCAACAGACTTTACATGCAATTACACCCTTGGCAGGCCTGTTCAAGCTTGAGCCTTTCTCAACTCCCCGGAGAGTATACAGCCAGGCAGCCGTTTCCAGCGCACACAATGCACCCAGAGAATCTGAAGTGACACAATGCGAAGTCAATCTACAATCGCCATGACTGCCTATTGTCAAGTGGGCCTACCCACTTACGCCTGGGTGAAGTGAAGCAAAGAGTTATGGAGGATCTGCTCAGTTCCTCCGTGCCATGGTTGGGAGTCGAACCTCCAACCTCTCAGTTACCAGGCGAGTGCCTCAACTGGCTTTTAGGGCGTGGGTTCAAATCTCACCCCAGGAACTCACTTTAGTCCTAGCCCACGGGACATTAAATGGAGGCGGGTTGTATCCAGTATTCTATGCTGGGGCAACTGAAATACCCTGGGCATCCCTGAATTAATAGGGTATGTACCAGACTCACAGTCTTCTCATCTCATCATCATACGGCGGTCTTCTGCCTCGATATAGCCCACCAAGGTGCTGCAGAGGCGTAAAACACAAACAAACAAACAAACCAGGCGAGCGCCTTATCCACTAGGTCATGGCACCTTCAAAGTGCCTTGTGCACATTATTTTTTCGCCTGATACTATTTAATTACACACTACTTCACGTCACAGTAGCGAAAATGAGTGCTTACAGAAAACCTGTTGGTGGCCATCAATGACCTCACAACAAGCCCTATCAAACACATTGAAATAAGCTGTCAATTTTTCAATGAGCAGCTTGAGACCTCATTGATACTCAGTCGCTCACTCGTTTTATAGCATTGCGAGTATAGGCTATGACCTCATAAATTGCTTGTGACTCGTAGAGAATAACATGGCCTGGATAGGGCTATGACCTGACAAGGAACATTTCAGTGCAATTCTGTAAGCACTCATTTTTTGTCCACTGTAAATAGATCTAGTCCTATTGATTCTGTCAAAAATACTAGAGACAGGCCTGTGGCCGATCAGCTGATATCAGCTGCTTGCAAGTATTGATGCCAGTTGCTGCAGCAGCCTATTTCACGTGCACTGCATCCTCCTACCATCTCCTGACCCCAAGGCTCCTGGAGGTTCAAGGCCAAAAAGCTGTTTTTGCATATGGATGTTTTTGCCAAAGGAACACTCACTGGCTGAGCCTGGCTCTCCGTTTCCTCATGTCCTACCTATGTTTACCCAGTTAAAAAAAATCATTAAAAAAAGGATTTATAAAAAAAAAGTATATCAACCATGCAAACAAATAATTATCCGGTGACCTCGAGTTTTTTTTATTTTTATTTTTTCATACTTCAACTGTATCATCTGAATCAACAAAATTAATACACATCAACTAGGCCTATCCTTGAAATGTATGCAGATATGCAATATGAATGTCTATGGTTCACATCATAACCTGGATATTGGATGTAAGAGTTAAGTCAGTTGGTTCAGTTCATTTGTTCAACTTCAAAACACTGTGATGAGCAAAATCAATACCAACTTCTTCGTTTTTTGTTGTTTTCTTCACCTGATTTAAATGTTTATGAAGATCTCTGCAACAAAACAAGTTTTAAAACAACATCAACACGGTAGCCTGTTGCTCATTACTTATCCTGATTTATACAAAATACACCATGACTCAATGAGAATATCAGTCTGAACTTCTCTGAAGTGAAAAATGCAAGTTGTTCAATCTAATTTCCATCTTCCTGTTCAGCTGTTCCTGTCTAGTATCAGTCTATGCATTGCATTTTAATTAAAATTTTACTCCAGTATGTTCACACCATTAAAATGTATTAATTAACCAAACCAAACTTTTTTTCTCCCTTCTTTTCCTTCTCCTCCCCTCTCTTATCTCACACTTATTCTCCTGCTCTTTCGCTCCTGCTCTTTTTTGTACTTCCTTATTTCTACTTTGTCCTTTTCATTTTCCCTCCCTCTTTTTACATCATCGTCACAGTCATCCAGTGCGCGCGATAATGGTCAGCCACGTCAGACATTACTGGCACTTTTTGCAAATGTCTGACCAGCCTCAAGTTTTGGTCAGACAAATTTACTGGCAGAAAATCTACACAGGAATAGCCCAATAAATGCAGATCCTCTCTGAAATTAAATTGTATTTTAAGATCTCAAGAAATTTAATTGCAATGTTGCAGAACTATCTTTAACTATTAAAGAACAGTATTCCATTAACATGCCTTTCAACCATTTGAAAAATTGTAGATCAAATTTATTACGTTGTCTGACAAAATGCTTATTTGTCTGACCATAACTCCCTCTCCGTCAGACAAAATGTCTGACCAAAGTCATTATGCTTTCGCGTGCACTGCAGGCATCACAATTGTTCACAACAGTTCTGCACTAGACCACTACCGGTGGTACAGATACACCTTGTACTGTTTAAGGAGGCCAGTATCATGCAGGTCATAGAGCTCTTTTGGAAAATGATTGAAATGCCTGTGATCATCATCTTCTTCTTTGTTGCTCTTCATTGTTTTGTCATCTGCATACGCGTATGGCGCGCGCGATTTTTAGGGGGGCGAGCGACATTTGCCTGAATTTCAAGATCTAAATTTAATACCATTGGAAGTGAAATTTCCTGAATATCATTCATTTTCTACATTTTTTATTTAATCATCTGCCCAAATTTTTTTAGCTTTTTTTGCCCGAATCTTACTGTTTCCCAAACTCTTTCAAATTCTCTCAACTTTTTCTTCCATTCTACTTCTTTACTCTTATAAAGTCTTAATAACTGTCTTATTGTGGAGGTGGTCCCCACCTCCACCTTGTAATTGTGCGAGTTGTCAAAATGCTGGCCTTAGAGGATCCAAACTTTTGTAAAGTTCTTGGGTTTTCCAGGACCCATTTAACCATCACAAAGTGTCGGCTTTTGCATTTTATCCAATTAAACGTCACATGTGGGTACTCACCGTGTCGTCCTTGCTTTCTAAATTGAGTATTCTTGCTTGGAAATTTCCACAAAAAGGACTCTGCAGCTTCATTTTTGCATTGAATCTCGCGCTGTTAAGGACTACCTAAATCGCGGGACCTGATCGCGGGAAGGGACGCGATTGCGGGACGATCTAATTGGCCTTTGACCATTCAAACTGACCAGACTGTCAATGCAGTTACAAAACTATCAGGCCTACAGAAATGGCAGACCCCATTTTAGAAAGCTTGAATGATTTCCAGTTCAATTAGGGCAATTTGGTTGGTCTGACACTAGTTACAGTCATTGTAGTTGTTTAAGTTGTGTATTGAAGAATTGTGAACTTTAGCCTTGATTGGAGAGAATATACATAGATATTTATAACTTCACAAATAAGAAAATCCATAAAAACCATCAGTGTTTACAAACATTCAAAACAGCATGGTAAAATGAGCCTACAATGGCAATAATAAATTATTTACAGATAAAATATCAAGACTTTTAAATAAGCAAAATTGTACACTGTCTGCAATGCCACATGCAGGCTTTAATTTAGAATGTCATCCAATTGAAGGTGTCTTTATTGATTGCATTTAACCCATCATCAATGAATGACACTCCCTGTAGTCTATTCATTCAACACCCTGCAAGACATGATTAGATGAAATTAATTGAACTTCAAATGTTATCTTTTCAATAACTGCCCTCAGGTTTGCAATTTTCCCAGAGAAAATTTTGCTGAAGTGCCAATTGCTGAATCAGCACTTTCATTACAGAAGTTATGTATTGTAGATATTTTCTCTGTTATATATAAAACCCCATGTTTATAAGGATATTATATCTTATCTTAAAAGACCCAACTGCGACTATAAAAGGAGAGAGAGGCATCAAGATAGTGATCTGAGTCTAATCCCCCCCCCCTCAAAAGTGAACATCTCTCCAAGTCTCTCACTTTTTCCAAATTTCTAGAGCAACAAGGCAACTTTCAAGTATTAATTTGTTATGCGCAGATAGCTTATTTGACACTGAAAGCGAAAGTATCAATTATGACACAAAATGCTTTATGTCACTTAAGATATATGAAAGATTATGAAAAAGATTAGCTGTTGTAGGCACCATTTCATGTCCAGGATGTTTTTGCTGCATTCATGAGTATCAGTCTCCATGAGACTGCTTTATGTGTTAAGCAGTGCAAGCATTGCACTGCAGTCTCCGGATATTGGCCATGCAAATGAGCACAAGCAGCATGCAAATGAGTATGATATGGCAGAATGAACTTCAAACAAAATTGTTTTCTTTAAAGTGTGGGAATTTTTAAATTATTAGATAACAATGTAATTGTTTATAATTTTAAGTTGTCAGTCCCAGCTGCAAGTTGTTATGTGACAATAGGAGAAACCAAACAAAGTGACATAACAAGTATTTGTAATAAATTACACAAGGTGTTTTAGGACATAAAACCCAAAACAATAACTACTGTTTATGAAAAGTTATGTAACCAGTCAGTTAAGATATTTGGAAAAGAACCAGTAACAATTAAATCTTATGTAACCAAACAGTAAACATTTTTGGACAATCCAATATCTGGAGTCCCTCTGACACTTCGTGTCATCGGAAAAATAGGGACTCATGGAGTCTGCATGAGTACAAACACCCTCGCAGCCAAAGGATGGAAAATAAAGACAAGAAGTGCCATCCAAGTTGAAGGGCCACCTCCTTTCATTCCGCTTTGCGATATGAAATCTAGTTCTTCTTTTTGTTGTACTCTTTCAGAACTTATTTTTCTCTTCTACCATTCATTTTCTTCCAGTTCCTCTTCTTCACTTATTTTCCCCCACCATATTGATACCAATGCTTTGAAAATTTTGAATTAATGAATTTTTTTCCAAGACATCAAAAATGTGGCTATATAATGTTAGGATAGATGTCCTGGGCATTTACCAAGTTTTTAGGTCATGAGTATTGAAAAAAATAATTCTTGGCTTGCAAATGCCATGTATACATTAACATGTTTCCTGCAGCTACAGAGGTTATTGGCCTGGGAGACAGTGGCCCCAAGGCAAACGTAGAGCTCTTGGCAAATCCAACTCAAATATCCTGTTTTTACAGCTGCTTGTTACAGCTGCTTGCAGCCTGTATTACACAAGACATTTTTGGTAAGGTTCTGACCATAAAGGAGGTCACACTATTTCACCTATCACATTGAAACTTAGTATACAGTCACAATATAATTTTATCTTGCTTCCATCAACTTTTGGTAAACTTCTGTGACATTAAAAGTCTTATTTACGAAGCTAAAATGCTCGTTTTTGGCGCGAATTTCAAATGGCCAGCTGCAGTGAAACCAGCATCAACAGCAGCATCAACAGCAGCAGTCAGACCCAGTGTCTACAGATTCAATGGAAGAATGAAGGAAGGGATGAAGGAAGGAAGGGATGAAGGAAGGCAGGGGGTGAAGGAAGGTTATGAAGAAGACAGGAAGGAAGGAATGAAGGAAAGAAAAAAGGAAGAAAAAGGGAAGGAAAGTAGGAAAGAAAAGGGAGGGGGGAAGGAGGGAGGGAAGGTATACATGTAGGCAGTTAGATAGATAGATAGATAGATAGATAGATAGATAGATAGATAGATAGATAGATAGATAGATAGATAGATTGACACATAGATTGACACACAGATTGACACACAGATTGACACACAGATTGACACATAGATTGACACATAGATACATACTTAGATGAATACTTAGACACATAGATAGCCATATAGATAGACACATATCTACAAGCAGCTGTTAAAGTGCTTGCACGTTATTTTTAGTTATGCAACTTTTTATGTTTCACTTCTGTTGACTTGGCAGTTGGCACAAATAAATTGACAAAATTCCATGACTTCTGGGGACAAATGATTGTTCTTTGGAGTCTCTTTGTCATATGCCTGCAGAATTTATATATGTCTTGTCAAAATGCACTCTTCGGTGTACCAAGTGAGGTTGTACTGTGTGTAGTTGGCCTAATTATTGTGGTTGTCAATAAAATTACCACAATGGAATCAGTCACATGCGGCCCTCACCTTGAGATGCTATAAAATTGCCCGTTTCGGAATATATTAATTCAGTCTTCCAAGTTGACTCCGGACAAGCTAACTGGGAATTGAACCCAAGAAACAAACTATATATTTATTAGGTCTTAGCACCTTCAGATTCCATGCATGTTCCTCTGACGTGTCAATCTCAAGAGATAGAACAGTTAGGAGTTAGGACCCAGTCTTAATTTGTAAGAACATAGGCCTACATCAGGAACTATAACATTAGGTCCAAGTGGGAATCAAACCCAAGACCTGAGAGTTTTAGTAACCAAGTGTCAAATCTCTTTGCAAGTCACTTCAGTGAAGAGAATTCTCACCAACTCTCCTTGCAATATTGAAATGTAGATTTTATTTTATTAATTCAGTCTTCCAAGTTGACTCCGGACAAGCTAACTGGGAATTGAACCCAAGAAACAAACTATATATTTATTAGGTCTTAGCACCTTCAGATTCCATGTTCCTCTGATGTGTCAATCTCAAGAGATAGAACAGTTAGGACCCAGTCTTAATTTGTAAGAACATAGGCCTACATCAGGAACTATAACATTAGGTCCAAGTGGGAATCAAACCCAAGACTTGAGAGTTTTAGTAACCAAGTGTCAAATCTCTTTGCAAGTCACTTCAGTGAAGAGAATTCTCACCAACTCTCCTTGCAATATTGAAATGTAGATAACTGAACAAATATTTCATAAACAACTAGAATGCAGCAAATAAGTTTTACATATTTTATTAATTTTTTAATGGTCACTTCCAGGCAACCATCTGAATGATTTTTCTCTTTTACATTCGAGTACAAAATTATTCATAAATATATAATATAAACATTTGTGTTTGACACGACTTTAAAATTGCAAAACATCAAAATATTTGACATAACTTGATAAGTCAACTTGAACAGAACCAATAATGTTACGCAATTAGACACATGTGACAAAGTTATTGCCTTATCTGCCAGGTGTATCACATTTGGGTATAGAAGCGGGGTTTCTACATTACTTTTTAATACTTTATCTTTAGATAAAAAACATCTAATAAATGACAATCTAACCCTGTTAGAATTAATTATAGTTTTGTAAATACTAATAATCTCAATTTCTATTAACATTTAGCTGAACATCATTAAGATTTCACATAACAAGTATATTTAAGATTTCTGAAAAGTTAAGTTATCATACTATATAATTGAAACTTTTCCTTATGACACTGAATCTATTATCTAGCACCATTTTACCCTTCTAGCATGGAACGTAGGACGTTAAAATACTATCTTTCTAGTACCACATTTTAAACAAAAGTCTAATACTCTTACATGTTTGAACAGTTCGGAACAATACATTTAAGTACTAAACATTTAAAAGAGATCAGAAAATATCAGTGAGAAACAAAAATACGAGAAATATAGCAAAATGTTTTCGAAATAAGTACACAATGGTGCGTTTTGAGATTCAAAAACAGATCAATTCTAAAATGGATCACTTTCTTTGAGATTCTTGTAACTGAAAATCTAATTCGTAAACTTAAAGTGTAGCATTTTAGCAAACTTAAAGTGTTGCATTTAAATAAGGCTAAGTACAGTGTGCATAAGATCAGATCTGGGAAGCTATTTCAACATATTAAGTACAGCACATTATTTTGAAACATGTTCAACACACTTGGCATACAGAACAGCATACATATAACAAGGGTATGCATGTGGTACACCATAATAAAGCACATATATATCACAACTCTACCGCAGTTCATATCTTAACATCACATAGCGTTTTCACATTAAATGATTTCACATTGTGTTTCGACATGTTCTTACAACGGCACTGCTATATCAGTTAACTTCATTTGATTTAACTTATTTTACATGATGTGAAAAATGACCAATGATATTTAACTTAAACAGATGCACACCTGACAATCACTGCATGACAATTATTAATATTAACAGTATTTTTCCTGATGAAATTCAGCAATTTTTCAACAGTATCATACAAGCAGTGTATTTAACTTTCATAACTTATGAGCTGTTCAATGGAATCGTTTACTAAATTAATATAGCTGTAATGCCCTTGAAGAAATACCAGCTTGTATCTTTAATCATAGCAAATAAGCATTCCATGTCTGGCATGAAACGTTGACACAAGTCTATAAAACCATACTGAACGCCTTCACCATATTTCGCAACTGTCCTGAGTACTTTTTAAGTACTTTTAAAAGCGATTGCGCCTCGCTATTGCATCGCAATTCATACATTGTCCATCTTGCCTTTAAGCTAGCGTTACGGCAACAGCATCTTCACCACGGCAACACCATCATGTCCATAGCAACAGCATCATCTCCATAGCAACGACATCATCACCATGGCAATGTGTCGCTTAGCAACAGTCCTGAAAGCATGACTAGGCATCCCTGCCACTTGTGTGTGAAGTTGACCCAACTGATTTGGTACTGGTACACATCGATGGGAAATTCTGAAATGAGATAAGGTGAGGAGATATTTAGTATAAAATCTATGAAAACAAATTATCAACGGAAGTTGGGCTCATACAATTTTATAACATAAACTCCGTGCTTTGTGGCTAATTTGCAGTCAAAATATGCAATTTTCATTAGCCTACTGGAAGATGCTAATGTGGCTAATGGCCAGGAAAAGCACTGAATTAATTTAAATGAATAAGTTTTACACTTTACAATAGCAATTTTGAGGAATATCTTTCACATGAGTTGCATCCAAATTTTAATTTTCATTCCACTTATCTCTCAAGAATAAATACTGTACACACCTGGAGCACTTGTGAGCCTGAGTTGAATGGTCTACGAATGATCACGACTCGACAGCTTTCAATTTCACTTCGTTACTGTCTATACGCTTAGGCAACTGGCCGTTCTCCAGCTTGGACTTCTTCACCGAACACTCATCGTCAGTGGAGATTTGACGAGAGGCTTTGGGGGCGTGTTCTGACTCAGCGTCATCAAAGACACTGTCAGAAACGAGGTCCTCGTCTTCAGAGTCTGATTTTGTCGTAAGCCCCTCGGTCAACACGGTCGTGTCGGTGACGTCAGAGTCGGGTGACAGGTCAGTAGGCGTCACGGCTTCAGCAATAGAGTCTAGCACCAAGCATGAGGGCGTCTGCAGCTCAACTTCTACGCCCTCTACACTGATAGCATCACAAGCGTCTCTGCTCAATATTACTTCCTCCTGGACGATTTCACCGTCGTGCAATTTGGCGTGGAGAATACTGGCGTCCGAGTGGATGGCAAGAATCTTCCCCTTAATGTCATATTCTAATACTTCTACTTCTTCGTTAAATTTGGCGTGTTTGTTCGTCTCGGCACATAAGGTATCAGCGTCTACAGAATGGTGTTTCTTGAGGATCGTGTGTCCCGTGACGGTGTATGGAAGTGGTCTATCCTCATCGCCTTCGTCTAAGGAAGCCGATTTCTTGAGGTATCTCTGTTCCCAGTGGTTCTTGCTAAATCTTCTTGTTACATGGGGGTTAACGTACTCCTCCCCCACGCACTGGTCATCTCTGACCACCCTGACGAATCGCCTCTTTGCAGGGGCTGCGGGACTCTGCTTCGGGGAATTCCCTGAAGGGGAGCCACCATTGTCCTTCTCTTTCTTGGGGGGAACTTTCATGGAAGACTCAGACTTGCTCCTGTTCAGCAGTTTGCTCAACAACGACATTTTGGCAGTCTGACCGATGTTGTGAAGGTCAAAAGATACTGTGCGCGTCCTGAAGTCAAGGCAGTGAGACATCGGCTTGAAACCTGCAACACACAAAGGAAAAACATCATGAGTAAAGAGAAAAGTAAATTTTAAAAGGATGATCAAATGATTGCAAGCAGCAACTGTAATAGAGTCACAAGTGACACCAATAAGCAATGTCCAAGTACAGAATTTAACCACTGAGCTATTAAAGTAATTTTAGCAAAACAATATTAAAGCACATTTACGCCACATAGTATGATGGTATTTGTATCCAAAAGAATCACAAGGTGCAACAAGGTCTCCGATTGTCTCTAGCATAAGACAATAGGCAAAGTCAAACTTTCTATTTTGCCAGCTTAAAACCAATAGGATAAATGATTATGTCACAAATTGCACCCTGAATAAGTATGAAGCTAATACTGTATAACTCAAACCCACAAGCGTGAAAAACATTTCTCCGCATAAATATGAATTTATAAGTAGCAATCCTAGTTAATTTACTTTCCTATTACCAATTACTGCATGTCAATGTCTGTGCATATTAATTAGATTATGTGGTGACTGGTGAGTGTCCATGAGTTAATTAAGATAAATGTAATATTAGTCAATAACATAACAAATATTAACAAATATTAGGCCTACAATTATTTCATAACCCAAGTCATTGAAGTCAGAAAATTATTGTAAAGAAACTATACCTAGTTCCATGCTTAGTGAAGGCATCTTCAGTGAATGGAACAGACTGAGAACTCAGACCTATTATATAAGCTGCATGAAAATATTTACTGAAACTGAGGCACAGGTGTAATAGGAGAGACTGTCAACATCTGTGACCTGACACACACAAAACACGTGCACTTGTTGATGTTATGGGCAACTTTTGGCGCCATTTTGCATGTTGTTTACAAGAGTGCAGTTCCTAAAACGCTCACTAGGGGCACTGAGGGTGCTCTGAGTAAACAACCAAGGCCACAGACACGTTTTGTGCAGCTGCATCCAAAAAATGACCTTGAAAAAGCCAATGAAAAAGAAAAACACACCTAAGCCATGGAAATGAATATTGTGTTTGTGGTCTTTGTGCGTATCGGGGTGCTCTTCTTTTTCTGTATCGTGGTCCTTTGGAGTATCGGTAGCTTTTCCAGCTGTATCCTGAGATCTCGAATGTTGAGGTTTTTCGTGTAAATTGGGTTCGCTTTTTTCTTCATTTTTATCTTCTGTTATCTTCTTATCTTCATTGTGGCTTATCTTTTTATCTCCATTTGTTCTTTTATCATGCTTATCGCCATTCTTATGTTTATGATGAAGGTGAAAGTGGAAAAAATGGTGGTGATGAGATTTGTGTTTTTTCCCTCCATCTGAGTGATCAAGATGATCCAAATTGGCACTGAGATCCAAGGCATTGAGCTGATTGCTTGTGGCATTATCACATTCACAGTCTGACCCCTGAGGTGAATAAGATGCCATTTTGTGTAAAATCAAGAAAGATCTTCAGTCACGTCCACAGAATGAATGAAGGAAGGCCAATAAAATATGAATAAATAAGTCAAAATGTTTCTAAATCCTGAATTGTAAATGTGTAATTAAGTCACAGTTTCTGAGCAAAACTCTATGCAAAAAGCTCCAGTCTAAAAACTTGAAAATTGCATAGGAAGTGCACATATAAAACATAAGACCAGGTGAATGCTCAAAGTCCTGAGAGTTTAAATAACACCCAAATATTCAAAGTTACGACCAGGTGACCCAGAATGTCATGCTCTGAAAATTCTCAGTAGCAACAGTAGCTATAAATAGTCCAGTTTGCTTTTGTTGACAGACACAAGTGAAACCAAAACATAAGCCAGTCACGTATACATGATTTGGTGTATAACTCTAGGAGATGAGATCATAAAGATGAGGCAATTAGGCTGTAAATGTAATTAATCCATGGTCTGCCTAGAAGTACTGCAGCAGCCTCAATGAGGTGAACTTCTTTATAGCCAGCATCAGTTGCTTCGCAGCTGCTGACTGCATGATCAACACATGCTCACTCAGAAATGGGTCAAGTTGGGGCTCCACAGTGGGGGTTTTCCTTTATAAATTTCTAGGAATGAGTGAACAATGAATAAGTCTTGAAATTATTATTATAATGTCATTAAATTGAACTTCAAGATAGCTGGCAAACAAGAGTGATGCGGCTCAGACTCAGTCACAAAACAGCCCAACCATTGACATTGCATAATCAGGCTATCATCTCTTCAAGATGGTAATGAAATTCAGCACTGCCAGGAAACGAAAGTTCAAGTCCTCTTTTCTCCCATATAACTCCTATCTGCCTGCAGCTGATATCACAAGCTCTTTTGTCCAAATTGCAATAGAAATTGCAGCCCGAGAGGTCAAAAATCCAGAGTATAGCGACCTGCTGGGCTCAGCTTTTGTCACTCCACGTTCTGCTAATCAATAATCACGCACAGATCAGCTGGCCTCACAAGGTGAAGGATGTTGACATCTTTTTCAACCAATCAGGAGCGAGCAACTTTCGTTTTACCACAACAATGAACCAATTTTATCACCTCGCTCTAAAACACCGACCATGCACTTATTACATAACCAATCATAACCATATTCGGTATACACAACCCAGGGAATCTTTTCTAACTAAAACCGTAATTTTTTCCACGCAAGACATCCTCGTTTTCACACAAATCGACCTCAATTAACCATAAATCCACTTGACCTAATTCTGAGTATCATGCTCCCAGTGGCTGAACAAGCGTGATGGAAAAATGTGCTCCAAGAGACAATTGCCCAATTATCTACTTTGACCATACTTATCAAACATTATCAGACACTTATTGAGAGATAAATGCTACAATTTTGTCCGAAGTCCATTGTCTGAGCTGTATAAATAGCCAGGAAATCACAGGTCTGCCAGTTGCGTTTTCGACTCTCTTGTGAACATGTGAAGAGCTGGATGGATGGAATTCGGAGGACTGATAATAAAGATTGAGAAATTGAACTCACCAAGTTTGTTTTTCGTTTGTGCCTTTTGGTTAGGATGTTTACCATCCTTGGCAGCCTTCGGCGCTGCTTTCGGTTTGTAGACTTTGGTGATTATCTTCTGATCCTGATATTTGGGATTATATCCCGTCCAAGGAATGTAAACCATTTTCTTCTTGTAAGGAGGAATGATGAATGCAGTCTTATCCTGCTGTAACTTCTAGCAATAAATTGTCAGCGACATAAAGCGTGTCCTCTCTGGTCGAGATCGTCTGTTCAAATGGTTAGTTCATCGCCATGGAATATGTTGATCAGCTTCGGGCAGAGGCATGCTTCATCTCTTTTTTCCCATGCCTAGAACGTGATCACTTGCCCTGGACCAATCAGAGTGCTCCTTTCATAGCAACGGCGTCCACTTCTAGGCTTTCTGTTCACGTGCACATGTCGTGGCCTAGATACAATTTTAGCTCACCACGTGGGTTTATTATGATTATGAGGACTCATCACAGTGGCCCCGCCCACCCAGCATACATTTTATTGCACATGGGGAATGCATGGCAAGATGACATCACCTGGCTATTCTTGACAATACCAAAATTTTGCAAGTCTGTCTGTTTGTGCACTTTTATAAATTTAAAACACAACAAAAAGTAAGTTTTAATTTTAATTAGGCCATTATTAGACCCAAATTGCCCATCATTATTAATTTTACACTATAATTATTTATTAAAAATCATAATGTAGGCCTATACCATGGATGTTTCAAATGTATTTTCAACAAAAGTGGCAACAAAAAAAGTTTAATAGTGAGGACATGTATTTGAATGATTTATTAAGGAATAGGCCCTATATCTTTTCAATAAATTGAATCTAAATTCCAATTTCTAGGGCAATGAATTATAGTAATCTGATCATTAAAATAATAATTACTAAGCTCTGGTCCCATGCCCCATGGAATTTTGTTCAGAATTGTTACATTAATTTTCCTTTTTAAAATATTATTTACACTAGCATTATACCCGTTCTACGAACGGGAGTTTTGAGAGCCAAGGCATAAGTTATGGCTTGATAGCATAAGTTGACACCCCTACCCCATAACTGGAGTGTGGCTAGGACTCTGGGGCATTATGTTGTTCATGTGAAAATGTGAGTATGCAAGTGTATTAGAAGAAGTGGAACACATTGGAAGGTGACACTTGAAAGGTGGATTTGTGTTTGAATCATAAATTTGATACAATAAATGTCCAAATTGTAATTGTAACATTTGATCTTGACACTGTGCGGTTCAGACATAATCCAATATTGGCAAACATTTACACCCATTGGCAAACATTTACACCCATCGCCAAACATTCACAGCCACTGGCAGATATTCACACCCATTGGCAAACATTTACAGCCATTGGCAAACATTTACACCCATCGGCAAATATTTACACTCAATGGCAAACATTTACACCCATCGGCAAACATTTACATCCATCGGGAAACATTTACATCCATCGGCAAACATTTACACCCTTTGTCCAACATTTACACCCACCGGCAAACATTTACACCCATCAGCAAACATTTACACCCATCGGCAAACATTTACACCCATTGGCCAACAGTTACACCCATTGGCAAACATCTACACCCATCGGCAAACATTTACAGCCATTGGCAAACATTTACACCCATTGGCAAACATTTACACCCATTGGTAAACATTTACACCCATCGGCAAACATTTACACCCATTGGCAAACATTTACACCAATTGGCAAACATTTACACCCATTGGCAAACATTTACACCCATCGGCAAACATTTACAGCCATCGGCAAACATTTACAGCCATTGGCAAACATTTACACCCATCGGCAAATATTCACACCCATCGGCAAATTTACACCCATCGGCAAACATTTACACCCATAGAAAAACATTTACACCCATTGGCAAACATTTACACTAATTCGCAAACATTTACACTAATCCGCAAACATTTACACCCAGCTGCAAATATTTACATCCATTGGCAAACATTTACACCAAGCGGCAAACATTTACAGCCATTTGCGAACATTTACACCCATCGGCAAACATTTACACCCATCGGCAAACATTTACAGCCATTGGCAGACATTTACACCCATCGGCAAACATTTACACCCATTGGCAAACATTTACACCCATTGGCAAACATTCACACCCATCGGCAAACATTTACACCGATTGGCAAACATTTACACCCATCGGCAAACATTTACACCCATCGGCAAACATTTACACCCATTGGCAAACTTACACCCATCGGCAAACTTTTACACCCATCGGCAAACATTTACACCCATTGGCAAACATTTAAACCCATCGGCAAACATTTACAGCCATTTGCGAACATTTACACCCATCGGCAAACATTTACACCCATCGGCAAACATTTACAGCCATTGGCAGACATTGACACCCATCGGCAAACATTTACACCCATTGGCAAACATTTACACCCATTGGCAAACATTCACACCCATCGGCAAACATTCACACCCATCGGCAAACATTTACACCCATCGGCAAACATTTACACCCATTGGCAAACATTTACACCCATTGGCAAACCTACACCCATCGGCAAACTTTTACACCAATCGGCAAACATTTACACCCATCGGCAAACATTTACACCCATCGGCAAACATTTACACCCATCGGCAAACATTAACACCCATCGGCAAACATTTACACCCATTGGCAAACATTTACTCCCATCGGCAAACATTTACACCCATTGGCAAGCAGTTACACCCATTGGCAAGCAGTTACTCCCAGCGGCAAACATTTACCCCATTGGCAAACAGTTACACCAATTGGCCAACATTTACTCCAAGCGGCAAACATTTACCCCAATCGGCCAACATTTACACCAATTGGCCAACGTTTACACCAATCGGCAAACATTTACAGCAATCGGCCAACATTTACACCAATCGGCAAACATTTGCAGCCATCGGCAAACATTTACACCCATTGGCAAACTTTTACACCCATCGGCAAACTTTTACACCCATCCGCAAACATTTACACCCATTGGCAAACATTTACACCCATCGGCAAACAGTTACACCCATTGGCAAGCAGTTACTCCCAGCGGCAAACATTTACTCCCATTGGCAAACATTTACACCTTTCAGCAAACATTTACAGCCATTTGCAAACATTTACACCCATTGGCAAACATTTACACCCATTGGCAAACATTTACACCCATTGGCAAACATTTACACCCATTGGCAAACATTCAAACCCATTGGCAAACATTCACAGGTCCCCCTCCCTCTTGGGAGTCCAGGGAGAACCAACAACCAACCAACAATGAAGGAATGTGAAATGTTTGGATGGTTGCTAGGGACTTCATTGTGAGCTGTTGGTGGTTTGAGCATTTCAATTGAAAAATCAGACCCCTTGGAACCAATTAGGGAATAGTTTGTGAGAATGGCAGGCAAAGCAGGGTTTCTAAACTGAAGATGGGAACATAGAATGGCAACATAGCTGCTTGACTTTTTTGGCCCTGTTGCCATCCAAGGTCAATTATATATAGATTCATTCAGTTCCATGTTCAGATCCGGAGACCTCTTTGAACTGATATGAGTGTTGTTCACTGTTTTTAATAATCATGATCGGAACTGCATTTCACAGTTAATCGGTTTGAGCATTTTGTGCAAAAACGTTTTTGAATTGCGTTGGGCGACTTTTGTGCATTGTACTCATTGTATATCCTGTGGAAAACATTTATATTTATCATGACATAATGCTTTTGTCAATATTTGGCACATTTTTTCCGAGGACAGAGAGTTCAAGAAATGTGGGCAACAACTAAAAATAGACCTTCTCAAAAAGCTTCAAAAACGGCCCTTGAAAATATCCAACATCCCAGGTAGGCCTATTTATATCATAACTTTTCCACTCATAGAAACTTGGATCAGCCATCCTCCAAGAAGTCCCTTTTAATAAAAACTTTTCTCTTTTTTGACACAGTTGGTTGTTGGCCTGAGCAGGTGGTTGGTGTTATATGTGGGCCTAAATATTACACAATCATTGTCATAATGTTGATCTATCAGCAGGTAGCCAGGCCTGGTTTGATAAGTTTTTCTCCTTCCCTATAACTTCTTTTCCTGTCATATTAATTGACACACCAGTGTCTTCAATGTTTGGAAAAATTTTGATATATATATAGATATTCTTCATCAAAGGCCTATGATAATAAAATATATATAGGCCTATGTTCCATAAATTTATTCCGTGGCAATGGAATTTCTCAGCTTGTATACTTTTTAAATACTTAAAGTATTATTTGTCATAAAATCATTTCACTGGCACCTGAAGAACTATAACAGTATATATATAATTGAGCCAAATCATTAAGTATAGGCCTAAAGTTAATTCAGCCAAGGCCTATAAAGGCATTGGTATCTGACTCAGACTGACTGTGGATGGTAGTCCACCATACTTTCCCAAGATTGCCAAGAATCCAATATGGGGTTTTTGAGTGCACAGAACAGTCATTGAGTGCAGTAACCACTCAAAACCTGGGCAGTGCATGGCTGGTAGCTGCTCTAGGATGCATTGCATCACTTCTAAGTTCCCCTGAAGCATGCTTTGCTGGTGAATAGTGAATTTGCCAGACGATAAATAGCTGATCAGCTGGTGGGAACAACGTGCTACCCTCGTGATAGATTTACTGCTCTATCCTGCCATCTGATTGGTTCCTGGATGATTTGCATAGATCATTTGCATATTGGAATGAAAGTCTGTTAGGCTGTCGTCAGCCTGCACCAGCCATGCTTTTGCTGGTGGAGTATTCCATTGAACCAGGAAATCGTCTGCACCTGCCTCCAAGACAATGTGATGTCATTATGATGATAAAGAAGCTTTTTACCCAGTACAATTTGTACAAATCAGGGGAATTTGAAGGAAAATCCAAAATGTAAGGGGATTATCCTCAAATGATCTCAAATTAGGATTTAGACAGCCTATAGCCCTAGCTATAGGATATTCACCTGAGTGGATTGTGTAGTGGATTTTCAAAATCATTTTCTTGGCTTACTTATAAGCTCAGTCTGTACTCCATATTCAAGGTATTTCCTGCATAACTTTCACCTCTCAATTTAAATTTGCAACAAATAAATATTCTACCTGTCTTATTATAAAGCAATCAACTTTACTATAGATTATCTATCTATCTATATATCTATCCATCTATCTATCTATTATCTATCTATCTATATATCTATCCATCTATCTATCTATTATCTATCTATCTATCATTCTATCTATCTCTTTTCTGTCATTCTTTCTGTCTTGGCTGTTTTGCTCTTTCTTGCTCTCTCTTAGTCTCTTTCCTAAGTTTCCTTCCATTTCTATTATTGAAGTCTTACTCATAATCAGCTCAATGAAACCAGTCACTGATGATTCGATGCATTTCAAACCATAAATTTCTCCTCCAAGCAAAAAATAATGCAAAAAGGCAAATGTGATGAAGAGGGGAAGGTGTGTGGACTCCTAATGAAGTGAAACACACTCTGTGCTCTCTGACAGATTGCAAGTGGCTGAGACTTGAACCCAAGGCCACTATATATTGATCATATTGCACCACAATCCCTACACATCCCCATGATATTAAAAATACACACATAATGCCCTTGAATGAGTGATACTGAAGCTTATTGTAACAAAATTATCCACAAAGGGAAACAAACTTACTCTATCCTATGGTAACCATGGCACACACATCAATACACATCCCCTTGACCTAAAGTGTTATAAAAGCAGAAAATTGCAAAAAAGAGAGAGAAAAAAAGGGCCCTATAATTTATTCAATCTCCTGCAAGTTTACCAGCTCCAAGGTCCTTCCCAGACCACGTGATTTATGCAAATGAAGGCTGTGTGTCCACGTGCAAAGGGCATGTTTAGTGGGTGAATTTCTGGTGATAGGTATTTCACCATTTCCTTGAAGCATGCTGGAAGGTATCAGCTCTCCAACTCATGCTCACAACATGTCATTGACTCATTGTATTTTTGGTTTAATACTTTTTATTTCCCGCCAACACTACTTCACACTACATATTTATAGCCATTGAGAAAATTTAATTGCAGCTGACTGTAAATATTCATTATCATGTACCAGGCCAATATTTATTAATTAAATAGCTAATTTCACAAATATGTGTGTAACAATATTAATTTCATATCAAAAATCATTAATCAACGGTGATAGATCTACCTATCTACTGCCGTCATCATATAACCAAACTTAAAATAGAAAAATATTATAATCATCTCATCATATATCACACCTCATCTTGTCTTAGTTGTCTACATCATCCTATCTATCAAGTTATATTTCTTAATCTTATCACCCATAATCATTCTTATCACTTCTTAATCTTATCATACACCATCCTTCTTATCACTTCTTAATCTTATCACGACTCATCATTTTAAAACTTCTCTTATCACACAATACACACATCATCATTCTTATCACTTCTTAATCTCATCATTTTTAACTTGTCATTCTTATCACTTCTTAATCTTATCATAAAAACCATTCTTATCACTTCTTAATCTTATCACACATGATCATTCTTATCCCTACTTAATCTTATCACACATAATCATTCTTATCCCTTCTTAATATTTTCTACAACATAATTCTTGTCCCTTCTTAATAATCACATAATCATTTTTACCACTTCTTAATCTTATCACACTTAATCATTCTTATCACTTCTTAAGCTTATCATACACCACCATTCTTATCACTTCTTAATCTTATCACAAATTATCTCTCTCTTTATGCAATTTCTGTTATCACAATAATGCAAGAATGATGCATTTCCTTTTCTAGGGGCCCTTGAAATTATTTAAAATATTAAAAAATTATGTAAAGTTGCCCAATATATTGTTTTGTAAATCATGAAAGTGATATCAACAGTTTGATTAATCTTGTTTTCCTGAAGTTACAACTGAGTAAACACACTGGAAAACACTACCATTGAGATTTCACTAGCTGTAAAAACCATTTTTTTTCCTGATCTTTTTTCAAGCAAACAAACTTATTTTCTTCACAGTTTGTAAATCTGAAGGACAAACGTCAAAGTGTGATGAGAAATGTACCACAGAAAAACTAATGAATTATCAGTTGTTATGATTATCAGTCCAACCTCTTAATTTATACAACCAAAGTTCTGGAAATGCCTTCATTGAAAAGTTGAAAAAGAAAATCAGATGCAATAACTGTAAGGCTAGCCGGGCTAGACCCAGGAGTCAGTTGAAAATCAAATCATGACTGACCAAACATGAATTCAACTGATTAATTCAACTAGTTAGCAGACTTTATTCAACTCCAACTAGCTGAATGAATTACAACTGACTGAATTCAATTTTCCAAAAAGAAAATTCCCAAAAAAGAGAGAAAGACAAGATTCACAAACAATTTGATTCTTTTTTTCGAAATTATGATTATCTAAAAATTTGTTTTACAAAAATCAATAAAGACAACAGATCAAACTCTTATCCACTTTTAAAATGATTAAATCAAAGTGGTTTTCATCCTTGGATATGCTTTCTCAGTCAGATTTAGTAGAAAAATTCCAACTGACTTTGGCAAAACACACAAGTGACTAGTTGATCCAAATGTGACTGACTCAGCTGAAAATGAAATTCAACTGACTTTTTCAACATAATGCGACTGACTCTGGAATCTTCTGTTACCTAAGTAACAAATTAACAAAACCAAAAGAGGAATGATAGGCCTACCCATAACGTATTTCTTTGCCAAAACTTTCTAAAATGTGTACATTTAACTAGGTCTACACAAGCAATAACTTGAACTTAAACTTGAAGTTGTAAGCTAAAAATTCTCTTCTAAAAAATATAATTTATTAGTAAACCTCCAAAGTAAAAATTGCCTTCCTAAAGCAAAAAGAAACTGCAACAAAATGGTGACATGCTTTTGCTCCAAATTACATTTAGTTGGCCAAAGGTACGGAAGTTGCAAAATGTTTTCTATTAAGCTTGGTCGACGATAAAGAAATTACACATGGAACTTAAACTTGAAGTTAAAATTAAAACATTCTCTTCTAGAACAGAATAATCGAATTTTTTTAATCTTCAAAATAGAACCTGCCTTCCAAAAGAAACTGCTTCAAAATTATGACATGCTTTTACTTCCAAATTACATAAATTATAAATGGACAAAACCTAATTAGAAGTTCAACAGAATGATTTGAAGGGTCTTACCTCAACTGTGTGTTTACAGGTTTCAACCATTTTCAAACCATATATATCCACATGCATGAAACAATTGCATCATCAGGCCATCATGCCTTCATGCCATGATCATGGGTGACTTAAGCTTGGGATTGGGAAATCACCTCCATGCATGCAGCAAGCCAACAGCACAGCCTATCAGCAAGTTTCTTCACCTCATGGTACAAGCATGATGAGAACAACCATACATAGGTCTGTAGCAGCCTCTTTACATGATAAACACTTTTTTTTTTAAATTCTAAAAGGTATTTATTTCTTTTTGTCACCGGATCACCATGGCTGGAAAAAGTAGAGAATTCTGGATGTCATTGCCTGGAAATTTCTAAATCTCACTGGAAATTTTTGCAGAAAGTTCCAAATTTTTTACTTGGAAGTTGTCGCTTGATACGCGACCATTCGTAGGAAATTTTGACAAATTTACTAAATTGCCTGGGAAGTCACTTCTTTTTGCCCCCCGGGATCACATATAGTCAGTGCCCTCTTTCAATAACAAATCTAAGTCATGCATACAGAAAGGGACTCAGACTACAGTGTTCAGATTCATTATGAATTTATGAAAAATTATAGGAATGTTTCACTGTGGAATTGCCCTTGGTGCCAGAGGACCCTGGACAGTGGAGAGCTTACCAAAGATTAACTGTACTTTTAAGTTTGACATTCTAATTAAATGGGGTGAACAGAAAAAAAGTTATTGTTCATTTCAGGATCTGGGTCCTGTTTGCAAGAATTATCTTGTGATCCTTTTATCCTAATTTTATCATTTATGTAAATACGAAATTTGCAAGCTAATTATGCCCCAATTTTGACCCAAGTTCCTCTTTTACATCCTGCTCTATATTTGTCTGAATGATGTACAGATATTAAGTATGATGATATAAGCACATCAAATAGTTTATGGTGAATTATGGTCATTTCATCTAACAACTTTTTTAATCTCAAATTTTAGACCTGTCAGGCCTAACAAATTGGTTTTTTTCTTTGACGAATGACATGTTTTCATGTATGAGGGGAACAAAAAGACCCACCCAGAGCCTCAGTAGCTAATCAGTAGCTAATCAGTAATCTAATCAGTAGCTAATCAGTAATCTAATCAGTAATCAGAAACTATAAGTAGTAATCAGTAAATAATTATAAACTACTTAGCCTGAGTAACTTTTTAAAAGACACTGCCTCCAATTATAGTTTATAGAGGGCCTCTAGAAAAACCATACCCTCTGCTTACTAATCTGGTAAAAACGGTTGCCAGATATCAGAACAATCCTTTTTTCCCCTCACAATATATGTATATCACTTCTTTTTGAAAGTTACATAACAGTTATCAGAGGGTAACCTTTACACATTTTGAGAGTGTAATAAATTTCTTTAGCTTTCGCTCAGCTCAGCAAGCAATGACGCTCTGAATGGGGTTAAGCATCCCCCTCCCCTGTCTCTTGGCCATTTTACCTTTGAATTCCCCATCCCTTTGCAATTTTTCTTAGGCCTGATCGCCCTGATGAATTTTGAAAAGTTTCCTTGTCCCTCAGCTCTGGGGGTTTTATGCCCCTTGGCCACTTCACTTTTGAATCCCCTGTCCCTTGGCCATTTTACTTTTTAAATTCCCTGTCCCCCTAACCCCCCATTTAAGACTCAGCGATAGATCTGGGGGTCTCTGTGGGGATTACCTCATACCTCAGTGTAGCCCTCTCCAACCATTTGATATAAATTTAATATTTTTAAGATAAAGCTAATTTATACAAGGTCTATACTCAGTTCTGTAGTGAAATGCATGTAAGGCCTACAAGTCCGAAAAAAGATTTTAATATTTTTTCAGCTGCTTCGAAAATATGGGCCTATTTCCTCATCATATATCATTCTCAGCTGCGTGCACAAATCGGTCAACATGACAGCTTGCAGAACACAACTTGCATTTCTGTGACTTTGCATTATAAATGGTGCCATACCAGTGCATGGGAGTTACCCGGTTGCAATGTAGCTGCAATTAAACAGCTATAAAATCATGGTCAGCTAGGTAAAATTTTTAAAACATATACATACAAGCAATTAGGCCATGACAGGCAATTTCATTTGTACGCGATTCTAGGACTCTTTACACACTAAATACATAGCATTTTTGCTTCATCTGATTGGTTCAGAAACAATAGAACGTCACAAAGCTAATATATGAAACGTAGCAAGTATACATTGCATTGATTCCTCACAGGCAACTGTGAAAGACCAGAATCGCATGGTAATGAAAACACCTGTAAACTTTTTTCAAGGTCAAATTCCTTGAAGACAGAAAGGGGGAAAATACATTACATGGTCTGGCAACTACAGTAGGCCTATAGGACACGAAAAAGGGATAATTACTCAACAAAGCTTCAGGATCCAGGTAAAACTTTGTTGTTGACCTTCAGCGAAAAAAGGAAGCAAACATTTACTTTTCATTGCTTTGGCCTTGGGGTTGAATAAATCAAATTTAAAAATATGGTTAATTGTTACAATAAAGCAAAACCTTTTTATTTTAAAGGTGAAAGAGAAATATAAACTTGCTATTAAAAAGTCTCTTAGCAGTGGACAATGGGCATGACTCACTTTATCCCATTTTACATCTTGATTTAACCATGTTTATTGGATTGCCATAGTTAATATAATTAACTAAATTTCACTTATTTTTTAAAATATGCACCTTGATGATATTTTAATTTCAAACAAATGTTAAGAAAATCAATAAACCTTTCTAGTTAGCTGTTTTTTTGTTTTCAACTAATGATTTCAATTACATATTAACTAAGGCTACCAACTCCATAGTGGCAATTTTACTGTAAAAACAATTTATTATAGGCCTACATTTTTATCATGAATACATGGAAAGGCCTATTGGCTATTGCACTAATTTTCCTAATCAACTCCATGGACCATGCAAGCTGTTGATATAAACAATTGGGAAAATTATCAAATTGACCCTTTTATAGAAGCCTTCTTTTAAAAAAGAAGAATTCTACAGGCAGGTAGTGTCAATTAAAAAAATATGCAATGCACACTGACAGATGATGGCTGGACTGACCAGTAGTCTGTGGATACCAAGAGCCACCAAGCCCATCATGTTACGTAATACTAGTAGTCTAGTCATTATGTGAAATGACCTAGAACAAATTGCAACACAAATGGTTCCAGTGGCATTTGGTCCCTAAATATGTCAAGAACGACATACTAAAAGTCCTGGAAAATCCATGTGGTGGAACACCCCAAACTAGCCATAAATCCAAGATGGTCGCTGTAAAAATCATGTTTTTTGCAAATAACTCAGAAACTATTAGATAAACACCCCATATATGTATGACACTTGAATATAAACTTGGGTATTACAGCCATTTTGACACTATTCCCATGTCTCTATCTCTGATAGTTCGGAAGATATAGCATTGTGGGAAACCGGCCTTTCCCGCCACCAGCCCGCCGCCAGAGGCGCCAGCGGCGCCCCTCGCGCATGCGCAGGGCGCCGCGGACAGAAGCAACCGAGACATCGATTTGGACACTTGTGTATTTGGAATCTGTATTATCTTGTATGTATTTCGTCGTATTAAATTGCTTTATTGGTGTCAGAACCTACGGTGCTGTTCAGGACGTTCTGAAGGACTGCCTGAACGTTTTTGCCTGGATTTTCGGGCGTTTCCTGGCGTTTTTTGGCGAGAAACTTGCTCGTTTTTCGCTTGTCAATTCGTGGCTTGTCGGCCTGTAATGGCGGCTGGGCTGTGTTGAGGTTTGTTTGGTGTCTTTTCGACGTATTTTGGGACATTTATCAGTGTTCCTCACCATTATTGCTGGTGGTAATTCATTCAGAATATTGTTTTGCGCAATATTTTGAAGTGGCAAGCGTTGTCCTGGCGTTTTTGTGAGGATTTTTGACTTCGTTTTGGAGCTGTCAAAATTTGGCTTGTCTGCCTGTCATGGCGGCTGAGCGATTTTCGCTGAATTGATTCGTTTGGCGAACGATTTATTAGTACTTTCTGATCACTGACACTGGTAGTTTGTGGTGTCATTTTGTTTCTTAGTGTGTTTTCTGCGAGCGTGAGCAGTTTCTGGGTTGTCACTGCTTTTGTTTCTCTTCAACTGTCGTTTTTCTGTGACTTGTTTTTGGACAGAATCTGACCATGCTGGATTTTTTTATCATGGCTCCCAGGCAGCTGTGAGCGCACGTGTTGAATTATTTAATTTGAGGCTAGATTTCAGTTCGTGTCTGAATGCTCGGGTTGCTTCTCAGGCTCGCGGCGAAGTAGTCGGATTACTTTAGGACAGAGTTGTCAAGCTGTGGCAATTGGTCAGTTTGTGGTCTATAGTACGACGTGCGTGCCTTATGTAAATAGTGCTATTTGGTGACTGTCTGTTGAATGTTATAGTGTGTGTCGGTCCTGATAGTTTTTGTTTTGATGGTCTCCAACTTAATTTAGTTACCTTTATTTCAAGTATTTTGGTCTTACGTAGCGCTTTTGCTTATTTACTTATTTATTTTTGTTAATGTGCCCAATTAATTTAGGCCTGATGCTAATTGGAATTAACTTCTATTTTTTTTTTGGAGGGGAAGAGGTAGAGTAGCTGCTCTTGACGCTCCCTCGGCGTGCTGGTGGCATAAGTTCATTGTGGTGCAACTGCAGTCGTGTCGTTCGCTAACCCAGTGCTCAATAATTACACGTGTTCCGTTCTCCGCACGGCATTCCTTGATTTGTATTTGTGTGGTGGTTTGCGGGGCGAGGCTTAATCCTTGAATTATCATGGCGCCCACTAATTTGCAAACGGCATCACGGGATCAGCTGCGCGAGATACCGCTAGTTGGTCCGACGCGCGCCGAGTTGATAATCCAGACCCGTGAAGCGCATGGGGTGTTGACATTGGAGCTTTTGAATCGATACATTCCCCAGGGGGGACATTGGAATTCTTTGCATGCCCAAGGGATCATTAGTTTCGGGTCTCCGGAAGGGGAGGTTGAGGGGAGTGGTTCCTTATCGTTTGGGGCGGTCCAATCGACATCCTCTTTCGACGCCGGACCTCGACGGTTCACCCTGGGGGGGTCCGCCCTTGCAGGGGGAATTGCGGATTCCTCCGCGATGCCATCCTCGCCTGCGGGGGCTGTCTCGAGTTCTGGAGATAAAAGCATCCAGGGGTTGCGAGATAATTACACGCTGGAAAATGAATCCAAGCACTTGTCGGCATCGGAATATACGGAGTCTTTGGTTATGGAAAGATCTAGTGCTGGAGATTCATCCGATGAACACGATGGCCAGTCCGTCGTTAGTTCAGGTGGAGTCTCGCGTACGCATATGGCCCAGCGGGCGTTGGAAAAGGCCAACGAGACAGAGCGGTTTGTCTTATATCAGAAGGCTCAATTGGAGCTTTTTGTAAATGAGGCACATACCACGATGCGTAAAGAGGTAGGCGCGGTAAAAGGAGAACTGAGACAATCTATGAATAAAGTTAATCATGCCCTCGGTCAGCTGTCAGAGCGGGTACAACGGTTGTCCTTAAGTAGGAGTCACAGGGGTACCCCCGGGTCAGGCCGATCACATCGGTCCACGCGATCACAACAGTCCGAGGCTGGAGCTAGGTCGGGGAGGGTCCGAATGCCTCAGCGTTACCGCCCACTCCTGTAGATCTGCAAACTGTAGCAGGAGTATCCGGGGAGTCCTTATCTGATAACGAGAGATATATTGATGATCGGCCAGTAACTTGGGCTTGGCTTTTGCAGAGCCTGATGCGAATCAGTCCGATGGAAGGGACTCGCCTCATCGCGGTGGTGAGGAAGCTGTAGAAGCTTCGGAGGAAGCTGTAGAAGCTTCGGAGGAAGTTAGGGGAGACCGACCGGGGGAGGATTTAATTCCTGGTAAGGATCGGGCAGAAGCTCACCGGCAGGCTCTCTTTGGTGCCATCTTGAATTGTTTGCCATCCACAGGAGTTTACCAAGGTGGTACGAGGGGGGACCCGGCGCCGCAATCATCCACCAGGAATCACCCTGGGGCCATGGGGGGTCCCGGCATGGATAGGGCACAAAGGGTGGATAGTTCACGAAGGGTGGATATGTTGCCATCCACAGGAGCTTACCAGGGCGGTACGAGTGGGGAGCCGAGGCTACAATCATCCACCAGGAATCATCCCGGGGCCATGGGGGGTCCGGATATGGCTAGGTCACACAGGGTGGATAGTTCACAAAGGGTTGATAGTTCATTCATTATGGACCGGCCTCCTGAGCAGCCAGGAATGGCCAGAGGGGTGGGCGAATCAAATCCCCCCCGGGTAACGTTTAATCCAACAACTCCGGTGGCAGGAGGGTCCTCCATTTTAACCAAAGGTCCGTCTCCAGTGAGGGGCTGCGGCTTTAGATCTGTAACTCCACCTAATGCCGGCACTTTCTCCATCGGTCCCGCGGAAGACACTCATTATGGGGAGTCTTTTGCAGCAACTGGGGGAGTACCTCCTGGTACGCGGTCATTATCACACCACCGATCTGAAACTGGTGAGACCATTCCAATTTCCGAATTCGGCAGGGACAAATTACCTCCACATCCTGGGCACTCTAGCTATACCCTGCCCGGACCGGTCAGTCCTTCACGTAATCGGCCTGCGTGGATGACTGAGGCCCAATCACAGGTGGCTGAACTAACCGGGGTCTCCAACTTTGAGTTATTGCGGCCAAGCCGCATAGACGAACCACAATCTTATCCACTAACAGCCACCACTGTTAAAGCAGAGAGAAGTACTCGTGTTAACGCTCCGCCTAATCCAGTGAAAACAGAGATAGGGATGGGTTCGCGGGGTCGGGAGTATTTAGCCTCCTTATCTGCGAACTCTGCACCAGGGGTGCGTACGTCACGTCGTCAAATTGTTGTTGATCCCAATACCGAGAAAGGAACAAGGGGTGTAGGGGGAATATCACAGCAGCGGGCCATGGGGGAGGCCAATAACATGGGTCGATGGGGGAATGGTGGAAATCGATGTCATGATGATCAGCTAGTTGGGAGATCGGGGAATAACAATCAGCAGGACCATTTCCCGGTCGCCTGTGTCAATGTTGTTGGGTTGGTGGGACCCGCGGAAGGGATGAATTATGCCCCAGCCGGACCCACTCATAACCCGGCGGGGTCATTTCATGATCCATCGGGCCGCACCAACGGTCCATCCGGATCCGCTCATAACCCACCGGGTTCATTTCATGATCCATCGGGCCGTCCCAACGGTCCATCTGGATCCACTCATAACCCAGCGGGTTTACTGCATGACCCCTCGGGCCGTATCCACCGCCCAGCCGCATCCACTCATAACCCGGCGTGGTCATTTCATGATCCATCAGGCCGCACCCACGGTCCATCCGGATTCGCTCATAACCCACCGGGTTCATTTCATGATCCATCGGGTCGTCCCAACGGTCCATCTGGATCCACTCATAACCCAGCGGGTTTACTGCATGACCCCTCGGGCCATATCCACCGCCCAGCCACATCCAGTCATAACCAGGTGGGGTCAGTTCATGATCCATCGGGCCACACTTATGGTCCATCAGGATCCACTCATAACCCAGCGGGTTTGCTTCATGATCCATCGGGCCGCATCCACGGTCCAGCCGCGTCCACTCATAACCGGACGGGGTCCTTTCCTGATCCATCGTGCCGCACCCACGGTCCATCCGGACTCGTGCATAACCCAGCGGGGTTGCTTCATGATCCATCGTGCCGCACCCACGGTCCTTCCGGATCCACTTCTAATCCAGCGGGTTTACTTCATGATCCCTCGGGCCGCATTCACGGTCCAGCCGCATCCATTCATAACCAGGAGGGGTCATTTCATGATCCATCGGGCCGCACCCACGATCCCTCCGGATCCACTCATAACCCAACGGGGTCATTTCATGATCCACCGGGTCGCACCCACGGTCCATCTGGATCCATTCATAACCCGGCCGGGTTCTTGTATGACACAGCCGCAGGTGTTCATCATGGTCGGAATGTGCGAGTCGAAGATAGGCATTTCCGTAGCGGGGCCCTTAGCCATGGGTGCTCCGATTACAATGATCTCTCTTCGGGAGATGCTTATTCAACGGGGTCAGGTACTGAGGACAGAGGGACCTCCTAGATTCGTTAGAGCCTCCTCGAGGTGACCATGGCCTGGGACCGCGGTATCCTCATCGGCCGCGGGGTCCAGATTGGCCCAAGCCTAAGATGCCTGAATATTCTGGGCAAGAGGGCCGTTATGAGGCATGTGTGTACCAGTTTGAATCATTGGCAACTAGGTTTGGGTGGGATGAAGCAGAAAAGTTGAACCAGTTTAAGAACTGCTTGTGTGGCAAGGTAGTGGATCACATGATGACCCTACCCAGTGCTGTAACTGAGAATTATGTCAGGTTACGGAACCGGTTGCGCAAACGTTTTGGCGCACCGGACCGGCCGGAAGTAGTACGGGGAGAGATGAACGATATGCGACAGCGCACAGATGAGCGGATAGAAGAGTTTGCGGATCGGGTACAAAAGGCAGCCGCCATTGCGTATGAGGAGGTTGATCCACCTTTCCGAGATAAAGTGGCATCGGAGGCGTTCCTGCGGGGGACCAGGGATAGTGCTGTTGCCCGGGAGGTAGCCCGCACTCATCCGGCCACGGTTGCCGATGCGCTAAATGCAGTACAGGAGGAAACGGCTCTCAATAGGATAATAGGGCGGGCTCCAGTGCGAGGCAAACACGGGGATTTGCTGATAATGACGTGGCCGCAACAGCCTGACCGCAAACCACCATGTTTTTTCTGGTTGTTGGGCTACTTGGATTGTATATAATTGGTTGTTTTGGGGAATTATATTGATATTGGGATTCATACATGATCCTGATCTGGGATCACTGTAATTAAGCACCATTTATTAATCCTTGGAATTTCCTGTTTTGTAAGTTCTTTATTTGCACTTTGGGGTTTTTACTGTATTATCCGGGCCGAGTACTCGGGCAAGTTTCTGTGCGTAGAGTGGCCCCCTTGTCCAGTCACATTTTGTTGTTTTTCACCCCAATCCTGGTCTATGCTTGTTTCCATCTTATGATTATTTTCATACTGGCTTGGTGCGGACATTCTCAGTATTCTGTTACTCTGCCGTAAAGTCTATTTTGTTGGAGTTTTTGCACCATTCTGTTCATGCAATCCGAAATTTCAGTGTTTACAAGATTTAATTAGGCCATATCTCTGGCTGCTTATCAACATCGGAACCACAATAGTTCTAGGGGATATTTTGCTTGTCAAAATAATTTTTGTGTGGAGTGTGGTCCTTTTCCTGTCAAAATTTGATGGGGGGGAGGGGAGGCCAGAGACTGGTTGTTTGCTCCTGCGCGGAGGGGCCGGTATGTTGTCTCTGAGGACGCTTCGGCTCTTTCGGGACACCATTGCTCGGTGACGCTCCGCAATCCTAATGGCCGACATTCACGGAAGTGCCGGGGAGGTCTGGCCCTGGGTGAGCTTTGGCTCTTCCGGGGTTGTTGCCCCTGGCCTCCGTGATCATGATGGTCATGGGATGGTGGAGTGAGAACAAGGACACAGGCGCCGTGTCCTTGACCCGGATGGTCACCAGTAACGGAGACAGATCATGTGATCATAGTCCGCTTCCTTCTTCCATGGGCAGGGTGCGGTGCTCATACTTGCCTAATACCTAGTTTCGGTGATGACGCAGACGGCCTTCCGCTGATGACTCTGCCACTCTTGGGTCGGCGGAGGTGGACTCTGACACCCTTGGGTCGGCGGAGATTGACCCTGCCTCTCTTGGGTCGGCGGAGGTGACACCCAAGGCTGGGGGCCTCTGCTGTCGTCCGTTAGCTGGGTGTTATGGTTATGACCCGAGGTTCACGCCGGGTCATGTGAATGAGAGAATGAGTAATACTCGGGAGTGTCGATCCTCGGAGCTGAAGGCGAACTTGACGGTGGTTCCTTTACAGACGGATTGAAACAGCGAAGTTACAGTGGGTAATAGGGTGACGATAACTCAATATGTCAGTAAATAGCATTCTATCTGTAGTGGGGGAATCCCAATGACACTGAATTGCTAAGGGGCTTCTCGGGGCAATGCGGCGGACCTTGGGTCAATGGGGTTCCGTGGCCGCCGGCTGGCCTGGTGTGCTTCTGGCGCCGGGCTTGGCCGGCTTGTGTGAGTCAGTCTCCTGGTGGTAGCCATGGTGCAATGCAGGAGCTGGTTGTAGGGTCCAGAAGAGGGCTCGCCTCTTTTACAAGTATGGTAAATCAGTTTTACTACTGTAAGCCCTCCCCCCAGGTGTATAAGTATTAGTTGTAAAGTAAATTTCCAATCCGCCGTTCATTTCTCGCTCCATGCAGATAGGTGAAACAGGACCGTTACTCTTCTGCAGGCGAAGCTGGTTGCGTGGTGCGGGTTGCGCATGTGTGCCTCGGTTGAAGGAGTTATATTGCCAAATTCCCCTCTAAATTGTATGTTTTCAACGGGTAACCGACCGACAAGCGCTTAACACTGCAGAAATGTGAGTGATTGCGAATTGGTGAACCTCGGTATTGAATCCTCAGATTCTTGTTACACAAACTTGGAGCAAGTTGCCCCTCTCGGGCTTTCCCCGGTGGAGTGCCCCAGGCATGCAGGCGGAGACTAGCGGTCCCCTGCCCGCGCCAATGGCGCGGTCCGGGCATCGCGGTTGGCTCTGCCTGGCAGGGCGCCCCGGTGGGTTATGGTCCTTGGTGTACAGCTAGGGGTATTGAACGGGCGTCCGCCCGGTGACCGTGTGTTGCAGGTGGGCTTTCCCTCCTCATGCCAGGTGCCCTAGAGCCCATGGTCTGATCGAATGGTGAATGTCGACTATGTGAGTGTGTGTTACCAGTGTGTGGTTATGTTGATTGTGTTTAGAATTGGGTGCACATACTGGATTTGTAAATACAGGGGTTGAATTAGGTGGCATGTATTGTTGTTCCATATTGTTGCTTATGTTGGTGTCACGGCTCTGGTCGGTAGACAGTAGGAGAATTCAGTTGTTTCGGGTTGGCTGGTGTTGTCTTTCGTTCATGTCTGTCCAAGTGTCTCGCTTCTAAAAAAATGTGCCAAATTATGAAGAAGAGGATATATTTGTCATGCAACTGCCGGCAGGCCTGTCCTATGGGTGTTATGCGGCCTGGTGCTGGCAGGTTGTGGCCGTGACGATGAAGGAAGATGATGTCTAATGGAGAACCATTCAAGCCTGGGCATGAAGATGATGTCTAGTGGGGAACCATCCAAGCCTGGATAGGAAGATGATGTCTAGTGGAGAATCATGCAAGCCGGGCGAGATGAGATAATGGTGCCTGTTGCGGGAAGATGAAGGTGCTGACCATTGGTTGCGCAATCAGGCCGGAATATGAAGATGATGTTGTCGGGCGAACCATTCAAGTTCTGGGTCTGAAGATGATGGATAACGTCGATGCCTGCCAGCCCGGGATGGGAAGTTGATGCCAATTGGTGAATCCCCCAAGCTTCACCGGTGGCTCGGCCCTCGAAAGATCAAGGGGAAGAGTGTGGGAAACCGGCCTTTCCCGCCACCAGCCCGCCGCCAGAGGCGCCAGCGGCGCCCCTCGCGCATGCGCAGGGCGCCGCGGACAGAAGCAACCGAGACATCGATTTGGACACTTGTGTATTTGGAATCTGTATTATCTTGTATGTATTTCGTCGTATTAAATTGCTTTAGCATATTTGAATATCTCTGATTTTACAAAAAAAAAGCTGTAAATCGCCAAAAATGTCATTTATGAGTCTTGATTCTGAATACTTGAAGTATGACATTTACCTTACCTATTAAAGATACAAAAGGAATAACTTGTGTTTGATTTAAGACCCCAATCATGTCTCTACCTCTCTTCAATCCCTATTGTGCCATATTTTGCTTTTGGAAGTGTTTCCTCGAAATACCATTTATTTTGCTAAAATTGGCATTTTATGTGAAGGAAAGTGCTCATTTTGGGTCTGAAATGTACAAAATATTGTGGGTATGGAATTAAACCTATTCTGAGTTACTGCATGTGTAATGCTAGACATTATTAAACTACAATCACTAAAGAATCACACAGAGAATCTGAAATAGACAAATTTTTCCAAACCATACATTATCATCGATTTACGTCACGAGCGTCAATCAGCGTCCAGGAACAAAAGTTTACCGGCAATTTATGAAGCAACTTTTTACTTCTCTGAGACGTATGGCATATCATTTTAAAGCTCTCAGAGAGATCTATCTATCCATGTGAGAATCACACCTGTAACCAGTGATGTAGTTGAGGCCGGACCATTAAAGACTGAGGCATCAGCCTCCAAGACCGAGGCCATCTAAGTGTAGCCTCATGGCCGGCCTCGAGGACCTCCAACACTGGCCCAAAGACACCCGAGACCAAGGCAATACCAAGGATTTGGAACCAAGACTGAGCCAAAGCTGAGGCCATCAAATATGTCTCCGAGGCCGGCCTTGAGACATTCAACTGAGCCTGCATTGCCCTCCAACCCTTAAGGAAGTGCGAAATTGCGAAATTGGCCTAATTTGCATTACATTAGTGAAGGCCTGTTCATTGGCTAGCTTTTGGAGTGTGTCTGGCTTAACACTCAATTCTGTGTAAATTAAGAATATACGTAAGTCTATATAGGTGATAAAATTAGAAGCATAAAAATAATAATAAAGTTTGCATTTAGATGTCTAAATTACACCTTTATGATTTACTTAGCTCATTTTGGAGAGGCAATGTTATGAAATTTTGATAAAAATACAAAAACTGAACAAATGATAGATTTTGGACCTTTTTTTTTTTAATTTTTGGTTCTCAAAAATGAATGGCAATTACTAAATTTATAGACTTAAACAATTATTAAATATATATATTAGGGTGTTTCAGGTGCCCCCAATATTTTCCGATCCAGCTTGACCTTGGTCTGGTATTGCCAAATGTCACTAAATTTTATTAAACAATGTCAAAAATTGACTGAAACGTGATTGGAGACTTGTGTTATTTTTTTGGAATTTTTACCTCTATTTCTCGAAGTATCTTCAACTTGAAGATGGTCATATGACAAATGTGTGCAAGGCAATCATATAACAATTTCTCATATATATTAGGGTGTTTCAGGTGCCCCCAATATTTTCCGATCCAGCTTGACCTTGGTGTGGTATTGCAGTTTATATAGTATAAGTCACATGTAAAATTTTGACCCATTCTATAGATACCTACCTTTACCAGAATTCACTTGAAGTTTATAATGTAATTCCACATTGGCGAACCTGCAAATCCTCAAGAAATTGCCAAAACCAATGAGGAAATCAATATTTTTCTCTCAATCCATAGTTCTTTAGTCAGTTTTGGGAGGGCAATTCAAATCTGGTGTTATTTTTTGCATAACCCCACTTGCCAAGATGCCACAAGCTGTCAAATTCCCAAAAATCTGCGTAAAATGCCCGTATTTCGGGAAATTCAACACCTCCCAGCTCAGAAGGAAAACCTTGAAGAAAAAATATTTATTCCTTCATTGAATTTTGCAATATCTTCAGGATTTGCAGGTTCGCCAATGGGGAATTACATTATAAACTTCAAGTGAATTCTGGTAAAGGGAGGTATTAATAGAATGGGTCAAAATTTTACATGTGACTTATACTATATAAACTGCAATACCACACCAAGGTCAAGCTGGATCGGAAAATATTGGGGGCACCTGAAACACCCTAATATATATGAGAAATTGTTATATGATTGCCTTGCACACATTTGTCATATGACCATCTTCAAATTGAAGATACTTCGAGAAATAAAGGTAAAAATTCCAAAAAAATAACACAAGTCTCCAATCACGTTTCAGTCAATTTTTGACATTGTTTAATAAAATTTAGTGACATTTGGTGAGATATATTTACAAGAAAAAATGTATAAATACAATGAATTAGGACTTCATGGCAGAAAAGCTGCTGAAAGCCGAGGGTCTGCTGCTGTGCATCTTATTTTTTTCTGATTACAGAAACCTTTCCATTTACATTCTTGAGCTATATTCGGAAACATTTCAACAATGAGCGGAAGTATGTGTCATTGATAGACATGGTATATCAGTGCTTATACCATTCGACACCTCTGTCAGCCAATCACATTACAGTATTTCAGGGGAATAATTCCCATATTCTTTGTTGTCCAGTTATCCTCTCATGTTTGACTGTTTGAGTGTTTGGTATAAGCCGGTTATTCACCATGGGATCAGGAATATGTGTTTATCACACCTCGGCCTAAAGGCCTCGGGTGATAAATCACATATTCCCTCTCCCGTGGTGAATATAAATTGATTTAATCCATCCATATACTAGCATGTGACAAGTCCAAGAAATGCCCTGGACATGTGGTGTTTTGATATATTTGTCACAGATTCTATCAAATTTGACAGTTGACTATGAAAAACATCTTATCAAAATTCACAGGTATTGTTGGGTGTTGTTAGCTCTATGACTTGCAGATTGTTATATATTTTTATCTCATGTCTAACTGCTAAAAGCACACATAGTAACAAACAGTGTATAACAGTTTGTGATCACTGCTATGGTTGTATTATAATTGGAATTTGTCATATGACTTTGGAATAGGCTCCCACTAGTTTTGTATTTCTTCAAAATATGCAAATACTATAAAAGAGAAAATACTTTGAATGCCAGAACATTATCAAAATAAGTGAGATGTACAAGGTCCATTATTGGCACCATATCTGCGTGTTATTTGCAAAACGGCTCTTCTTCTGCAATCTACAAATTCGAATTTCATACACTTGTATTGTCTATAGGGTAATATTGCTATTCATGCGCGTGATTTCAACACAGAAACTGGTGACGTCCCTCACTTTGTGCTTGAAACTCATAGGCCTAATATGGCCCAGTATGAGACAAACAGCTTCTACCAAGCAGATAATTCTGCTCTGGATCTAATTATGGCATTGTCGGCAAAAAATATATATCTAAAAGTCTTAAACTACTGCTGAAGCTGCTCCAACTAAATAATATTACTTTTATTGAAACCAAGTGGTTCTGTTAGTCTATGGATAGCCCTTTACTTCCGACTATTATCATATTTTGTGGTTCCGTAGCATAATGGTTAGCATGTCTGCCTTGTGTGCAGTGGATCCAGCCTCAATCACATCAATGGTTCAGGTGTGATTCTCACATGGATAGATAGATCTCTCTGAGAGCTTTAAAATTATATGCCATACGTCTCAGAGCAGTAAAAAGTTGCTTCATAAATTGCCGGTAAACTTTTGTTCCTGGACGCTGATTGACGCTCGTGACGTAAATCGATGATAATGTATGGTTTGGAAAAATTTGTCTATTTCAGATTCTCTGTGTGATTCTTTAGTGATTTTAGTTTAATAATGTCTAGCATTACACATGCAGTAACTCAGAATAGGCTTAATTCCATACCCACAATATTTCGTACATTTTTGACCAAAAATGAGCACTTTCCTTCACATAAAATGCCAATTTTAGCAAAATAAATGGAATATCGAGGGAACACTTCCAAATGCAAAATATGGCACAATAGGGGATTGAAGAGAGGTAGAGACATGATTGGGGTCTTAAATTAAACACAAGTTATTCCTTTTGTATCTTTAATAGGTAAGGTAAAAGTAGTACTTCAAGTATTCAGAATCAAGACTCATAAATGACATTTTTGGCGATTTACAGCTTTTTTTGTAAAATCAGAGATATTCAAATATGCTATATCTTGAGAACTGTTTGAGATAGAGACATGGGAATAGTTTCAAAAAGTCTGTAATACCCAAGTTTATATTCAAATTTCATACACATATGGGGTCTATATCTAATAGTTTCTGAGTTATTTGCAAAAAACATGATTTTTATGGCGGCCATCTTGGATTTATGGCTAATTTGGGGTGTTCCACCACATGGATTTTCCAGGACTTTTAGTATGTCTTTCTTGACATATTTAGGGACCAAATGCCACTGGAACCATTTGTGTTGCAATTTGTTCCGGGTTAGGCCCAATATTTTCATATAATGACTAGACTATAGCTTCAGCAGCTGGGACTGTGACAAGCTGACAATATCACATTGAGGATTTTTAAAATTCATTGACCACTGTTAAAGATTATTCAATTTGATGGTACTTAGAATGCAATTTTCAAAATATACAATTTCAAGGAAAAAAGCTTTCAAGAATGCTTTTATGGCACTACAACATACATGTATGTACAATTCAAAGGTATAGGCCTATGTATAGCATGCAAAACATCCAGGTTCACTCACCGGTCGTCTGCCTGTTAGGAGAGCATTTTGGGCGGGAAACAATTCTCCTCTGCCCAAAAATAAATCGTCTGCTATGGTAAGGTTTTCCGATCTCAGTCATTGAAGTTCACTAGTAGAATCCACACAGATTGAAAGTAGAAACAATCTGGACCAAGGAAGCAAGACTAACTGGCAATTACTGTTTTTCTGGGTTAAGATATTCTCAGTTTATGCTCCATAAACCTTCAGGCCCCGCCCTGATGGAATAGGCCTGCAATATATCTTGGAAAAGCAACCTAGATCTGAGCCAACTTTCGTACGTAATATGATTTCTGATGCATCATCAGATCATTGCAAGCATTAATCAACCAATTAGCACTGATTAAACATTGCAGATTATTTCATTCCAATCAGTGATAAACAAGATCGACCATGTGCTCAGTTCGTGAATTAATCAATTTGCTCGCCAGGGGTCGTTGAAGGAGGCACGAGAGGAGGCGCTGTTAGCAGCTTGTGAATTAATGATATGCAACGCATGCGTGTTAAGTCTACACTTGATTTATGGGTCAAGTGGGCTTAGGTGGTATTTAAGCTGCAATTAAGCTACCATTTGCCTATTTCTGGGCTTCTTGGGTAAATTCTGTGAGAACTGACAAATCTTGAAAGCTCTGAGTGGCCCCAACCCTGCTCAATGACATAGAATTACAGCACTGGACTCTGGAGAGCTCTGGTAAAAACAGCACTTGCCACTTGGCAATGACCCTGACCTGTATGAACTTCCAAGTTCATTTGCATACATTATGCATGGTGCATAATGTGACAGATCTAGGTTGGTTTATGGCCCAGTTTTGCCACCGATTGGCCAATATCTCTGCCAGGTTGTTACATAATACGTAAATACGACCTACTTCCAAGTCTTGCTAGACAGACAGGCCAAGCAACCAGACAGCATACCCCAGCTCAGACAGCCATATCATTGCTCACCAGGTACTGGGCCTGGGCTTCAGGGTATGGATGAGAAGGGCTGCAGAAAATTCTATAGGGACATTTAATGCATTTTAAATTCAGCGAACAATTAATTAAAGGTTAGATATAATGGAGTAGGCTTGGGCCTATACAGTTTAATGGTAATCATGAGGAGGGGGGTGGCTTAAAAGTGCCAGAAATCACAGCCTAAATTGTATATGGAACCTTAATAATTAAAATTTATATTTTTTTGTGAAATTTATTAAGTAATCCTAATATCTTCAATTCAGGTGTTATCACCAATTCACCGTGCTTCTAAGTATACCGATTTCACGTTATGTAACTGAAAGTCTGCACAGTGTCAGACTGGCTGGTGTCGCCCTCTCGTGTTTTGGCCAAAATGAACTTCTGAAAAGCAGAACCCATGAAAAGGCAGCTATAAACAGCATAGGCGTATCGGAGGGGGAGTCGCAGGGGGGGGGGGCGATTGCCCCCCAAAAGTTTGGGAAACAGTAAGATTCGGGCAAAAAGGCTAAAAAATTTGGGCAGATGATTAAATAAACGCTATTGAAAATTAATGATTTCCAGCCAATTTTATTCGAAATGGTATTAAATCTAGATCTTGAAATTCGGGCAGATGTCGCTCGCCCCCCCCCTAAAAATTGCGCGCGCCGTACGCCTATAATAAACAGGACCCATGTTTAAGATTGAAGCAAACTGCTAGTTGACTGAATGAGGGTAGAATAAGCATTAGGAACGTGTCTGCCCTGAACCAATGCTCTTCATCCTTCAGTCTGATGCACAACAAACGGCTATCGAATCCTAAAAGTGATTGTCCCCGACAGAATTGAGAATAAACAGGCAGATACAATTAATGATTCCCAGTCCTTACCAATAGACAACAGACTGCATGAGATGCTCATAAAGGTCATAACTTTCCACGAGACTTCTTTCAGTTTTTCTATGAAATTAATTGTTAAAAAAATTACATCCATGAATCTAAAGTGGCCATAACATAATTATCGGTGTTCATGTACAGTAATTTATTTATTTAGATACATTTTACCTGAATAAAATATAATGCATTGCAACACATTCTCTAATCAACATGAACAGTTTAGAAATCTAGAAATTCCAGAATAAATTCTAGAAAAGATAAATGACAAATGATGGAATGAAAGGGATGAGGATGATATGGAATTTGACAATTCAAGGAAGAAATGTGAGAGTCAGTATCTGTATTTTGTAGAATAATCCTTCGGTGATACAACCAAACCTCTGCCTTTTCTTGCACCTCTGAACACGGTTTCTACAATGTCAATAAACTCTTGTTCATCCTCCATGGACCAGTTGATTTTGTTGTTGTTACCAGTTCCCAAATCAATCATGATGTGCTTATTTCTGTAGAAAAACATGACAGTGCATGGATCGTACAACTCGTACATTTTGTTGAAGTCCGGCACTGCAGTAATGTCAACTAAGTAGATAACTGCGAAATTCTTCACTTTTTCTGCGACTTTGTACAACGTCTCGTCCATCACCATACACGTGGGGTCCCAATCGTGGCCAAAGCGAATGATAACAACTCGATCCTCCTCTGATAAAATGGCCTGGTCCACTTGCCAGCCATTGTGGAGATGCTGGAGCATATACGACATGATGAATCTGAAAAATAAATTTATGCAATTAAACATCACTATTATTTATGGTGGGAAGATTCTAGAAATTTTGATGTATAGTATAGGCTCAGCTCTCAGGCTCAGGCAAGGGGCAACCATTTAATAATCAGGGGGGTGGTTGGATTTTTCTCGGCGGGAAATTATATATTTGAAGCACGCGAAGTCCTAAATATTCATTTCCAAAATCAAGCAACACCTGATTAAGAAATACCCCCTCCAAAAATGATTCATACTGTTGCCCAAAAAGGTATTTCACCAATGGCAAAAGTTCAAAACTGAGCAAGAAATTATTTATGAAAACTCAAACCCCCCACCCCCACGAATCCCATGCACTTGTAGGTACTGGTAGGATAATATACGTGCCCCCCCCCCCATTAAGATTAAATGGTGGCCCCCTCATGAGGTATGTATTTCACAAACCATCAGAGATTCAGTGGTTAGATAAATCGTAAATATCAGGCCTACTGATCAACATTGCCATCAGATTAAAACTGATTTCACATAAAAAGATTCTCATGTATCAATTCCAACTAATTAAAGGCCAAGAATACCTACCTTTTTTATGTAAATCACACAAATATGCGAGTAAATACTTTTGAGAAACGTTTGGTTTGACAACAATGTGCCAACGACAGTGAAAAGTTATTCCGGTTTTTGGGAAAACTGTTTTTTTTTAAATCAAAACGTTTTTAATGTGCACATCTACAAACACTTTCTTAAATCTAATGTTAAAAAAATATTTCATTCCTCAATTAAGAAAAAATTATTTCGTAAAGTCAGCGACCTTGACCTTCAAAGACTGATTCCATCATGGCGGCGCTGGCCACCAAAACAGTCGCTCGCGTCAGTCGTAAGTTTTTCGGGGATTTTGCAGTAATTGTGTCCTTCTGTCCGTGACAAAGTAGTGGTGTATGTAGAAAACAATATCCCCGTAGAATCTGAGCCAATGTCGGGGATGTTACGCCCTGTTTAAAGGAAATAGAAACCTCTAAAGTTTCAAGGACCAACCGGTCATTTGAGATTTTTGACAGGAGCAAGAGCTGGGAGCTGTCAAAATGTGCAGAGCTGTCAAACTGTTGACAGTGTTGTTGTGTTGACATTACTTCATCACTGCTTGCCCTGGCTTCACAGACTGTCACCCGTTCACTGTGCAAACTATAGGGCTTCCTCTTTGCAATTAGAGGTCTGTCTGCCACTGAGTCTGAGACTCAATGACAATGTCTCCAGCTTGATTGGCATGGAGTTAACATGGTGAATGAATGGAATCCAGCTGCAGTGTCACTGTCACTGAGTGTCAGTGAAGTGACATTGTGATTGTCAATGACTGGATTCCTGAAATTGCCTCAGCAAAAGTAGTCCGTGAAAAAGTATTTAGTCATGTTATATAACATGAACTCAGTCAATAAAAATTTGTGATCCAACTCCTGTAGTCAGTGTAGAGCTTTGTCATTTGACACAGTAGTCAATATCAGTAAAATGACTTAATCAGTTAATGGTTAACCACTTTCGCCTAAAGTTAGAATAACCTGTGTTAAATGTTGATACAATCCGGTACAGGTGGCTGTACCCCCCCCCCCCCCCCCCCCCCACTCTGCAATTTACCTGTTTATGTGGCGTAATTTACACATTAATTTTTGTTGATCACGTTGTTGGTGAGAATTGAGAATTGGTGGTTCAGAAGACAAACTACAAATATACTATTATTACTATATTACTTGTCCAATTTTCCAAGTGTGTGTTCTCAATACCGATCAAATTTTTTGCAGGCCAGCATGTGGCGCCAGCTATTGGTGCTTCATACATCAGCAAGCGAGACAACACCAACCTAGCGTCTTACAAGAGAGGAAGAGGAGGCCGTTCCTCTTTCAGCGGGATTGTTGCCACCGTTTTAGGGTCCTCGGGATTCCTGGGCAAATACATTGTCAACCGTTTAGGTAAGAGAACTGAATGTGGGAAGAAAGAGTTGACTTGAAATTTTATATTTTGTGCAAGCAGTAAGATGCAACTTTTGGAGATGTCACAGCTGTAACAATTGAAGATTGTACTGCTTGGTTGAGTTCTGTAACTAACTAGTGATTCAATTAACTTCAATACTAGTTTGTGATCATCATATGATCATTTTAACAAATTTCTTGAAATTTCCATAAATTTTGTGTTCTAATGTGAACTGCTTTACTTACAAGTTTACAACGGAATAATATTGTCGGAATTTCACTTGTTATGAGACTTAAGTTTGCCTAATAATATGTAAGCCTTTAGCCTTTAGGTTCTGCTACCAAAAAATTAGGACAATATCTTTTGGAAAATGATAGATAAAATTATGTACTTTTAATTTCAGGAAAAATTGGCTCCCAGGTCATATGTCCTTACCGGGGTGAACCTTATTATGTCAAGGATTTGAAGCTTGCAGGAGATTTGGGCCAAATTCTCTTTTTGGTAAGATTCTGTATTTTTAAAATGATTATTATAAATGTACTAGAAATATATCAAAAGATATACTAGAAATATATATACCAAAAGATATGCTAGAAGTCTATCAAAAGACAGGTATTCTAATTTGGTCAAATCTATTGGTATGAATTCCCCCTTTAACATGAATTGAAATTCACTTGGATGTTGTATGTAGTCTCATTATTAGTCATTAACCCTGACATTTTTATTTGCAGCCCTATGACATTAGAGATGAGGAGTCTTTGCGAAAGGTCATGAAGTACTCCAACGTGGTCATCAACCTCATCGGCAAAGACAACGAAACTAAGTACGGTTTTCCTTCACTAGATTGTAACAAATTTTAGGTTCTAGCTGCGTCTTATGCAGTTATATGAACAGTGAAGTGCTCAGTCATTGTCATTTTTGGTAACGAAGCTGGCCTGGCTCAACTGCAGAATTAGGCCTATAATGTTGCTACAGAACAATGATTCAACAAAGATGCAAAAGTGATTCAATAGTCAAAATCCTAAAATGGTCTGCCACTCTTTCATCAAGTTTCCAGAGGTTTGGCATGCAGAATGTAAGACCCTATAATTGAGAAGTTCAGAACAGTCAGTCTGTTGTCTAAAAATGTAATTATGACTTTTAACAGTTTATTTTATTTTATTTCGAGTTCTGATAATGTTTGTTTCATTTTCAGTAATTTCAAGTTCCAAGATGTTCACGTTGATGGAGCAGAGAGGATCGCACGGATCGCCAAAGAATGTGGCGTGGAGAAGTTCATCCATTTCTCATCAATGAACGCCTCGCCCAACCCAACCCCCATCATCATCAAGAAGGGCTCTAACTTCCTCAAGTCCAAGGTAGGGCATTGAATCTAATAGTAATCTATCCAATAGTATCTAGACTATCCAATTCATGTGCATCCCTAGATATGGTCACTGTTTAATACAGTGTATATTGCAGTGTTCATTTGGAAATTGTTTGATAACGCTTATCACCTTCAAGTTTTGGACTTGAAAAAATGGTAGCTCACAATTACTTCTGACTTTAAATGAGCTATTCATTGTTTTAAAAATATTTTGAATGTTCCTGTCTGTTTATATCTTGAAAGGTTAATGACTTTCTGTGAAAAATTTGTATACAAATCAAAGTTTGTATCTTTATATCTGTATTTTGCAATATTAAATTAGATTTATTTGTTTTTCCAAATGGAGCGTCTTGACCACGACTCATGTATTTGAAGCAATTGAATATGATTACTGTATAAAATCAATTATATATTGCCATGATATTGAATAGTTATCTTTCTCTTTTTCAGTATGAGGGAGAATTGAGGGTTCGTGAAGAGTTCCCTGAGGCCATAATTTTCCGACCAGCTGACATGTTTGGGCCTGAAGATCGATTCACCAAATACTATGCCAGTCCATGTAAGTCCCTATTCAATGAATATAATTTTACAGCTCGAGAACATTTTGAACTTTGAAAATAATAAGGCCACACATAATTGATTTTTAGCTTCGCGGACCCTGCCGATGGAAAAAGAAAATTGAAAAAAAAATTTTTTTTTTGACATTATAAAAAAAAAATTTTTCACCTTTTTTTTTGTCCTACCGACCGACCCTAGAAAAAGTGCCTTGAGAGGGATCCGGGAAGCTAAAGATCAATTATGTGTGGCCTAAATGTCAATATAAAAATAGAACTTTTGTGGTAGTTGTCACTTACGTATTAACTATATTTAGAAGTTATAAATCCATGAACTTGCAAGTTTTAATAAATGTTTATTTGCCTATTGCCAGTTTGTCATGTAGATGCTGCAAAATTATTAGTATGATTAAATATTTTTTGTGCGTCTTCCTCCTTTAATATGAGATTCTTATGTTTGTAGTTATAATAAAGAGAAAGAAAAAATAATCATTTTGACATTTTATTCATTTCTTTTCAGGGAGACGCCAAGCAAATGTGGCCATTCCTCTGTACAAGAGAGGAGCGAGGACCATCAAGATGCCCGTCTTCGTGAGTTAAAATTATTCTTCAAAGTTACATCGCTAACGATTCTTGTAGTTTATATTTGTGATATATTCAAATTAATTCAGTCAATAGTTCTGGTTTCTTAATGTGCTTATAAAATGATAGGGAAAGAGCCACATTGTAGGCCTACTTTACCCTTGTGAGAGATCTTTTACTTGCGCAGCCTAGCCTGTTGTCATTAGGCCACACATCTTTAGCTTCTCGGATCCCCTCAAGGCACTTTTTCTAGGGTCGGCCGGTAGGTAAAAAAAAAAAAATTTATAACGTCCAAAAAAAAATTTTTTTCCATCGGCAGCAAATCTATTGTTTCGGCGGGTCCGCGAAGCTAAGAATTAATTATGTGTGGCCTTATTACACTGCAATTGTTATCTTAATTGTTTGACAATTTTCCTTTGTTTTTCAGTGTTCTGATGTTGCCGAAGGTGTTGTCAAAGCTGTAATGGACCCAGAAGCAGAAGGAAAAACATTTGAATGTGTTGGGTAAGCTTGATTGGTGCACTTGTACATTATAAATAATTGTCAATTGCTATGTGGGGATTTCAGTGAAAACTAAACATAATCACAGAAAATGTTTTCATTGACAGCAGAAATGTAGAATATTTAAGAATCACACAATTTACATAGAGAGATCAATACAAGGCTATGATTTTTTACAAGGAGCAAAATTTAATTATAAATCTTACACATTTTAACAAAATTATCTAATAATGAAAAGTTTAACTTTTTTCATGCAAATGGCCATGACTTGGGACTTGTGTCAGTTGGTAAATTTTCATGCTTTTGAAAATAGAGAGGTTTTGCTACACTATACAGGACCCGTGAACGTGGGGGTTGGCATGACAACATTGTAATTAGATAGCTATCTAATTACATTGTTGTGTGTGTAGTACACGTACACGTCATATGTACGTAACATGTAGCAAAACCTCTCTAATATGAGTCGCATGCTGACTTTAAATTCATAGAACTCCACAGACGGCAGAGTTGATCTGTCACTTGGAAAGGAGTCCAAGGACTACTAAGTCTTACACTTAAAAATAAATAAATAAAATTATTTTTCAGGCCCCACAGTTACCAGCTCTCGGAGCTTGTGGACTACTTCTTCCGCTGTATGAGGTTTGACATGCACTACCGAGTTCCTCTCAATCCATTATTTACGTAAGTATAGCTAACACAAACATTCGTTTTGGAATGTTCGCATTCTTTTTAAAGCTATTATGTCAGCAGATTTAACCATAATGTTAAAACTTGCGGTTGATATATTTTATTTGTATCTTACATATCACACAAGAAAAATTTAGCTATGTCTATAATAAAGTCTATTCTAGAAGCAATTAATGCGTAATGTAATCCATTTTATACTCCAGCAGAGCCCTGCATTCCTTGATTTGTAAACAAAACAGGGTTTTTCATGGCATTAAAAACCACAGGCCCCTCAATCTCTTCCCTGCAAGCCTGCCCCTTCCAATGCTCTTCATACATGTATAAACAGTTCCTCCGTGGCCTAATTGGTCAGTGCGCTTGTCAACTGGCTTTGAGGGCGTGAGTTCAAATCTCACCCCGGGAACTCACTTTAGCCCGAGCCCATGGGACATTAAATGGAGGCGGGTTGTATCCAGTGTTCTATGCTGGGGCAACTAAAAGACCCTGGGCATCCCTGAATTAATAGGGTATGTGCCAGACTCACAGTCTTCTCATCTCATCATCATCACACGGCCTCGATATAGCCCACTAAGGTGCTGCAGAGGCGTAAAACACAAACATACATGTATAAACAGTGGGATATGAGTGAGGGATGGGAGACTGTTGTATCAGGGGAAGAGATTGAGCGGCCTGTGTTAACTGTTAAAAACTGTTTGTTTTCACTTTTAAAGGAATTTGTCTTCATATATAATTGGCCTTAGAATGAAAATTACAAAAATTGAACAGTTAAAATAAGTTAAATGCCTTTAATCTTCTTTTTTAAGCAACTTATTTTCATAATTAACCGTGTTAATCCAATTTTCAGAGCAACAGTCAAAATGTTTGACTCAATGCCTTCTGCCAGTCCTGTATTGTCAAAGGAAAGAGTTGAGAGAGTAAGTAAAATTTATTTTAATATTTTGACTTGTTTTGCTGTTTAAAATTATCTGTGGCATAATCAATATAATCCTATTATTCCCCAAGTGATAGTGATCTTAATTTGAATGGTTGGAAAAATGGAATTCTAGCATGTCACTGCCTGGAAATTTTGAAATTTCAATGGAAATTTTTGAAGAAATATTTTACTTGGATAGTCACTCATCTTGTCAAATTTGTCATGCCTGGAAATTCAAATTGTTCAAGGTCCTGCTAATTAGGCTACCAGCGTATAAATACAGAACATAAAGCCTCAATCATCTTTCCATCCATCTATCATGTTTATAGAGGTACAGTGAGCTGTATGGACGTACACCCCTCCACAAATAGGCCTGAACCAGTTCATTATGTCGTTCTGATCCAGGGTGTAGTCTGGGGACATGAGAGCTCCTTCCTAATTATTGCCCATGCTATGCATAGGGTGATTATATATCTCTGTACTGAGGGGGTGAAATTCTCCAGGTTCTAGCCTTACCCAGCCCATTTCAGGAGTTCTTCTTATGTGTATATCACATTAAGGTGGCTCGATACTCGTGAACTTTCTAAGATAAGATTTCTCAAAAATAGTTTAGAATGATCCAAAATATAGTTTATAGCAAGGATGTGTAAAAAAAAGTGGTCGCAACCAGCCTTTTTTTCAAAATATTTGAGGTTATGTACAAGAAAGTCAGTCCACGCAAACCTGAAAAACTCAATTTTTTTCTTATCTTTCTTACTGTGAAGTTTGTCCTGCCATTCAGTGGTCATGCTTCCCATATTATGAAATGAAGCATGAAATTAAAGAAGAAACTTCAATGGAACTGCTGATTACAATTTCAAAGAGATATATTTAGTTTAAAGGACTTTCCAAGGGGCTCGGAATAAAAGTTTTGATTTTGACAATTTTAATTTTTTTTGTAAACCATGGCGCTAAAAAAAATTGACGGGATAGGATTTCTCGTTTTTTTGTCATTGATTTCCAAATATTGTTAGGAACAATAAAATGCATAAGAGAAGGTTTGCTACCGCGATAGAAATTGAGATAAAATTTTTTTTATATCTCCAAGTCAATTTTTAGAAATTAGACCTGCTTGCCGAAAATTGCGTGTAAAAAGTTTCTATTAAGACCATAAAGCTGAATCACTGGCATGTTATAGTCCTGTTCATAGCGCATCTAATGCTTTAAACCAGAAGTTTCTAACCCTAATAGAAGTGACGCAAATGACAAACGAAGTGCAAAACTTCGTAATTTCACTACCTGCTATCTTCAACATCGTTTTTGGCCCCAATACACATTGTTTTGACCCCGATTTTCGCTCATTTTACCTTCGTTTTTGCACCTGAAAAGTTATCTAATTGCCGTATTTTCTATCTTCAGTACTCATTTATTATTCCAGACACTTACCACATCACCAGACAGCATCAGTTTTGGGGAATTCAAATTTTGAAGAGCTCAAATCACTGCAATACACAACTCTACTCAGACCTTCACTGTCCAGCTGACCCAATAATTATCAATAACGTACCTGTTTTCTCACCACAACTGTACAATTGTTTGTCATTGAAACTTATCACTACACAAATTGTGTACCTTTCACATAATTCTATTTCATTATTCCAATTTAAACAGGAACATAATTTGCACAGCAGCAAACCCTCAGCATCTGACACACTTCAAAATTCACATTGACCTGTGAATTCTTTCAGTCTTATAGACTTGATCTTCTTACAGACCTGAGAGACCATTTTTGCTTCTAGACTCTTGACAGACCTCAGAGCCTCACTCTTCTCACCTTTTGCCTCTCACAGACCTGAGAGACTCTTTACTTTTCCCTCTAAACTCTGACAGACCTCAGAGCCTCACTCTTCTCACCTCTTGCCTCTCACAGACCTGAGAGACTCGCTACTTTTGCCTCTAAACTCTGACAGACCTCAGAGCCTCACCCTTCTCACCTCTTGCCTCTCACAGACCTGAGAGACTCGCTCCTTTTGCCTCTAAACTCTGACAGACCTCAGAGCCTCACTCTTCTCACCTCTTGCCTCTCACAGACCTGAGAGACTCGCTCCTTTTGCCTCTAAACTCTGACAGACCTCAGAGCCTCACTCTTCTCACCTCTTGCCTCTCACAGACCTGAGAGACTTGCTCCTTTTGCCTCTAAACTCTGACAGACCTCAGAGCCTCACTCTTCTCACCTCTTGCCTCTCACAGACCTGAGAGACTTGCTCTTTTTGCCTCTAAACTCTGACAGACCTCAGAGCCTCACTCTTCTCACCTCTTGCCTCTCACAGACCTGATAGACTCGCTCTTTTTGCCTCTAAACTCTGACAGACCTCAGAGCCTCACTCTTCTCATCTCTTGCCTCTCACAGACCTGAGAGACTCGCTCCTTTTGCCTCTAAACTCTGACAGACCTCAGAGCCTCACTCTTCTCACCTCTTGCCTCTCACAGACCTGAGAGACCATTTTTGCTTCTAGACTACTCTTGCCTCCAGACTCTGACAGACCTCAGAGCCTCACTCTTCTCACAAACTGATTGGCTACTGAGACTAACTCGCCCTGGTCATTCACAAACTGATTGGCTACTGATTGAGACTAACCCACCCTGGTCATTCACAAACGGGCTACTGATTGAAACTAACTCTCCCTAATCATTCAAAAACTGATTGGCTACTGTTTGAAACCAACTATCCCTGGTCATTCACAAACTGATTGGCTACTGATTGAAACCAACTCTCCTGGTCATTCACAACTAATTGCCTATTGATTAAAACAACTCTCCTGGTCACTCACAAACTGATTGGTTACTGATCGAAACAACTCTCCCTGGTCATTCACTAACTGACTGGCCACTGATACAAACTATTACTCTAATTGGTCACTCACAAACTGATTGGCTACTGGCTTAAACAAAATCCTACTAGTCATTCACAAACTGGCTACTGACTCCTCCTGCCACAATTTGCCAAAATGGACAGGCACCGAAAGCTCTATTCTGATGCATTAAGAACTGGACTAAAAATATCTGATAACAGGCTCTCTCCGACTCCACCAACAAGAAAATACACAAGCGTAAAAGGAAACCCAATCACACTTTCAAATAGGTTCGAAATTTTATCACAAACTGAGCCTTCTCCAGATGGGCCAGGAAATGCTAAAATTCATCCGAACAAGAACTATTTCAAAACAAATAATTTTCTCAAAGGCTGTGTATGGAATGCTCAAAGTTTGAGACAGGAAACACAAACAGTTAAAGACTACATTTATGAGCATGATCTCGACATCTTTTGCTTCACAGAGACATGGCTAAAAGATGAAGACATAGTTGAAATTGGTGAGTTGGAACAAGATGGTGAATATTTCTATCTGAGCTCGCCCCGAGTTGGGAGACCCGGAGGTGGAGTAGGTTGCATTGTGAGATCAGGCATTCAAGCAATTAAAAGGAATCGAATGAAGACTAAGACCTTTGAACACATGGAAATCCAAATTCAACTTGATGGAAAAATTGTTACTGTTCTGCTGGTATACCGGCCTGAATCATCGTACAAAAATAGATACAGTCTTGCAGAATTTTTTGAAGAATTTACAAAATTTTTAGCACTCTGTCAAACATTGAACAACGAAATTCTAATTACCGGCGATTTCAACTTTCACATGAATAAACCAGATGATCACAAAGTTATTCAATTTAACAACATTCTTGAAATGTTTGATCTTGTGCAACATGTCTCAGCACCAACTCACAAAGATGGCAACATGCTGGATCTTGTGATAACTCGAGAAAATTTAGCTCTGAAAAATTGCTTGGTTAGTGACCTCCTCTCTGACCATAATTGCATTCTTTTTGATATTCCAATAAAGAAAACAAGAAACCGCAAAAAGAAAATCACTTTCAGAAAAACTAGTAAAATCAATGTCGAAGTTTTCAAAAAAGACGTCAAAAAACATTTAACTAAAGATATTCTCGAGCAGAAAGATCTCCATGAACTTGTTTCACTCTATAACTCTACCAGAGAGATTCTTGACAAACATGCCCCTGCATCAACCAGAGAAGTAACACTACGCAAACCTTCTCCCTTTAGTAATAATGATATCAAGAGTCTAAAAACAGCAAAGAGGAAGGCTGAAAGACTATGGAGGAAAACCAGACTTGATACTGACTGGGAGTCTTTCAAAGAGAAAAGAAATGCATTGAATCTGCGGCTGAGTGAGCTCAAATCCGAAGATCTGAGAACGAAGATAAAAGATTCCAAGGGTAATCCAAAGAATTTATTCCAGTTACTAAACTCTACCCTCAACAGGAAACCAGAACTGCCTCTACCACCTCATACAAATGAAAATGACCTGGCAAATGATTTTAACAACTTCTTTGATGAGAAAATTAAAACAATTAGGTCTAAGTTGGACTCCACACACATTGAGACTGTGAATGATAATGGACCTGCCTCTCACAAGCTGCAACACTTTGAAAAATTATCTCAAAGTGATATCAAGAAACTGATCGCTGGTATGCCAGTTAAACACTGCCAACTTGATCCCATTCCCACGTGGCTTTTGCTTGAATGCATTGATGAATTCCTACCAATTATAGTCAATATTGTGAATAAGTCACTCACAGAAGGAGAAATGCCTATTGACCTGAAATATGCATTAGTCAAACCTCTCTTAAAAAAATCTGGTTTGGCTTTAATCAAAAAGAATTATCGACCAGTGTCAAACTTGTCTTTCCTCGGCAAACTAATTGAAAGTGCTGTTATTAAACAATACACAGAGCATCTTACTAAAAACAAATTTGATGACGACAAACAGTCTGCATACAGAAAATTCCACAGCACTGAAACCCTCCTGACAAAAATCCATGATGATATTATGTTGAATATGAGCAAAGGTGAGGTAACAATGCTTGTGCTGTTAGATCTTTCGGCTGCTTTTGACACTATTGATCACAATATTCTACTGAAACGTCTGAAAGGCAGATATGGTGTTCACGAATCTGCACTAGACTGGTTCAAGTCCTACATTTCTGAAAGATCACAGTCAGTCATAATTAGTGACAAAACATCAACCAAGCTGCCTCTTAAATTTGGAGTTCCTCAAGGTTCAAAACTGGGACCAATCCTATTCAATTCATATATTGCTCCACTGAGTGAAGTGGCTGCTAAAAATCAAGTCAAAGACCAAAAATATGCTGATGACGAGCAACTTATACTCTCTTTCAAACCAACCTGTTTTAGATCAGAAAAATGCTACAGACAAAATGGAAAAGTGCATTGCTGAAATCAGGAACTTTCTCCATGAAAACAAGCTTTGTAACAATGGAGAAAAGACCGAACTACTGCTCATTGGCAGTTCACATCAACTCAATAAACTCCAAGTGTCTTCAATCAGTGTAGAGAATGTCAAAATTAATGCAGCCGAACATGTCAGAAATCTGGGTGTAATCTTCGACAAACACATGACCATGGAAAAACAGATCAACAAAATGTGCCGGAATGCTTATTTCAACTTGAGAAATATTTCAAAAATCAGAAAATCATTAGACAAAGACGTGTGCAAAACTGTAGTTAATGCTCTAGTCACTCCTCACCTAGACTATGGAAATGGTCTTCTGTATGGTACATCAAGTCGATTAATGAATAAACTACAAGTGGCCCAAAACTCGGCAGTTCGTCTGATAGAGAAACTGAAAAAGCATGACAGTGTAAGCCAGTTTAGGAAGCAGCTGCATTGGTTACCAATTCCAGCTAGAATCCAATTCAAACTTATGCTAACCACATGGAAAGCAGTCAATGGGCAAGCACCTCTCTATATTCAAAGTTTGATCCAACCAAAATCCAAACAGAACTGTAATCTAAGAAGCAACGACAAAATGCTCTTAAATGAACCAACTTCCTGCAATAAAAACAAATTTGAGGACAGAGCCTTTTCGCATGCTGCCCCAAAGCTCTGGAACAAACTCCCAGATACTGTCAAGGCGACAACAACACTTGACTGCTTCAAGAGAAATCTGAAAACTCACCTGTTCAAGAGTTTCTACAAATAAATCTATCCTGCACAAGCGCTAGTGAGCAGTTTACTGGAATTGGCGCTATATAAATATCTATTATTATTATTATTATTTATTATTATTAGAAGCGGCAGTCGCACAGAATTGTAAAAAACCAAAAAAGCAGTCCACACAGCTCAGCAGACTGTTGTTGCTATGGTGACGCCGCCATTGCTGCACCATGAGTAGCGAGCCACCTTAATGACAATGTAGATGTGCAGTAAGCATCGTTTTCCCAGTTATTTGAATATTATGCCATTTACCGTCATCGGCTCCAGAGAATATTTAAGGTCCAGCGTATCTGGTTGATCTGGGCGATCCTGGCCATTATATGTGCTTGTTTGGAAGGGGTTTACTTATATTTACTGCTCACTGTACATTCACTTCATTGCATTATGTTCGACACAATTCTCAGAATTATTTTCTCTCTTTCAGGAGCACGTTTCTGACATCTTGACTGGAGTACCAACTTTAGAAGCTCTAGACGTCAAATTAACAAGAATAGAAGACAGGGCAGCCTTTGAATTAAAGGCATTTAGACGACACAGTTATTACGAAGAGAAGGTCGGAGAATATAAGGACCCTGCTCCTCCTGTAGTACTGGGTTAATTTGACTGTTATTAATTTATTGTGCCATCATTTTGAGATAGAAGGGTTTGAAAGAAATTGTACAATCGAAGAATTATAACTACATTTTGTGTTACAGTTCTTTGTAAGAGAGTGAGAAAAAGTTGTATTGAAGAATTATGACTTAATATCTGTGGTAAATCTTACTTTGAGAGTGAAAAATTGTGATCTGATACAATTATGTCAGTCAATACGGTACAAGAAATGCTGAACTAGTAAACAATTATTTGATGGATATTGTTATAGCAAGATGGATCCTACATCTTGTTGTCTTTATATGTAAATAAATGAAGAAAAGGAAATACTTCTTTTGTATAATTTGATAACATTTTATTCAACAAAACAATTGCCACTATCACAGTTTTGGAAACTATGTACACTTCAGAAATTGGATGCATAAATTGTGAAGCTTTTCCGAGGATAGCGAATATCGGTCTTACAAATTAAGACTTCTAATTAAATTTTGGAGGCCCTTTTCAAATGTAGGAAGCAACATTGGATGTCCATTCGTATTTAAGAAGTGATTGGAAAAACGTAGCTTCCGCAGTAGGCTACTTTGTGACTTTCTTTGTACATCATGCAATTTGGAATAAAAGTATTCCGTAAATTTCTATTTTTTTTAAAGAGTAACTTTTCTGATGTTACTTGTGAATCTCATTTAACAGTGTTGTGACTTTGCGTTATTTTAAGAGATTTTGGTTTCCCCTCTTCAGTAACAACATAGCTTGGACATGAGGTTCTTGTGGACTTTCAGTTTGTGAAGGAATCTTTTACTAGAATCAGTCTATGCAACAATTTATTATTCTACGAGTATGTCGTAACTTTGGTGCTTTTCAACATTTGGTAAACTGCATCAACAAAATGGTGTTCGGAATTTTGTATTCTCTCTTTTCCTTCTTCGCTCGAGATATCCATGACCATGTGGTACAAGTCAGCATGGAACTGAAAAAAAATAGTGGTTAAGATTCAGATATATGTGGAAATGGGAGGCAAAACGGTGGTTAAGATTCAGATATATGTGGAAATTGGGGGCTTGGCTGTGGCGGAAAAACAACTTCCGGGCACTATGGTTCAGAAAACGTAGGTCGCATCAAAATATGGTTAGATTTCTAATGTTAGGTCCATTGAATTTGAAGTTGAACTAGAAAGCAATGCAGTCATTAAGGCCAGACATAATTGAATTTTAGGTCCTCGGATTGACGGACGCAACATATTATCTGCCAACCAAAATAGCCATGATTTAATTGAATGTATTGACAAAATAAAAATATGAGATTTTAATTTTCTTCCTTCATACAAGACCAAACAAAAAGTGCATGGAGATTGGAGAAGATCCAAGAAATTAAAAATCATTTATGTCGGGCCTTAACTCGTACAATTTACTCATGATTCCATCTGGTTCCTGTCAATCAAACATGGCCAGAAATTTGTATTTAGCGGTTAGAGTTTGTCGGACAGTGAATTGAATGATTGAAACAAGCTTGTTTCAAGAGAGAAAACAACATTGACAAGTACCTCTGTGCCTTCAGCATGCTCTTCTGAGAAATTGTCATCAAATTCGACCATCTTTAATTTTGTAGTTCTGTTCTTGGCAATCATGAACAAAGACCAGTCCTCCTGCAAAATGAAGGTTTTGTTAATTAATGGTAGAATCCAAAAGCTGTTAACTTGGTCTAGTGGTAGCGTGCTAGGCTGCCAATTGCTGGGTCCAGGGTTCGAATCCAGCTCTTGCCGGGTCATCTTGGCCTATGTTGGATGGCTGTTTCGATCATCCTTTGCCTCATTATCGTGTCCAGGTGCCTAGTGGTTTTGAAACATAATATTTTTCAAACCGGTAAAATAATTAACTAGTTTTGTGAGTACCAGACTCCAGACACATGAAATAAATTAGGATTACAGATTTAGTGAAGCAACAGCGGTTTTAAAGTTTGTGTTTGTGTTCTACGCCTCTGCAGCACCTTAACACTGTGTACCAGCCAAGTGACCCAATTAGGGATTTTCTTTGTTTACATTTTGCTAGTTTTCATTTAGAGCAAGCAACAAACTTTCCCATATAGCCAGTATGCTGTCTTATAGTGTACACAATACGGATACAAAATTTGGAATCAATCAGTTAAGTTTTCTGGGAGATTAGGCAGTTTTCGTAAATTTTAGTGCATTTTTTACTAGAATCACCAAATCTTTTGATTGCTAAATATTTAAAGCTTGAAATTTCAGATCAAGATTTCTGATACATAAATACAGCATACTGGCCATGTTATATTGTAATTACATTGGTTTCTGATCTAAAATTTAAGATTTTATGATTAACTAGGTCGCTTCGCATAGAGCAAACGGTACGCAGTGTTAATGGGCTATATTGAAACATACTACCAAGCAAACAAAGATTAAATTTAATTCTATAAGCGCAATTACCTCCAGTATGGGTTCATCAACTAAATGCTGACATCCCTGGACGACAATTCTGTTGTCATTGTCTTTGTTCCATTTTGACCAGGAATACGCCATTGTGGAAGACGTGAGGGCCATCTGTTGGTAAAGACGGTCTTCTGTAGCAGCATTCTGCAATTAGAAATACATCAAAAATTTTCTGGAAAGGACTTTTATGAGGCCCCACAGACGTCTAATGTATATGTCAGACCATATGCTGATCAACCAGTGGTGGGCATTAACTCGTTAATCGTTAATCCGTTGATAACAAAGTTGTTAATAAAGTCCGCTACTTTAATTTTACATCAAAAAAGTAGCAAAAAGACACATTTTTGCATGAAAAAGACTGGAGTAGACAAAATATAACTAAATAGTGAAACCCAGACAGACATTGTCTGAGTTTTTCCGTCTGGATATTTAACCTGTGCCTCTTTTTGAGACAGAAGAGCCTCATTCTGGCACTTGCAGTAAATATTTTCACAGATATTTTCTGCTATTTTTATCGAAGTAAAAAAAAAAAACTTAACTTTTTAACTTTAACTTCAGTTAACTTAGCCACAACTTTTAACTTATTAGCTATAACTTTGCTAATAATTTCATTAACTTATTAACTGTTAGCTAAGTTAACATTTTTTGTTAACTTGCCCATCACTGTGATCAACTTACCTTTTTCTGAACACCGACATATTTTTGAGAATCTTCTGCCGGGAAAATGTTGACTCCACAATTTCTTAGTTTCTAAAAAATAAATTAATAATAAATATTAGATAATAAACATTGATTTATACCAGGAAAATTGATCAAAATTCTAGTTTTATGCAACAAATTTTTCAACAAACACAATTTCCACAAAAGGAATTGAAAGAAAAATCACCTTGATTAAATCTTTTGGAGAGTACCACTGGTTTTTGAAATGTTGAAGTTCCGGTTTATCTTCAGTGGCATTTACACAGCATTTAGCTCCCTATAAGTAAATGACAAAATTATTTGTAAAAATGTTTATCTCATTCTATCTCAAAATTTAAATAGACAGAAGGCCTTAAACAAAAAGTATTTTGTTTTTACAGGGGAAAAATCATTGCTTATTTAAGTTATTTTTTTAAGTAGCAAGTTTTTTCATTTTGGTGGTGGTAGTCTTTTTAAAGTTTTTCATTCCTCGAATATCATTAAATAACTTTTATTAATAACATAAATTATCTCAAAAACAATTTCAACTTAATTTGAAGTAAGCTACTGCGTTAAAATTTGTTAAAGGACGAGGATCTGGAGGCTCCAAAAACCGACCGGTTGCCAATTAATGAGATATTCCATATAAGGAAATAGGGGCAATAAAATCTTAATTGCTCAAGAGAGCTGATTGGTTTCCTGGAAAAGGTCCTAGCCAATTGGAAGAGGGGTACAAATTGCATAATTCTTTCAATGCTATACTTCAACTTCAGAGCTCTATAGACCTTTGATATTTTAGGGGTCATAAAAGTTCTCTTATTTCTGACCAATCAGATTGAAAGATGACCTGCCAATCAAAGTTACAGGACAAAATCCGTATTAATTCAATATTTTCCTTAATTTCTTAAGAAATATGAACTTTGAAACACCAGAAATAGCACTAATTATGTGAAATTGTTCAATGAAACGAAATATATGAAAATTGTTTAAATATATGGAATATATCTCATTGTATTCCATTGTTTATGTCAGAAGAGGAATGAGAGATGTTGACTGTTTGGAGGTTGGACACAGAATGACCATGGGTTCAAAACACCCTGCTTTTATAGGAGGTCCCCCTCCTTTAACTCGCCCAACGCTAACTGAAGCTTCCAATTATTATTTAATTTTTCAAAAAAAAAAAAAATTTTCAATATGGTCCCACCTTAATTTCAATCTCTATTTCAACAATGGCAGCAATGACTGTCAGCAAAACGTGGTTGACTCCTCTTGGGCGGATCTCCCAGGACTGGAACGGCATGTTGATATGAGATTCTTGCGTCAGTGCCATCACACCGAAATTGAACACTTTGAATGTCAAGATCTTTTGTTCTGCAATAAAAAAGGAATATAATTTAATTTTAATTCAAATCGTACGTGAAAAGTATCTTACTAAAATGAAAATTGTAAAACATATAGGCCAGAGAAAATTAATTTTTAGCTTCTCAGAACGACAAAAAAAAACTAACCGAAAATTTTATTTAACAATGAATTTACCTTCTGGAGAAGATTCTCCAGAAGGTAAATTCATTGTTCTATCATGGATCCGGAGATTGGAAATCTACACTCACAATTTTATTTAAATTTTAACTGATTGATACGATACAAAATTGAGATAACAGCATTTTTTGTCCTACCGACCAACCTTAGAAAAAGTACCTCGAGAAGATCCGAGAAGCCAAAAACTAAAGATATCTGGCCTTAACAACAAGATATACATGTACGAGTTATGAATTTTTACCTTCATCAAAGCTTTGGTCAGTGAAGCCATCCAGGCGCCAGTTCTTATTTTCATGGTCCCATCGAACAACTTGGGGTTCTTCACAGAAATAAATGTCCTTTGGCAGTCTTGAGAAAATAATTTAAAACTCAATTACCCCACAAAACTAGACAATAGGGATTACATTAAAATTTAGAAGTTAAAACGAAGACTGACAAAAATACTCGAGGCTACATGCATAAATTTCAGAATTAAAATCTTACATATGAAAATTAATGGGTTTTTTGTTCTGCATTGACTTGTTACATGTTCACAATAGCGAGGTAAATACACAAAATTACAATTTCAAAAATAAGAAATAAATGCAAGTACACTTTCAGGACTTTCATTTTTTCAATGATAACGGCAGTCATTGATAATGATAAGAACTCACTTGATATGTACAGTTATTGGTGGTTTTTCGTCTTTCTTGGTTTTAGTCTCCTCCTCTCCCTCTGTCACATCTGGCACCACTGTCTCCTCAGGCTGGTAGTCCAAATTCTGGAGTCCTTCTGGGTTCGCCACTGCAGCGTGGAATTAGATATTAAATCAAGTCAGAAAATGAAATACCACCCTTTTTTGCATTCACACAAAATTTTTGCCAGTTCTATCATACTAAATTGTGGAAAATGTTTCAGGGAATACTGGGGATTTATTGCTATATATGGAAGAACTTAAATATGTTAGAGATACCACCCATTTAATTGCATCACAAAAATGTTTAAGAATTCTTGGTCATTTTAAAAGTTGCGGGAAATGTTTCAGGAAGTTGTAGAGGAATATTTAATGGAATAACTTCATAATCTTAGGTTCATTTGATAAAAGGGCAGAGGCCTCCTGATTGAAGATTGTTAAAATACAAACGACTTTACTAATACTATATTTCAATTTATATTATAAATTATCCAAAAATATTTATTATTTTCCCCCAAAGAGTGAGCTAGCAAACGGTCAAGCAAGAACATCTTGCAAAATATTATATCAAAGCGAATCACATATTTCTGAAAACAGGAAATCACCTGGTATATAAATTGTATGGCATTTACAGTGACCATAATATTATAAAAACAATAAATTATTATCAAATTAAATGCTGCACATGCAAAAAATACGGCTATACATAATTATAAAAAATTTATATGATTCTGCCAATGAAAAAAATTTATTTTAAAATCTGCCTTAAAATCAAATTGGCAAATCAATTTGTGACTGTAAGCATCACAATGAATTTTCAAAGTAAATACATTGCAATGTGAGCACGTGAGTGACAAGTGATGATTATAATATTTTCAGATGGTTCATCCAATGTGTAGGGTTGTTTTGCAATATTTCATGGACTCGTTGGATTGTTTCATTAACAGAATTCATACAGACTGGACTGTTTCAATATTTCATTGACAGACTGGATGTTTTTGCAACATACTGGATCTCTCTGCCATATTTCATTGACAACACAGATTGTTTGGTAGCCCTCTAAATTAGGTGTACCGTATTTTCTGTATTAAAAGCACACCATTTAATAAAAGCCTACCCCCTCCAAAAAAAAGCCTCCATAAAGAACCAATTTTAAACAAAATTCCATCAAAATATGACTTCATCCAAAGTTTTTAATGCAAAAAAAAATTAATCACCCATCTCATAAGATCTGCCCACCAGGCGCCTAATGCAAACAATTAATAGGGTATTAAAATTACCATTTCGGGAAAATTTAATGACAACGGACTAAATGAATGAATAAAACACATTAGGATGAACCACTTTGTTAACATTCACATTTTGCGTATATATTTTACTTACAATGTTTATTAAGGATTTTTTTATTAGTGCCAGAAGAAAGAGATTTTCTTTTTTGGGAATCAGACAAAACAGAATTAGTGTTCGATTTGTTCTGATTCAGTTTTGACAATAGTTCAGGTGGCACTGAAAAAGTGAAATCAAGTAACAGACGTAAAGAAACAGAATTAGAAAAGAACAAGTAGAGATAGAGATTTGTTTCCAAGGGCACTTTCTTGACTTTAAAGAAAAGTGAAGAAACTGTGTGCCAAAATTTACTGCACTGTCATTTTCAAAATAATGTGGCGAAAAATCTAGCAATTTTTATCCAATATGATCAAAAATTCAACTTAAGAGCATGCTACAAATTCAACTGGATTCTGTACAGCTGCTGCATACTTCCTTTTAAAAATGATAAACCAGAAAAGTCATCATTTTTAATGCAGGATGATGCTGTCAGTTATTTTTACAAAATGCACACATTCTCTAATTATTATGTTTCCCTTGGAAGTACATAATAATTCTATAACAATTAACATGCCATGTAACAAGATGCTTAATTATGCCATAATATTATACAATTTGCAATTCTATTCTTACATTTAACATCTATAAATATATTTATATATATACAAACTTTAGATTAAATTTAATGGTTATTTCACACTACTCAATTCACTAACATGCAAATTAACATTCCAATTTAATTGCAATTTAATTGCACTCCACCTTGTCCATAGAGGTCACTACAGGCAAGTCTGGAAGTCAACACAATGCGATGACATCACATCCTTTTGTGCAAGCCCATTGTTAAGGCCACACATAATTGATTCTTAGCTTCGCGGACCCGCCGACACAATAGATATTCTGCCGACAGAAAGAAATATTGAAAAAAAAAACTTTTTTTTTGGTGACATTATAAAAAAAAAATGTTCACCTTTTTTTTTTGTCCTGCCGACCGACCCTAGAAAAAGTGCCTTGAGAGGATCCGAGAAGCTAAAGATCAATTATGTGTGGCCTAAGGCTACTTATGATGTCACCAAACTGGGCATCACTAGACCGACTCGCCTGCAGTTACCTCTAAGGACTTTGTGCCACAAAAAAGCCCTGATATCATGGAGTCTCAGTTATCATCTATTTTCTCTCTATTCGCAAACAAACAGTGATTTTGTACATTTTTTGTGATTATATTTACTAACAGCCAAGCAGCTGGTCGGCCGTTGCCTTCTTTTTTGTTTCTTCCTTATGAATATAAGGTTCATAATCCAGACGCTCAAGCACAGGGGGAAGGACCACTTAAGTAAGCAATCAAGCAAGGAGAGAAAGCAATGAAGCAAGACATCAAAGGGATTTGACAATAAAGATAGATCAAGTATTACCACAAAGAGAAAATATGTTAAAATTGACACATTGAAACTTATTAGGCATTTTTCCCCAATATTGTAACCAGAACTTCACAAATGCAGTAAGATTGTCATTATAACCTATGGATATAATGACAAACTTAGAAAATGAACAGTAAGAAGTCTTTCTTTGTCAGTCAAGATCTGGAGTCCAGAAGGGAAAAAGTAATAAATTTCAATTTGTCTTTTTAAAAAGCTCAGAATCAGAGCCATAAAAACAGTTGCACAATTTTAAGGATGAAGAAAATTGCAGCATTGCAGAAGGAATAGCAAAGATAGATATATAAAGTTTTATTCGACAATCTGCATATCAAACAGATACATGTGTCGAAACCATCACAGAAAGTATTATTGCAATTATAAAGTAAAACTCCCAGCCTTTGTCTGTATTACTTGCAGTTGGACATCCATGAATTCAATTTAATACTTTATGCAGCATTTAAACGCTTTAAAAAAAGCCAAAAAAATTGGCAAAATATGAATTCTAATTGCTGACCACAATGGTTTAGTAATGACCTTAATTGACATGACTTTGACCTACATACCTTGTCTGATGACCCAGTTCTTGTAGTTGCTTGGCTGAGGAGGAAGTTGCAAGAGATTGAAATGGAATATTCCGCCTAAAATATGATTGGCTCTCAGATCAATGACATCATCTTCTCCATCAAAATCCTCCCATTCTGGTGGTTCTGGAAAAACAATTGCACACATATGGCCCAGTACAAAAATAATGAAGCCACGCAGCATATTTTCTGTAGGGGTCTCAAAATATGAGAATGGCAGTGTGTGACAACTTCATGATACACCGTTGCTTTAATTACATTCTTGTGCAACTTTCCTGAAAATTTCATGACATTCGGTCTCATAGTTATTGAGATAGAGTTGAATTACATTGAAAAACTAGCATTTTTTCACAAATAAAACGTGACATAACATTTTTGACCACTTGAATTCTTTCAGTTTTACAAATTTGGACATATTCTAAGACAATTTCTCAACACTTTTTGGAATCTCTATATCCTCAGGCTTCATAAATCCATCAAATCAAGTATTTATATTTGCCTGTGTTGACGTTATCGAGCTATTTGGATTCAAAGGTTGACTTCCAAAAATTTAGTCAAATTTGACGCTTACTGATCTGGGATGCTCTAGTGTCCCTTTGACATGTGTCAGTTGAATCTTTTGGCCCTTGAGACCTAGTCTTATATCTGCTCAACCATTTTGGAGCTTCTTATGGTTGTGGAATGTTCAGTTCACTAAAAAATTCCAATGAATAGTAGGGTAGGTGAATTTGTCGCAAGCGTAACGCTCAGAATACTTTGTAGTGCCACAGAGCAATAAAAGCTCCGTTTTAAATCTGGTTTGGCTTGTAATGTTGCAAAATCTGTGTAGATTTGAGAAACAATCAAGTAATCCAGGTCTGCAGCTGGTTTCTGGTGGTAAAATACAAAGATTTCTTAAAAGGGGCTTTGTCGCAAGCGTAACGCTATGGAAAATATTGGTCATATTTTCATGGTTTTCTTGCAAGGAGTAACGCAATCATTCTAGTATTAACACAATAACTAACACAAATTTCACTTTAATTTTGTAATTACTCTTATGCTTCATCCAGTTATTATTGATAATGCATATAAAATCGATTTTGGTTAAAACCAGAACACTTTTTTGACTTTTGTGTCACAGCATTACCCAAAATTGGCTTTTTATCAGGAAAAATAAGCTCCAACATAGGCTGCGCAGCAGCAAACCTTCAGCGAATAACACCTTTAGAAGATTACAATAATATCATAAAATTGGTGCGTTTACGAAATTGCTTATAGGTATGCAATAGCGGTCGAGTAGTGGCCTTCCATTATCTCTATTTTTCCAATGATTCATAAAGTGTTATACGCATCAAAAAGCACTGCTAAATTAATTGCATAGGTGATTTGTTTAGAAAAATGCATTACTGTATATGCAATAGTGGGGAAGTTTTGGCTCCGATATTAAAAAAATTCTTTAAAATATTTTTTCTCAATATTACAAAAACTATAGAAAAGCCACCTGTCAGACCATGAAAAGGCACAACTAGACCATACAAGCCATATGTGTACCAAACTTCATCCATGTATATGGAATAGTGACCGGATGTTGGGCCAGAAAGAAAAACTAGAATGGAGTGCATGAGATGCACAAACATATAGCTCGGCTACCAGTGAATGACATGGTACATCCCTTCAGCATTTGTGGTCCTTCCTATCCATCCATTTTTAACTACCAATTCTCTTCAGTCACTTCTATCCATGTTTATCCACCCATTTATATTCATTTCTATCCATCCAATTCTGTTCAATCATTCTCATGTCCATCCACTGATTCTAATGTCTATCCACTGATTCTAATGTCTATCCACTGATTCTCTTTTGTATACCTTTCTAGCTATCCATATGTCTGACCATTTCTCTCCACCCTATTCTATCCATTTGTATGCAACTAATAAGTGTCATTTCTACTCAACGATTCCTATCCATTCATTATTTCATGGCTAATTTAGCTATCCTTTTCTATATCTTTCAAGCTGTCGCCATGTCCATTTACATCCATCCATTTCTATGTCCTTTTTATGCACCCATTAATCCACTTCTGTCCATGTAATTGTTTCCACTGACTGATATTCTTTTTTACCCAGTGTCGTATTTCAGGGGGGGGGGGCATTGGGCTAGCCCCCCCCCCCCTCAGGCCAAAAATTAACATGGAAGGATAGGAAAAGCCGCGGAGCGACGTGTATTCACCCAATGTAATGGCCTCCCCCCTCAGGCCATTTCTAGATACGCCCCTGTTTCTATCCATGCATTTTCATTAATCAATTTCTGTACATAAATGTTTATCTACCCATTTCTATGTATGTATCTGTGCTTATCTGTGCTTATCTGTATCTATGTATCTATGTATCTATGTATCTATGTATCTATGTATCTATCTGTCTATGTATCTATCTGTCTATCTATCTATCTATCTATCTATCAATCAATCAATCAATCAATCAATCAATCAATCAATCAATCAATCAATCAATCAATCAATCTATCTATCTATCTATCTATCTATCTATCTATTTATTCATCTATCGATCCATTTATCTATCTATCAATCCATCTATCTATCTATCCATCTATCTATCCGTCAATCTATTATATCTATCTATCTGTCTATCTATCTATCTAATTTATCTATCTATCTATCTTTATCAATCCATCTATCTATCTATTTATCTATCTATCTATCTATTTATCCATCTATCTATCCACCCATCAATATATCCATCCATCCATCCATCTATCTATCTACCCGTCTATTTATCTATCTATTTGTCGATCTCTTTCTGTCTATCTTGCAACAAGACACTTGAGGACAGTGTTGGGACAAATACCCAAAAAATCATGATTGACCTCTAGAGGGTACATTTTGCAATGCAAGAAAAATCACAGAGGATGAGCATTGACTGCATTGTGTGATTGGATTAAGAAAATTCAGGGGGCGAATGATCATAGCTGGAGCAGGGTAATTGACCTGTTAGGTAATCAGTTAATAGGTGTGAACCTTAATTGCACTGCAAAAAAGTCAAGAGCAATCCAGTCACTTTGATTCAAAGCAGTAGGCCTATACCCTAATCTAGAATTGTGTGTTAATTACTAAATACTCTCAGCCTACACAGGTGAACATAATACATAGATCCAGTGATCTCTATCACTGCTCAGATCTACCAGTTTCGCTCGACCGCAGCGCCGTTAGTGGCGACTTTTTGCACTAGTCCATCTGATCTGGCACTGTTGGCACTGTGCTTGTCCGAGAATTAGCTTCTGATCCCAGAAATGCATGTAGTTTGTAGTCAACCAATTGTTTTTGTTCAAGTCAAAAAGAACTGTTGTCTCAGCTTCTTGATTCACATCGCCATGGATACACTCAGTGCCCTACTCAGGCTACAGCAGCCTGCTTTAGTTGCGAGCGTGAGCCTGCTTCTACAGCAGACTGTGCTCAGTCAGGCCCTGACTGGCAGTGTGCCAAAAGTGAAGACACGGGACACGCAGCTTGGGAAGCCAGGACCAACAAAACCTCGCTACTCTCGTAGCCGAGCTAATAATAAATTTTATGTTTTTTTCAATATTTAAAAAAGTATATAATATTTTCCATCAGACCTTTCAAAAGGCACAACTAGACCATATTGACCATATGTGTACCAAAGTTTATCCATGTACATGCAATAGAGAGCGAGTCTTAGCCCAAAAAACAAAAAAAATATGTTTTTATATCTTTTCTCATTTTTTCAGAAAGTATAGAATATCTGTCAATGAGACCATCAAAAGGCACAACTAGACCATATAGGCCACGTGTGTACCAAATTTCATCCATGCACATGCAATAGTGACCGAGCCTTGGCCCGGAAACGAAAAAAAAAAAATTTTTATATTTTGTTAATTATTTCAAAAAGTATTTAAGATCTTTTCATCAGACCATCAAAAGGCACAACTAGACCATACAGGCTAGATGTGTACCAAATTTCATCCCCATACATTCAATAGAGGCCGAGTGCCGGGCCGGAAACGATCTATCCGCCCGCCGCCCGACCGCCCGACCGCCCGCCCGCCCGGCGGACAGCATTTTTACCCAAGTGATTACAATACCTTCTTCGAACTTCGTTCGCTGAAGGTAAAAACACGCTTCTATCATCATTTGCTCTGTTCGTATTCACTTTGGAAGCACTTATTTTGTACCAATTCGAAGCCCACATAAAGACGCATAACACAGGACAGGTGAAATCATTTTAGAGGAAAATTTGTACATCTGAGGAGAAAATATGTAAGTTTTAAAAAAAATATTTCAACAAAATTCGAAAAATAATGTTTTCCTCATAAAATTTTTGGTGAATTTGGATGAAAAGCGCCGTGGAGACTGAAGAGTACATGAATTTTGTCATCCAACAAAAAAATTAGATTTAATTTGAAGATAAGTTACTATTTAGTCTACTTTTCTTTTACTGCCATGGAAATAAAAATAAATAAAATTTGGTAATATTCCGCTTTTATCAGTTATTTCCACAAACCACAGCAAAATGGTAAATACAGTTTCTAGAACTTAGACATGTTTGTCACAATATTATGTGGTCATTTGATACATATAAACATTTCAAAATTTTGATGGTCATGTCACACTTTGGCTTCATTATTTTTTAACTAGGCCATATATTTTCACGTTAATTTTGTTTTCGTAAAGAATTATTACGATATCAACCTAATTTGCCAAACATATAAGATAATCGAGAATGGGATTCATGACTAGTAGATTCGGTTGAGAAGAGAGCAACTTCAGGATTTGGTTGAGAGAAGGATGATTCTAGAAAAAGTTTTTTTTAGTTGGTTTTTTAGGAGTATTTATTTGCATTTTCAAGATATAGTTAAGAATGGGATGATTTCCAGATAATATTATGGTTTGGGATAGGATGATTTGTAGATCTGATTTAGACTTTAGAATGGGATGGCTTTAAGATTTGGTTGAATGAAGGACAACTTCCAGATTTGTGAGAGAGTAGGATAACTTCTATATCTGTGGTTTGGAATAGAATGATTTAGATTCAGTTGAGAGGGGGATGACTTCAGATTTTTTTTAGAATACGATGACTTGTTGATATGGTTGAGAGTAGGATGATTCCTAGATATGGTTTAGAATGGGATGACTTCTAGATTTAACTTAAAATGGACCAACTTCAGATTTGGTTGAGGAAAGAACTTCCATCCAAATTTGATTGAGTAAAGGAACTATGGTTCAGAATACGATGACTTCTTGATTTGGTTGAAAGAAGAACAACTTCCGTCTGGATCTGGTTCAGAACGGGCTGACTTCCAGATTTGGTTTAGAATGGGATGACTTCTTGATTTGGTTTAGAATGGGATGATTTCTAGATTTGGTTTAGAATGGGATGACTTGTAGCTTTGGTTTATAATAGGATGACTTCTAGATTTGGTTTAGAATGGGATGACTTCTAGATTTGGTTCAGAATGGGATGACCTCTAGATTTGGTTCAGAATGGGATGACTTCCAGATTTGGTTTAGAATGGGATGATTTCTAGATTTGGTTCAGAATGGGATGATTTCCAGATTTGGTTTAGAATGGGATGACTTCTAGATTTGGTTTAGAATGGGATGACTTCCAGATTTGGTTCAGAATGGGATGACTTCCAGATTTGGTTCAGAATGGGATGACTTCCAGATTTGGTTCAGAATGGGATGACTTCTAGATTTGGTTCAGAATGGGATGACTTCTAGATTTGGTTTAGAATGGGATGACTTCTAGATTTGGTTCAGAATGGGATGACTTCCAGATTTGGTTTAGAATGGGATGACTTCCAGATTTGGTTCAGAATGGGATGATTTCCAAATTTGGTTCAGAATAGGATGACTTCCAGATTTGGTTGAAGGGAGAACAACTTTCGTCTGGATATGGTTCAGAATGGGATGACTTCTTGCTTTAGTTCTAAATTTGGTTCAGAATGGGATGACTTCTGGATTTGGTTCAGAATGGGATGACTTCTTGATTTGATTGAAAGAAGAACAACTTCTGTCTGGATATGGTTCAGAATGGGATGACTTCTAGATTTGGTTCAGAATGGGATGACTTCTAGATTTGGTTCAGAATGGGATGACTTCTAGATTTGGTTCAGAATGGGATGACTTCTAGATTTGGTTCAGAATGGGATGACTTCTAGATTTGGTTCAGAATGGGATGACTTCTAGATTTGGTTCAGAATGGGATGACTTCTAGATTTGGTTCAGAATGGGATGACTTCTAGATTTGGTTTAGAATGGGATGACTTCTTGATTTTGTTCAGAATAGAATGACTTCTTGATTTGGTTGAAAGAAGAACAACTTCTGTCTGGATATGGTTCAGAATGGGATGACTTCCAGATTTGGTTCAGGATGGGATGACTCCTTGAATTCGTTCAGGATTGGATGACTTCTAGATTTGGTTTAAAGAAAATGTTACAGAAATGTAAAGAATTACATATTATCACAATCCATCGGAAAATTTGAAAAAAAAAAGGCAATTTAGAGAAATTCCCACAAGAGGAGTTATCTCTGAACAAATAATAGGCCTACTTTGGTTAGATAAAGCAATTGGGCAGTCACAGAGTCTGATAGACCAGCCTCCTGTTTTCATATTACCATACTCACCAACTAACTTGTATCAGATTGGTCTAGGACATGGCCGGTCTCAACAAATATCGTAAGGACTCCTTTATAATGTGATATTACAAATTTACCTTACCGTGAGTATACAGAACTACTAAACAAAATACTGCAAAAGCTGTTTGCTAACAATATCTCAAGGATAAACATTGAGAGAGATAAAATGTAATTAAATGTATCTTACCGGGAGTTCTTATTTCGTATTCTTCTTCCATAGGTTCTCCTCCTTCAGTTGTTTCTTCTTTCTTTTCTTCTTCCTTCTTCTCTTCTTCTTCTTCTTTGACTCCTTCCAATTCCTTCATTACATCCTAATTGCAATTTGAAAGTTTTAATAGAGAAGCACGCTAATTGCAGCAGAGGAGCCAATTGCAAAGCATGTACGAGAAATCACAAGGCAAGTAAGGCAACTAATATTTATATTAGAAATTTATTAAACATATATAACAAAAGATGAACCATGCTGTGACACATCAAATTATTCATCTATTTGATGACTGAATTTAATATAGCAGAAATTTCTTAAGGCCATAGAACACGTCTTGACAAATTACGGTAGTAACAAGGAACAAATCAAACTATATTTTAACCAATTATTCTTATTATTCATTCATTCATTCATTCAAACAGTGACGGTTGGGTCTTTTGAACATACATTGTAAAATTTAAAAAATCCCATGTGATTTTACCCGGAAACCAGATTAAGGGGTAATTTTGACCCTGCAAGTGAGGGGTGACGGGTGAAAGTAATAGGGCTTGATGTTCTTTTTTATGCAATGGCTAGACTTAAGAGGACAGGCAGGGGTGATAATAGTGAGGTGAAGTGCACTCTTGGCAAAGGATGAAATATTTTGATCCTATAGTTAGGGTTAAAATCATACCATTGAGGCGTAATTTTAATGTTGCGAAGTCTTGTTTGGTGATAAATAAAAATTGTCACTTTGATTCGTAAGTGAGACATTGAGGGAAACAAAGTTTATACCTTCATCATATCCAGTTCATTATCTTCATCTATCTCATCTGGGTTAGCCTCCTTCGACAAACACAAACCGTTTTCATATAATTTGTAATATTTGTACTTTTAATTGGCATCAAGTCAAAAATTTGATTTGTTGACCATAATCTACAAATTTTACCGACACCCCTTAAGATCTTCCCAAAATTAATAAATTAAGTTACTAAAATGTTAGAAAATAAATTTTCCTACCTCATTCTCCTCTTTCTCTTTCTCTGGCTGCTCTTCCCCTGCCCCCTCTTTCCCTCCCTCTTCTCCTTCTCCCTCTTTCTCTTCTGTTTTTGCCTCTTCCTCTTTCTCCTCAACAACTGGTTCTTCTGAAAAATAAAAATGAAAATTGCATATTTCTTAAATGCACAAATTTTTGGCTTCACTTCCAGTCAGACAATGGTCACAGGGCTAAAAAATTCCACAACCTGCATGGTGAAATTCTCTTAAGGAACCAAGAGATATTTTCGAGAGACAAAGTGGTACTCCATTCAAAATCAGTAGTAATTTCTTCCATAAGCCTATGAAATACAGCAAATCATGCAAATGCAACAAACATATGAGAGTAAAGCAATTTCTGACAATACAATAAGTATATAAAATAACCATTCCACAGCTCCACTCATTTTCAACTTTCAGGAATGAAAACCTCAATCTTCGGGTATATTATTAGAATTACATATTCTAAAACATGAAAAAAATTATCCACAGTAGTGTTCGTACACCTACCCTTTGTCTTCGGACGAGGTCTAAATGTCGCACAGTGAGGCGAATAATGATCATACTTGGTGAACAAGACTCGAAACGCACAATCTGTCAAGGTCAAGATTTTTGGAAGGTCAAATTGGAAGCCCTTGGTTTCAAACTCAAATGACTTGACTCTGAAATAAATTAAAGTATTTGATATAGTTAAAGTAGAACAAATAAAGGCAACAAGAGATTGAATTTTATATCTGGATGAAGAGTTCAAGGTACGAGCTAAAATAAAATCTTGCTTCATGCAGCTTCAACAGCTTTGAAAAATCATTACTTCGCAAACCTGAATTTTTTAAGTTACCTTGGATTCTTGCTCAGGTTTCCCCAAGTGCAAAGTGTTATTTCATCATTGCCAATAACTTTTTGGAGATTCATAGTTTCAGAATCAGCCAACTCAGTTGCCCTCAAAAGAACTCCATGGGATCCCAGGTCAAGTTTTGTTTGAAGGAGATGCTGCAATTCAGCCATTGTCTGGAAAAGAAATAGAAAAACTTTGTGAAGAGTAAATCAGTTTCCAGAAACCAGGGAATGTCAACATATGTTGATTGTAGAATTTTTTGTTTGAGCGGTAAAACAATGCCAGTAGATAGGGCAAGGTTGGCACCACATACATATTTTATATTTGAGTTTGAGACAAAATAAATAATGCCAGTTAAAAGAAAATTCACTTACATTTCTATAAATGCTAGCAGTCTGCTCGGGTAGTTCTTCAGGAGGTGTGTCTTCCAGTAGGAAGGCTAGTTCATTTATCAACTGAAATTCAAAATAACATTAGAATAATTACAAATTTCTTAATTTTTCAAAATAAGAGATTGTTCGGAATCATATTCAGATTGTTTATTTGTAACTTTCCAAAATCGTTTTCATATATATAGACTTTAAAACTGAGAAAACTATTTGAAAATATTTTTTGTCTGAAAAAATCAGGCATATTATTGTAAAATTTTGGAAACCTATATACCTGATATGGAGTGTTTAATGAGAAAAGCATTTATAACTTACTTCCATTGTGAGATTTCCCTTTTGCATAATGAAGTCGATATCATTCGTGTTGTCCTCCCTCCACAGGTTCATGTAAGTGTTAATTTCACCGAGGATGGTAGGGTCCGGAGATCCATCACATTTCATGTACCTTGCCCACTGAAAAGACAAATCAATGGAGAGTCGTGGTCAATCACTAAATATGCAGAAATGTTGTGGCAACACTCTCAAGGATTAAATGAGTAGTGATCTGTTTAAAAATTAATTAACAACAAGACAAGACTTTCTGGAAAGCAAAAGAAAAACTTTTGAAATTATCAATTATTAAACTGGAAAAATAATCTTGTTTACTGTCTGGCCACTTAAGCTAAAAACTTGGAATCGACTGTGCTTTATAAATTAGCAGCCATACTAATAGGCCTATGATAAGACAATCTATTTAATTGCGACAAAATTATTCAACTGCCCAAAACAAACCTTGGCCTTGACTCTTCTCTCCGCAGCTTCATTCTTCAGCCTGTCTTGGACTGATTCCCAGATATTCTCTAGTTCTACCAACTGACCTTTTCGCTTTTTCCTTTCCTGTTACAGAAAAGTGAAGGGTATTACACTTGTGCTCTCTCTTTCATTCTAAAAAGAATATCTTCTTTAAAACAATGTTAAAGTATGACTGGTGAAGGGTGAAAAAACCTTCATATAGTGATTGAAAAGTTATACTATAGCGAATTCATTGATCAAATTCTGCAACCCCAAAAATTGTAATTAATGTTTCACCTTTTGTAAAATGTCTTAATTTGTGCTTCTTGTGTGGCATTTTCTGCATTAAAAGCACACCCCTTAACTAAAGCCCAACCTCCTCCATAAAGAACCAACTTTAATCAAAATTCTATCAAAATATGACTATCCTAAGTTTTTAACACAAAAAACTATTAATCGCTCATCATTCGATCTGCCCACTGGGTGCCGAATGCAATAGGGTACTTCCAATATGGAAAACAAATCAAACACATGTGAAAAGAGCTCAAAGTTTAGAAACAAATGAAATGTATACCTCATTTTCCAACCTCCTTGTTTCCTCTAACTCTGCCTTCTCCTTATTGAGTCTTTCTTGCTCCTCCTGTTCAGCTTTCCTCCTTGCTTCCTCTTTAATAATATAAAATCAATTACAAAATTTTGTAATATATAAATGGTTGATGACATGTGGTGGCATATTTAAATGCTTATGTGTATGTATAAAATCTAGCACATTTGCATGAAATTTCAACAGAAATTAAATAACAAGGATTTCTTTAAAAAGAATTATATCTTCATTGCACATATATTTGTATAATCTAAGTTACACTTTCTTTCAAATATATAAGTTTTAATCATTAAGAAAACTCCTATTTAACATCATAATTTTTTAGGCCGAAGAGTAAAGATTTCAAGATAATTCAGTAAATAAACTTCTGACATACATAATAAGGGATAATTTTCTTTTCTTTTTTGTCATGGAGTAAAAATAAATCCGACCTTGGACCAAACACAACATGTCGCATGACTAGCACAAATACCCATCGCATCCAAGCAACTGATTAAAAAGATTAAATTGAAACACAGCCAGTTGCTTATCCAGATGCTCATGCAGAATTCATTGCAATCAACAACTCAACAAGGTGAAGGCATTTCTTTCCTGCATACCAAATGCCTCCCATGCCAACACTCACAAATCTCTTACTCTTTGGAATAAGCCTATATAAGAGATGTCCTGGATTTCCAGCAACATTTCATGTTGTAAACTTTGACACAACAAAGTTGAGAAATTACTGCTTTAACAGGAAGTCAGGAAGAGAAGAATTATTACAATTTAAGAATGTGCCATGAACTTTTCAAATGTTAACTAAAATTGTAGGCTTTTCCCAAAGAAAAACATCATCAACAGTAAATTATTACAATGTAAGAATTTGTCACAAAGTTTTCAACTGTTATAAAATTGTAGAATTTTCCATGGGAAAACATCATCCGGAAAAAAAAATTCTTTTCTTCTAAAGGAATCAATCTCTAAAAATGTACAAATTTGGGAAATGGGGAGGGGAGGGGTGCTTTATTGAAATCCTTGATGAGAGAAAAATGTTTAAAACCTGTTTTATACTAATTTATAGCTATAAGTTCATGAGGATAATGTTAAAACGTTAAGATGAATAGGAAAGTAAGCGATCTAAGATCATCTAAGTGTCTTTCCAATTGTCTTTCCAATTGTCAAAGATAGGAAACTTGAGGCAAGTAATTCAGGACAATTTGGTGCCATATTCTGGGCTATTCCCAGTGAAACCTATGCAACATTATTTTCTTAACATGAAACCGTGATTTGGAACAACATTTGGGCAGAGCTCAAAATAAGGTTATGAAATGAAGGGAAAATATTTTCGTTTAATTTAGCATATTATGATGTCTTTTATGGAACACAATTTTTAAAAAAGACATAAAAAATCAGTCCAAATAAAAAAAACACCTTTTACACTATACTTTATTTTGAGCTCTTATTAAACTACAAACATCAATCTATAAAATAACTAACAAGACGACAGGGTCTACGGGAATCACACGGCATTGTCTGAAAGGGGTGAAATTACTTAACGCTGCCTCAGAAAGGGCAGTAGACGCTCGAGACGTGTTCCAAGGGGCGGACGGGGTTCTTACTGAACGCAATGTCAGAGAACTCCCTGCCCGCGAAGTGGTTACACTTCGGGAAAAACCTGAAAATTTCCAATCACACCATTGACCAAATTGTTGAAAAAAAGAAAAAGGTTAAGAAAAAAGATGCCATTGATGATAAAATTCTCAGGAAGAGGTAAAAAAGCCAATCATTAAATGAACTATCCAGTTTTTTTCAACCAACTAATAAAATTTGTGTAAATGAATAGACTTCTTCCATTTTGATATGTCAATGCATAAATTTGTAAACCTAGAAAGCAACATTGCAGTTTAAAGTCAAATACCAATAACAATGAAATACACATCATATCAAAAGCTGCAACATGAAAAATATTACTGCAAGTAATATTTCATTTATGGACATTGGAAGAAAACAATGATTAATCATGCTGACTTTCAAATTTCATGTTTGAGAAAATGTATTTCATTCACAACATTTGAAGTAAAAAAGAGTATCAACCAATTAAAATGAAAAGATTGTTTTCTGGTTTGAAAAAGATAAAAATTCAAAATAAAAATTTGATTTTCTTTTGTTTCTGTGATTTAAAAAGACAAAAAAAAAACTCTTTTGTTTGTTTTTAAATTAATGTAACTATTAAACTGAGTAAAAGAAATCATTGATTTGAAATCATTGAAAAGATAAATTAGATGAATCTATTCTAAGTTGATTGTTCTTGTTGTACTGTGAGTGAAGTTGTTCGATTTTATGAAAATATTTCAATTAAAAAAAAGCTTTTGTGTTTATTTTCTAAGCCAACTCACCTTGCACCTTTTTTCTACGAAGTACTTTAAACCCAAATATTCCCAAAATCACATTAACAAATAAATTTTTACAAAAAATTACTAAATCTGACACCTAGCACCCATTTCTTTTTCTAAAATTTTGAAAACACACTCATCTCTAGACTCTTATCAAAGTTTATTTTTCTACTTTCACACATGAATATATTATAGGCCTACACAAAATATGTAAATGACATTATTACATCTCAGTCAGTTGTCAATTGCTCGGGACTGCACTTAACACATTTCGTTTATTAGATTAATGGTATCATAATAATGGTATGTAATAAAATGTATGGCAATATTTTTGGAGACAACGGAAAAAAAGACAAAAATTGTGTTAAATTTTTAATTTTAATATCAGATTTTTTATGTAAAAGAGATCATTTTAAAGCAAATATATGGTGAAGACAATTCTGCTAGCAAAAATCTAATTCAAGATCTTCTCTATATAGACTGGCGGGATTTCTGAAATATGTGAAAGGTACGAGCATTTTGGGGTAAAAGTCGGGAACCCATCTTTTCAGCATATTTCAGGTATGCTGAATCCGAAAAAACCGGTTCCCAAGCGATATTCTGTGTCCTTCACCTCCTAATTTGCATAACAAAATGGTGGCCAAATTAGCAATTTTTGATCGTTTCAAAGCCATAACCTTCAATGTCTTACTGTTTAGGAAAGCAAAAAAAGGAAAACCAAGTGGATGAATCCATGTTATGAAGACCAGGGGATAACACACACCGTTTTTTAAATCAATTATACAAGTTTGATGGTCATTAATATGCTAATTAGGAGCCGCCATTATTAAAGAATGCATTTTCTTCAATAACTTCCTTACTAATCAAGCAAATTTAAGAAATTCAAGTTCTATACCAATGTTTTAAGGGTCAATGAAGATGATGAACTCATCTAAAAAGTCATAACACTCATCTTATACTAATTATGCAAGAATAATGGTCATTAGTATGCTAATTAGCGATGAAATATTACAGAAAAGAACAATCTTCTTAGTATCTTCTCTGCTGATTCAGCAAACTTTACAAATTAAATTTCTATACCAATGTTTTCAGAGCCAAGAAGATAATGAACTTATTTATGTCAAAACACTCATCAAATATTAATTATTGAAAATAATAGTCATTAGTATGCTAATTAGTGGCGCAATATTTCAGAAAGGAACAGTCTTCTTTATAGACTTTGTATCTTCCACTTATCCTGCAAAGTTTACCAACTAAAGTTCTCTGAGAAAAACCAAATTTAAGGGTCAATGTAGATGATGAACTAATTCATAATATAATAATACTCATCAAATATTAATTATGGAAAGATAATAGTCTTTAGTACGCTAATTAACAATGAAATATTAAAGAAAAAAAAATATGTTTTTGCATATCCTCTCTGCTAATCCAGCACACTTTGCAAATAAAAGTTCAGTACGAAGGTTTAAAAGAGTCAGAGGATGATGAATTATTAAAAAGGTCATGGCATTCATCAAATATTAATTCTTCAAGAATAATAATCATTAAAAAATATGCTAATTAGCAATGCCTTATTACATAAAAAATATGTTTCTCTTAATAAGTTCCTCACTAATCCAACAAATTTGCGAGTGAAAATTCCATACCACTGGTTTAAGGGTCAATGAACTCATTCTTAAAGTCATAAATAATATATTAATAATGCAAGAATAATAGTTATAATTGTATGATTATTAGCGACGCCATATTTGCAGAAACAAGTGTTTCTTCTGAATTTTAAGGGACTCAATGCATGTTAGCACATTCCTCCCTTGAAATCCAGCAAAGGTTATACAGTATCATCCTGACTGGGTGTGTCAAGATGTCATCACATGCATTAATTAATGGAAGATCCCACTACTCAGAAATGAAGTCATCTTGCTGCTTCCAATACTCAAAAAATATTCTGCGGCAATTGTGTCACTCCTACTATAATAAAACTGCTACTTTCCCCTTACGCCCAGTAAGGCTTACATGAAGAGCAGATAGAGTATTCATTCATTTAATTAAAAAAAATTTCAAAATGATGTGTGCATGGAACATCGGTAGTATGAGGGAATGGTAGGGATAGTTTGGAAATTTTGAGATATTCTTAAGAAACCAAATGATGGAGACAACTGAGCGACTAGGGTAAGGAAGGAGCCAAGAGAAACTGGGAGCAAGCACTGCCAAGCAGGGTAGTAGGACACATTTATATAAGCTAGGAGTAAGCAGAGAGTGTTGGAAGAATCACTCCGGAGGAGGAGGCAAGAGCTAGGGAAGCAGACAAAAGAGGAGAGAGCCGAAAGGTAAGAGGAAATGCGGGGAGGAGGAAACCAATTTTAGCAAGGAGCTAAGAAGTAGACAGCAAATGGGAGACAGATCTATGAGCTATTTTGTAGGGAGGCAGGAGTTAGGCAGGAAGCAGAGGATAATGCAGATATGGTGGAGGCAAAGAAAGGTGAGCAGAGAGGTAGGAATCACAATTTGATGAGGCAAGAGGTGTTGGAATGGTGCAATAGATTGGGAGAGGGCTGCATGGAAGAAAACATAGGTAAGAGAAAGGAGAGAAGAGCTGTTGTGCAGGCAAGAGCTAGGAGGAGGCAGTCAGGTTGGAGACAGGAGCTATCAGGCAGGAGGGGAGAGCTAGTAAGGAGGCGGAAAGGGAGAATATGGAGAATGGGTTCACTGGAGTGAGTGAGTGGAGAATGCGATGAAGGAGGCAAGAGCTAGAGACGAGGCAAGAGCTGGAGATGAGGCAAGAGCTTTGAGAAGTGGCAAGATCGATTAAGAGGGAAATGCCATGAAGAAGGCATATTATAGAAAATATACTTTGGTGAGGTGGCAGAGAAAAACCAGAAAGTTTTCAAATTTGTTGCTGCATCTGATCCTACACAGAATACCAAATAATAATTTGAATTGTGATGCCATCTTCAATTTGCTCATAAACTTTCATGATAGGCCAAACTGTTTAAGGGCATTTGAGTGACTGTTTCATGTTTTGTGAAGCCCTGTAGGACATTTCTTAGCATGCCTACCCTGCATAGGTACATTGAATGATGGTTCAGCAGGCACCACTATATAGCCATACATTTCATCACAGTAATGATTTGCGTGATATCCTTTCAATGTGTGTATGGTGTGCGAATTTGGACACTATATAATTTGATAATACGACATATATACAGTGACTCCTTGTCTTTTATGGAATTAGTGCTTCAGATTGCTTAGAAGGCATCTTGGGCCATCATGAGACACTGCTCATTTCTGGGAGCTCCTGTCTAATTTTGCCTCAAACAGAATTCAAGCTACAGCCCTGATCATTCCAGCTGATCCAGCAAACTTAAACAAATTTAGGGCAGATATCACTGATGTTATTATGTTATGAATGAGTTCATGATATACATTCACCCTTGAAGTGTTGCAGCATAACTTTGAAACAACTAAATATTGTTAGAGGACTTCATTTGCTAAAGTTTGCTTGATGCATAGAAAATATGAATAAGAATCAGCTTTTTTTTGGTAATATGACTGCTAATATATTACTGACTACATGTCTTGCATAATTATTATTATTATCAGATGAGTGTAATGACTTTATCATTGACTTCTTCATTGGACCTAAAAATATTTGTAAATATACCTTTATTTGTAATGGTTGCAGGATTAGCAGCTTCGTTACAACCAAAACTATTCTTTTTGGAAATATATATATATTTCATTGCAAATGAGCATAAATAATAATGACTATTATTTTTCCAAAATTAATATTTGATGAGTGTCTTGGATTTATAAATGAGTTCATTATCTTCATTGACTCTGAAAACATTAGTATAGAAATTTAATTTGTAAAGTTTGCGGAATCAGCAGAGAAGATACTAAGAAAATTGTTTTTTTTCTGTAATTTTTCATTGCTAATTAGCATACTTACGACCATTATTCTTGCAAAATTAATATTAGATGAGTGTTATGACTGTTTAGATGAGTTCATCATCTTCATTGACCCTCAAAACATAGGTATAGAACTTTAATTTGTTAAATTTGCTTGATTAGTAAGGAAGTTATTGAAGAAAATGCATTCTTGTGTAATGGCGGCTACTAATTAGCATATTAATAACCATCAAACTTGTGTAATTGATTTAAAAATGGTGTGTGTTATTCCCTGGTCTACATAAGATGGATTGATCCACTTGGTTTGCCTTTTTTGCTTTCCTAAACAGAAAGATATTGAAGGTTATGGTTTTAAAACAATCAAAAATTGGCTATTTGGCGGCCATTTTGATATGCAAATTAGGAGGTGAAGGACCCGGAATATCGCTTGGGAACCGGTTTTTTCGGATTCAGCATACTTGAAATATGCTAAAAAGATGGGTTCCCGACTTTTACCCCAAAATGCTCGTACCTCTCTAAATAAAGCCTTTTTCTTAAAATCCCGCCAGTCTAATACATCAGGATGGTCTTTATAATTTTAGGTACCTTTCACAGCTTTGAGCCCTTTATTTAAGTCCCATATAAAATTCATAAAAATCTGGCACCCTAAATAATTGTCTCCAAAAATTGTCAACCACTTACAAACGATAGTGACTGAGAGATGCAAAGTCAGACACAGTGTGCAGTGCTGCCTGTAAGTGGTAAGTGAGTGAAACATGTGATGTTTTGCTATTGGGTCAATGCTAAATATCCTCAACCAAACTGCTTGAGGCACCAAGGATACCCATTTGATGCAAAGAAAACATGTAGTGGGGCGACAAATATACTTTAGGAATGTGGGATATAATGGCTGCCAATTTTCTCTCTGACTTTTCAAAAAATATCAAATTTCCCTAAGGCCACACATAATTGATTCTAAGCTTTGCGGACCCGCCGACACAATACATTTCCTGCCGATGGAAAAAAAAATTGAAAAAAAAAATTCTTTTTTTCACCTTTTTTTTGTGTCCTACCTACTGGCCCTAGAAAAAGTGCCTTGAAAGGATCCGAGAAGCTAAAGATCAATAATGTGTGGCCTTAAAACTTTCCCTGACCTTGAATTTCCCTGACTTTTCCTTGAATTTCCATGACCAGCACTTGGCAACCCTGATTAAAGACCTAACTCTGAGCGAAGCAAAGAAAATTGGCAGCCATTGTTATCCTACAACCCAAACAGCTTCAAATAATCCTTTATGACCCAATATGCCAGGCCTCTCATTGGATGAGAATTCATGCTTCCACAAGCAGTTTGTTTGAGGGTGTTTAGCAATTGACCCAATGGCAAAACATCACCTGTTTCACTTACATACCATTCTCCCGCTGGCAAAGTCACCTGAGCGCTGGCTTCGCTCAAGCGGTAGTGGGACCTTGACATTGTGAAGATGTTACATACGGGTGGCACTTTATGTTGTTTTCTGCTTCAATGCATCAAAAAGTCCAAATAATTCGTAATCAACAATGGGAATTGACCAAAAACTATCGTTGTTTCTCTTTTTTCTTCCAGAAAAGCTTTGCATCTCTCCTTCAGTCACATTGTAATACATACAAACAGTTGAAAGAGATTCAAGTACCTAGTACAGTGTCGCAAGAGAATTCAACCATCCCCGGAATTTATAAATGAATAAATTAAGAATTGGCGATTAATTTCGGTTGGGAGTTGGTCCATTCCCTTGGCAACAACTGTACATACATTTATTATACGTATACAAAATATTTCATATGAAAAAACCTAATGCTGGAAAGATAATTACATATTGTTCGATCACTGAAAGGTCCTGTAGAATTGGGAAAACAAACATTAGATCTTCGCATACTAATTAATAAAGAAAACAATTTTTAAAATGACCAACAAAGAATATAAAATATTACAAAATCATCCACACACCTTCCTCCTCCCTCTTCCGGTCATCTTCCTCTTTTTTCAACTTCTCCTTGTCCGCTTTGCTCAATTTTTTCTTTCCACTTTTGGGGGAGCCTTTGGGCTATGAAGAAAATCGATGCGATTACTCACTTGACTCATTTTGCTAGATATATCCCTGGGGGGGGGGGGGGGGGTTCTAACTATATGTTGGTCTACACCTATGCTCGGCTGAAAAGGGCTCTTCAAGGTCTAATTTTCCCTAGCTAATGGTCCTAAAATGAGGTCTGAATTTTCCTAGACATGGTCCAACATTTCCAGCGCTCCGAATTTCGCCTAAAAATCACGATCCGAAAAAAAAAGCCTCTTTGAGGGTGAATTTTCCCTAGTCCAGGGTCCTATTTTTGGGTTCCCAGCACTCCGTTACTGGGTCTGGGTGCGAGACGCTCAGCTGAGCACCCCCGTCATATTTCGGGGCGAGAACCCCCCCCCCCAGGGATATATCATGGAGAATGGAGTAATTTTCCCATTTTACGCTAAGCAGATATGCTTTTCTGGCTTCCAAAACATTATAAAACTTTGAAAATAAATTAATCAATCATTTCTGATATTAAAGGCAAAAAGTCTCTTTTTTTCTAACACATTCAATTAATCATAATATGCATGTCTACGAAGAGTCTCTCGAATTACATGGACATGTCATGTCTACAGAATGCAAATAATAGCTATCAAAAATTATTGTTGATAAAATTAGGTAATATGACACCAATAAGATTCTTCTAATTATATTCATAAAAATACACGTGAATGTATTTTGAAAATCTGACCATTGTTCTCATTTTACCACATTTTTATGCTATTATAGACTTCAATCAGATGATTAATATTTACATGTTTTTTAATTGTTGTTTGTTACTAAAGGCATAAACATGCATAAATGCGGTCATAACATGCCAGTGAAAATACAATGCAGCAGAAATGTCCCCCCTCCCATATTAAATTAATATGGATCAATGTTCATGGTAATTCATGCTTATGTTAATAGATTATTAGGATTAGGAAGTTATTAACACTGCATTCCATCACCACAGTCACCAGTATGTAGTACAAATTGATATTAATAAGTTCATAATAGTCATGAATGGTTACTTTGATAGATACCAGGTGAGTATATATAGTTAGATGAACTTAGATCACAGATTGAAAGGCTACACATAAGGCCGGACACATTTAATCTTTAGCTTCTCGATCGACAGACCAACAGATTTTTTGCCTGCGAAAAAAATAGAGTTGAACCCATGATATTTATTCAATTCAATTAACATAATAAAATATTGAGATTACAGCTTTTTTTGCCCATTCTACAAACCGACCCCAGAAAAAGTTCCTCGAGAAGATCCAAGAAGCTAAATATCAATTATGTCTGGCCTAAACATATATTTCACAATAAATGTATTAGTGATGTCATTAGAAATATCATTCTTTTCATAAATTTTAAATATGACCCCAGTGAGTTCAGTCAACTATTATTGACAACCTTGCACCATGCTCTTAGAAACGTCTTTTATTATTTTCTGCGAAGTTAGATTCATGCAAATATTTAATTCATTATTATGTAGTGATATTTATCAAGTGTTATCTTGTGAAAATGCAACCAAATTTTGAAAAGTCATACTTCATCTGCCTGCGCAAGTAAAAAATATTCAAAGATCAAATTTTATGATTTGACAATCCAAGAAAATAAAGTTTCACCTCTGGAATAAATGATAGACATTAACATTTTATTGACAATTTCTGAAACTTGCAATTGCATATATATATCTTTAAAATTCAAATATAAAACTTAGCAAAAGCAATAAATTATACAGTTTGTAATCCATGCAGGGTCCAGAGTAGCAATGTACAGGGCATCGGAAAATGGCTATATATTGAACAACAAGCAGCTCTGTACAAGAAGCTACAAGATTTGGATCGCTAGAAATTACACTACAAATATATTCATTTTCATGCAAATATGTCATAATAAATTGTCATTAGAATTATTTTTGCTGTACATACAAAGAGAGGGGATACTCTGGGGATTGGTAGTCAATGCCATGCATCATGCCGGAAGCAGCTGCTTGAAAGTTGGAAATGGAAACTAATCAAACTAATCTATTTTCCAATTTACATGTTGATTGGATCTGTCTACTCTTTGTCTTACCTTTCTTTTCCCTGGCTTTAAAAATACAGCATGAACAACTTAACTTAATTCGGTTAATTACATGAAACATAGGATGATGGGAATAGCATGACTATGATCAAATATGAGCTACAGAGCACAATGCGACAAAATGGTCCTTTTTATTAATATGTTCTGTTGAACAATTACTTCTGCAAGTAAAAGCGATATTATGCACAGGATACTTCTAAAATTTTGATTACCACTGCTAGTTCAATTATTACCAGTCAAGAACTTATTTTTTAATAAATATTTTTTGAATATAAAAAAATTTTTCAGAATTTACTACTGGAGGAGGGGGTGCGAGTCTTTCCCGAGGGGTACTAACTTTGAAATTGTCCTGGGCACAGGCCCCTCAATCTCTTCCCCTCATACAGCAGTCTCCCATCCCTCACTCAGTGTTTATACATGTATATGAAGAGCATTGGAAGGGGCAGGCTTGCAGGGAAGAGATTGAGGGGCCTGTGGTCCTGGGGGCCTGTGGTCCTTTCTGAATTTAAATTTTTATTTTTAATAGACTGGGAATCTAGGAGGGAGCACGGGGATACCTGGTACTACACATTGGTTGGTGGGGGTATTTTTTTCGCGTAGACAAATCTCTAGCACTGGGTCTGGTCATCGAACTTTCAGTCTAGCATTTGTATTGGAATTTTTTTGGGTAGAGTAGGGTCAAACTAAAGCTACCCCGAGAAAGCCACTATCATGACTATGTGTCTGCACATCAGTAATCAGTACCATGTATAAGATGTATTGAATAAGTAGCTAAACAAAAGTTTTTGGCTAAAACAAGTACGCCCAGCTGAAGTTTCACCCACTTCAGCAGATTCTCTGGGTGGTTTCACCAACACTGCTTACCATTTTAGTAGAAGAAGCGTAGACGTTTATTTGGGTGAAGCTGACTCGCCAAACAGGAGGATAATCTTTGGTCGCAGTGACAGCAGCAGACTGACAGGTGCCCGTTTGTTTACAGTGGCAACGACGATCTCAGATAGTCGTAAATTGTAAGAATGAAATATATTTTAGTCAATTAACCTTTGACTAACAGCATACATATGTTCCGGTATTGCTTAAATGAATGATAAATTTTAAATTGTAATCTAGAAGATAAAATAACATTTGGTAGGTTTTACGACTTTATGCTCACTTGCGATAAAAACAACCTCACGTCACTTGTTGCTGAAGGCGTGACATTTGTCAGCTGTCACCTGGGATTAATTTCGCTGTCAGAGCAAAAACAACCAGATAAAGGGACTCTTTATGTTCCTTCCTAAGTGCATAAATTGCCAGGTAAGTTGTTGCGAAGTTTTCAGTTGTACAGTGTTCATTTCAAGGCCACTTGCATAATCAGCCCATTTCATATTGACATGAAGTTGATGAACTGTCAAAGTTATCTGTGAAAATGAAATGTCAAACTTGATCAATACCAATCATCATAATTTTGACTTCTATATTTGCATTTCAGGTGTGACAACATCACACCAAAAACTGCAAGATGAGCAAGAAGACAGAAGTTATTCAACTTTACAAAAATGTAAGCACACACACACAGTGACTATAGTACTACACAGACACAGTGATTACAGTCACAGCGACTACACTGTCACAGCGACTACAGTCACAGTGACTACAGCGACTACAGCGACTACAGCGACTACAGCGACTACAGCGAATACACAGCGAATACACAGCGAATACACAGCGACTACACAGCGACTACACAGCGACTACACAGCGACTACACAGCGACTACACAGCGACTACACAGCGACTACACAGCGACTACACACACAGCGACTACACACACAGCGACTACACACACTGCGACTACACTGCGACTACACTGCGACTACACTGCGACTACACTGCGACTACACTGCGACTACACTGCGACTACACTGCGACTACACTGCGACTACACTGCGACTACACTGCGACTACACTGCGACTACACTGCGACTACACTGCGACTACACTGCGACTACACTGCGACTACACTGCGACTACACTGCGACTACACTGTGACTGTTATTTACAGCCATTTGGCTTTTTATTAGGAGCTGTCAGAACAGATCGTGTTATCATCTTGTTTTTAATAAAATCAGAAATTACATTATTCTTCTCTTTTCAGCTACTGCATCTTGGAAGAGATTACCCAAAAGGCTATGACTTTTTTCGCGTCCGAGTAAAGAACGCCTTCATGAGAAACAGAGAAGTTACCGAAGAAAAGGAAGTAGATATGTTATTGGCCAAAGGAGAGTACATCATTAAAGAATTAGAAGCTCTATACATGCTTCGAAAATATCGGACATTGAAAAGAAGATACTATGATGAATGATCGATTTGATGTTACGGGAACATGTTGATACTCATCAGCAACTACTGTTTATGCAAAGGACTGCTGTACCAATGACTGTGATCATGAAAAGAGATTTAATCATTCTGAGACTGAGCGTAATATTTGTATAGATGTAAATGTGGCTTAAAGCCATTCAGTTGCTCCTTGATTTGCTTTATGGGAGTTCTCTTGAAATTTTTAAAAGGCAAGTGTGAAAGACTGGGTGATGTGTATGTTTGCAACGCAATAATAATTATTTTATGCTCAAGAAATGCTTTGCCTTTTTGGATGAAATGTGAAGGCGATTTGAATATGATAATCATGGTGACCGAGATGTTTAATTTAATAAAATAATGTTTTGGAAATAGTGTTGCACTGTTGAAAATTTATTCCCTAATTTGAATCCCAAGGGATTCACATTTACTCTTGAAAATAATATTGATCACACTCAGAAAAAGAGATGAAAATTTAACCAAGTTCATTCGGATGAGTCCCAGTACAGGGGCTGCCTCAGGCTATGACAAGTTTAGATAGATAGAGGCTATTACAAAAAAGTGTAAGTGCAACCCTCTGAGCCCAGTTGTGGGCACTCACAAGGGTTGATGAGGGAGTCAACACATTACACATTTATCAAATCTTGGCTAATGAGGGATCTTTACTCGCCCGGCACTGGTGGCACAGACATTGATAATAGGCCAGTGGGCCTCCAATCCAATGTCTCATCCAAACAGGATGATTTTGCCTTTGAAGATCCACTGGAATGTTTAATTCACCACGAAGGGTTATTATAAAACCAATGCATGCTAAGACCATCAGCACATCAGATATGGACAGCAGACACGGACTGCAACCAGCAGCAACCACTCAGTAGACAACTGCAAATTTCACAAAATGCCAAGGAGTTGATGGGACCTGCTCCACATTGAGGCTCGTTAGTGACATTTCATCGAAGCTTCTTAGACCTGGAGTCGTGTACCACAATAAGCTGACCTTGCATTTACACATTTTGCAAGACCATGCAGAATCCAACTTCCGCTATATAGAACTTTCATTTCACAGATCGATTAACAGACGAATGTCAGAAAAGATTAATTCCAACAATTGCACACCAGACCAACATACTAGCCACCACTGGCCAGACAAGAATACACCATTTCTTGTATTATGACAAGACTTAGTGAGCATTTAGAAGCTCAAATTTAACCGAAAGTGAATAGCGAGCAGTATTTCAGTTAGGATTTGATTCGGGCATACAATTTTCTAGAAATGAGGGCACTTTTCAAAAATAAAATTAATTTTTCCAAATATTTTTCTCGGGCATGGATTGAGTGTCGGGCATGGATTGAGTGTCGGGCATGGCGCTGCGCCATGCTCAAATGGCCTGGCTGGAACACTGGCGAGGAGTGACAATTATCAAAACTAGAAAAGCACATGGAATGTGCACCTCCAGAGCTGGATAGTTGGGTTGGCCCTGGCCAGGGGCGGACTGGCCTATGTGGCAGGGTGGCAGCTGCCATGGGCCCATCCTCTGAGGGGGCCCAAGCAAGATATCAAAAAAATACATATATAATTGTACATGTGATGATGTCATTGCTGCATTAATACAAAGGGACAGAATTATTGATTGTCGAGCTTTCAAAAAGAATATTATTGATTGTCTGAATTGGGCCTAAATTCAAAAAAATAATAATAGGCCTAAATGGAATTATTTTCATATAAACTTTAACACTCCAATTATGGACTGGGAAACCAGAGATAAGTAATTATCCATTGCAAAATCACAGCTGTACAATTGTCATATGTATTGGACAACTGTCCCAGAGGTCCACAGACCAAGCATGGGTCATGGGTGCAGAGTTTTGAGGCGTGGCATAAAATTTCATAGATTTTTAACTCCTCAAATGTTTATTATGGCACAGAGAACACAATTGTGTTCCACTCATCAAGAGCTTTAAATCGATACACATACATGTATGTATGAATCTTCATTGAGTACATCCCAGGGCTACTGTTGTTTTGGTGTTGGTGTTTAATAAAAAATTCTTGTTTTCATCACAGAAAATATGTTGGCCCTTCCCCAAATTTATTTCCACTGCTGCTTCCTAATCCCCCCCCTCCCCCAAATCACAGTATCAGACAAGTATATATGTCATTTATGAATTTGTAAAATGTCAAATGGGTGTTTAACACAGATAAAAATGTTCTTAATTAATCAAGATATTTTTTAATTAAAATCTTTATTGGGGGGGGGGGGGTAGTTTAACCCCCCCCCCCCCAACCTCTACCTTTCTCAATCGGCAACTGCATTTTTAAATGCATTAGTATCATAATTATTTTCAGTTGATACCAGACAAAAAACAACAACACATAACCATGCCTTATGCATTCCTCTTGCTATTCTGCCTTTTGGTGCAATTCTTGCAACGCACAGATTCTTGTTATAGATGAAATATTTTTGCATTAGTGATTTAACACCACAGACGTAAAATTGTTGATATGTCTGGCAATGTAACAAAATGTATTCATTTGATCAGCAATTTTTGCCCAATGTAAATGGGACATTGTGCATCAATAGGTTTTGATAAAATTCCATAGTTAGGCAGTTAGTTATGTAAATGAACTAATCTGATGGGTTTTATTCATAATCTAGTGGTATTTCATGGTATGGTGAGGGCTTTAAATCCAAGTTTTTTTTCGGCAAAAGACACATAACCGCACACCAATGATTTATTTGGCTTCACAATCCACATGGGGCTGGTTTGGGGATTCCCGTGAGGCTGTATGACGCCACCTCCAGATGAGGTCACCAAATCCGCCATATTGGAACTGCCCTGAGACATGATGTCACAATGACGTCACAGTCTGGCAGAACCTCATGTCCATTCTATGTATTTCTATGGTATCAAACATTTATAAAGTAAACAACTAGTGCTGCCACACCTGGAATTATTTTCTGCTTCAGGATGGTGCTGCCATCTAGTGTCTATGTAACTTAGCAACCAGACGACTTCGACCAATCAGATCGCTTCGTTTCGGCAGGAACCTGTCAGCTATATGCAGGCTCTGCTGTCAGCCTGTGCTGACCAATCACATTGCTGCATTCCGATTTTGGGTTAGGGACAGGCAGGGGTAGCCATTGTGGTTTGGTCAAAACGCATCAGAAAAATCTCAATTTCTGACTATTCTCGGCAATGCAGGCATCTATTTACAGACGTTACAGATAGATCTATCCCTTATCTATCAGCCACATCACTCTGACTCATTAGGAAGGCGTGTGTGCAGAGGTGGAGGAGAAAATAGAGTTGAGTTGAGTAAATCACTATATGTCATGTTTACCGAAAGCAGGAAATGAAGCCTGACGGATCAGCTAGTGCTGCCATGCAGTCCTCCGAGCTGCAAGCAGCTCTGGAGGAATTAGGTTGGAACTTCTATTAACCTTCCAATAAAGAAGAATACTTCCTAACCATCAGATCTACTCCCAACAACTTCGAAGTTCAGGCCAAAATCTGGACGCTTTGTCTCCAGACTCCCTCATAATTTGGAGACTTGAAGGCCAAGCCTATGAGATTCTTTCCTATGCATTACATTTAATGAGTACAAATACTGAAATTGGGTTTATTATTTTAATTGAGGCGAGATGGTACATGATCCAACACGAAGTTAAGCGCACAAGACACAGGCTCCTCCAACGGCCTTGATCTTCTCCTCGGCTCTCTTGCTGAAGAACTTGGCCTTCACGATGACTGGCTGCTTGGGCAAATGGCCTTTGCCGAGAACTTTGAAGTAACCCTGAAAGAGAACCATACAATTATTAAAGACATGTACTATTGTTAATTGAAACCTTTATCCAAGTAACTATAAGAATGAGCATGGCTAGCAAAAATAAGGAATCTGGGCATGTCATTGCCTGGAAATTTATAAATCTCACTGGAAATATTTGAAGGTCCAAATTTTTTACTTTGAAGTAGTCGTTTGATTCGCAATCATTCATGGAAATTTTGTCGTTCTTAACCAGACTGCCTGGAAATTCACATTTTTTCTAGCCCTGAGAATGAGTCAGCCAAAGAATGATGATTGAGATATTTAATTGTAGCGTAAAGTTTACGTTTGGAGCAGGTATTATAAATAGTACAATTACAAAATACCTCTTTGTGCATGAACTGCAATACCAATGAAGAGATAAAATTTTATATTCAAATTTACAGACTGAGAAGCAATTGTACATAGTTTAGGGCTAGCTCAACAGAAATCAATTTGCAGACCTACTGACTAGGACTACATTTCTACTAATTTATGTTTTCTTGTAAATTCTTGACAACAATTACATTTATAATACCACTTAGGCCTACATAATGGGACAGCTAAACTAAAATTAAAAGCTTGCAATTTGGAAAGATCAGAGATCATGTCAATACAAGCAATACCACCCGATGGTCAAAAGAAAAACTGTCACAATACACCGAAAATCTTTTTTATCTCAATTCTGCACTTAAGCCATATTAATAGTTGAAAAGTTTGAAATTCGCTTAAAATCTTAAATAAGTTCGAAATACTTACAGCTCTGACACAGTCGATGACTGGGGCCTTCTCAGTCTCCTTAGAGAATCTCTCGCGCGTTTGCTTGGAAACCAGAGACCATATTCTGTCCAGGTTGACAATGGGCATGTGATATTTGTTGTTGGTCTTGTGATAGTGGCGCATACCTACTTTACCGAAGTAACCAGGATGGCTGAAATTTAAAAGGTCATTTGTTAATACATGATGGAAATAATTCTAAATACACACATGTTGTGATAATAATGCAAGAGCCAATGCAAGAAATTTAAACAGTCAAGTTGTTAGCTTAAATCTTAGTACAGACTAGAAGATCAACAGCTACAGACTGACAAAGTAATAGGCCTATGCATTAAATTTAGAAAATTTGCATTTATAGTAGTTATGAGGGGTCAAAATTATGCCATTGCGACAATTCCCACTCTACCACAGTCAAATTACCGTCCGTCAAGTTTGGTCAATTTCTAAGTTGGTCAATCTCAAGCAAGGCTTTCTGGTTGCATTCCTCAAGGAGTATTTGCACTGAATGAATCTTGAGAAACTGCTCAGGGCAGGTAGAAATTACACGGCACTCCAATTAATTTAATTGCACACCTATCTCATTCTTCTTGCATGAATTCCATCACTATCAAAGAGACACACTTCAAAGGGACACTATCATCATTCGCAGCAGCAAATCTGATATATATGTTCAGTATGGATGACTAAGGCTTTATGTCCCGTATTCCTGCACTATAGTATGCCTATTTATTTATCAAGACCGGACACAGCAATGACTTGCCAAGGAGGCAAAAAATTATTGAGAGTGCTGTTAAACATCTATTCTATAGGTCAAGGGGACTCACTCCAGCAAAGCCTCCAGTAAATACAGCAGACTACTCTCGAGATTCAACCAATCAGCATAGGGCAATGAGATTTATGCAAGGTTAAGCTACAGCGTCGCGCATGCGCATTAGCGCCAATAGCGATGTATGAAAATAAAACGACCTTTGGGAAATAGGCTGCCGAAGCTCAACCGTCAGGCCCACATATTCGTATGACCCCAGGATAGAAGCAGCTCTGCGTGATGATCGTGATGATATAAAGATTGTGGGTGAGACTTCAAAATTAAGGTCAGGAATTGGCTGTGAAATTGTGAATCGATCTGGCCTGCTTCCTTCTGATTGGCTGACATTGTTAAACATGAATGTATTATGTCAAATTATGATAATTTGATATATATAACCTATTGGTCTAGGGTAGATTCTCTGGGTGAGGGGACTCTGCCTGGAATCAAATTGGAACAAAGCACCAACTGAGCTTAATATTTAAACTCCTTAGAAATTTTGAGCAACTTACTATTTGTCATAGTTGATTCTGTGGTGATGCTGTCCTCCAGCGTTTCCACGACCACCAGGATGCTTCCTGTGTTTGCCTGCAAGGAAATTAAAGATGTTATTTCATCGATTGGTAATGGCACAACTTGCCACACAAGTGGGAAGAAACAATTTCCTCACATACAAATGTGGTTTCACTTTTCAAAGCCTTTATCCATTGACAAGTCAGACAAGGTAATATTGCAGAAATTTCACAAACACAATTGAGGAAAGTTCGAAAACTTTGAACAATTGTTGGTCAACCCTGCAATCTCGTCTGCATACTTAGTAGGGTGCATCAGAAAAAATGAAAGTCAAAAGCTTGATCCGCAACAGCAATAATTTTGTTCCACTGACAGAATAATGTCTTCCTGCAAAATTTTGGATTTTTTGAAGGTTATTTAGAGGTCCCACACAGGCCCCGAAGATTTTTATTATTTTTTCGCCAAAAATTTGCGAAAATGTGCTGTATCTCGAAAACTATTACAGGTACATTCATGGGAATGGTGTCAAAATGTCCGCAGACCCCAATTTCCTATTCAACTTCAATAGTAAGTATGTGTCTAAAATGCATTGTTTATGAATTATTGACAAAAAACCTTATTTTTTGCCATATTTCATGCTGTTAATGCATTTTTTGGTGCCGTAGAGTGTGCAAGGCTTGTTTCAGTCTTGTTTGTGTTTTGTTTAGGTTCCTATAATATATTAGTGCCCAGAACCATTGATGATGTCCTAAATCATGCATTCCTATATGCAACAGGTTATCTTAAAATAAGATAGTGCTGTCATCTATTGTCTTTTCGACTTCCCGGAGCCATTTTCAACATTTACATATCAATATGTGAGATTAGTTGAAGCTGCCTATTGAAATTATAGAAATGACAAGGTTGAAGCTATGAAACACAGGGCAAGAAGTGAAATATTACAGACACTAATCTTTGTTTTTACACAGCCTGTCAAGAAAATAATGTTCAATAACACTTACAAAATATAAAATCAATAGAACTGGGTCTGTTGACATAAACCACTGTATTTCCAAAAACGTTGATACCATTGAGACTACAGAAATGACAAGCTAAACCATATGATTTAGGACATCAAATGAAATGAATAATAAAAATAATATAATGTAGTAGGCTATGATTGTGTATTGTGCCCATTCTAGATAAATTTGCTCATTGGCACTCACCAAAGGGAATGTCTATCGGACCAATCATTATAGTGATAACCTCCACACATGGAAGCACGGTTGAAACTTGCATCCATGGCGGCCAAGGAAGACAAGTTGGCCAGAGTGCAACGAAGCCATATTGACATAAATATGCAAGATGCTAATCATTCTCAAGACACAGGAAAATACATGATCCTTCAAAAATGTAATTGCCCTTGACATCATTCTGTTGGCCTGAGCCTTGAATACCTCAAAGAAAATTTTCATTCACATACAGTGGCCTACATGCAATCAAGATGATTTAGTGTTTCAGGCTTTCTTCATTCTCAAGTTTAGTTATGCAATCATGTTCAACAACCTGTGAAAAGGTCCATTGGAATACACAGCTCTGGCAAAAATAGGTTGGCCAACACTGTTGTGCGATCTTGCTTGGGTTGATTTGAGGTTCATGATGCAGCAGTTGCAAATGCACAACAGTTTTCTTCAACTGCCCATCAATGAATGGAGCTGCAGTGTCACCTATACAACCAGTGATGTAAATATCACACCTGTCAATGAATAAACATCAATATTGCGGATGATGGAGATTGGTGAAGAACATAGCAAAAATCGTGCAACAGACTTTGCCAGAGCTGTGAATTCCAATGGACCTTTTCACTATATTCAACAGTTGCTGAACATTACTGCATATAACTACACTTCAGGATGAAGAAAGCCTGAAACACCAAATCATCTGGATTGCATAGGCCTATGACTAACAGCTATGTATGCGAATGAAAATTTTCCTTGAAGGTATTCAAGGCTCAGGCCAACAGAATGATGTCAATGGCAATAATATTTTTGAAGGATCAATTATTGAACATGTATTTTCTTGTGTCTTGAGAATGATTAGCATCTTGCATATTTATGTCAATATGGTTTCTTTGCACTCTGGCCAACTTGTCTTCATTGTCCGCAATGGATGCAAGTTTCAACCCTGCTTCCATGTCTGGAGGTTATCACTATAATGATTGGTCCGATAGACATTCTGTATGGTGAGCGCCAATGAGCAGATTTATCTAGAATGGGCAGTGGGCACAATATACAATCATAGCCTACTACATTATCTTATTTTTATTATTCATTTCATTTGATGTCCTGATTCATATCGTTTAGCTTGTCATTTCTGTAGTCTCAATGGTATCAACGTTTTTGGAAATACGGTGGTTTATGTCAACAGGCCCAGTTCTATTGACAATTATATTTTGTAAGTGTTATTGAACATTATTTTCTTGATAGGCTGTGTAAAAACAAAGATTAGTGTCTGTAATATTTCACTTCTTGCCCTGTGTTTCATAGCTTCAACCTTGTCATTTCTATAATTTCAATAGGCTGCTTCAACTAATCTCACATATTAATATGAAAATGTTGAAAATGGCTCCGGGAAGTCGAAAAGACAATAGATGACAGCATCTTATTTTTAGATAACCTGTTGCATATAGCAATACATGATTTATGACATCGTTCTGGGCACTAATAGGAACCTAAACATAACACAAACAAGACTGAAACAAGCCTTGCACACTCTACGGCACCAAAAAATGCATTAACAGCGCGAAATATGGCTAAAAATAAGTTTTTTCTTATCAATAATTCATAAACAATGCATTTTAGACACATACTTACTATTGAAGTTGAATAGGAAATTGGGGTCTGCGAACATTTTGACACCATTCCCATGAATGTATCTGTAATAGTTTTTGAGATAGGCTACAGCACATTTTCGCAAATTTTTGGCGAAAAATTAATAAAAATCTTCGGGGCCTGTGTGGGACCTCTAAATCACCATCAAAAATTCCAAAATTTTGCAGGAAGACATTATTCTGTCAGTGGAACAAAATTATTGCTGTTGCGGATCACGCTTTTGACTTTCATTTTTTTCTGATGCACCCTAATACTTAGAGCTCTAGGAGATTGATCCACAGCAGTTCTTTAACATTTCCATTACTTTAATTTAGTACTAGAATGTAGAGAATTTCGCTCATTTTAATTTTGCAGTTTTTCAACTTGCAAGAAACAGTAAGTTAAAGACTCGAAAAGAGGAAACTACCATGAGTTTTGAAACAATACACATACTAGACAGGGGTCCCTCGACTCTTTCCTAGCTCATGAGGAGGGAATTTTAGAAACCCACATGTCAAAAAGTTTACTTACCAATACGGCCATGACCGTGGCTGACGTGGCCCCTGAGTTTCCTGGTCTTTTTTCTCTTGTTTACGCTCTGCAAATTAACAAATTGACATGAAGGTCAGACTTACAGAAGTTTTAGTGCTACGTGTACCTACTATTACAAGCTGTACGTCCATTAATCAAAGTCTTGTCTTCTCGGTCAAGGACTCAAAATGGAGGACTGTCAAAGGACATGGTCAGCGTGTCGTAATCATGCAAGTTAATGACTTTACAAATACTTGCAATGTGAAACACCACATGACAGGTTCGTACAGTTATTTACAGAATTGAAGATCAGTGCAACTTGCCATGGTTAAGACTTATTAGCAGTGTATCACATGTACTCTTACCTACACAGTCCACAGACTATCAAGTGAAAATAGTGAAACTACACATAGCTATGTAGCCTAGGATAATTATATTTGATTGTTCTGTCCAATAATCTGATGTATATATGGCATTGGATGGCACCTTATGAATATTTCAACACTTTTCTGCACTCACCATTGATATTTTAACAATTAATGAAATGCAATCTAGAGTCACTGACACTGACAGATACTGAGACTCTGGTCTAATTTGCTGTTGGACTGTCAGCTGGACTGACTAGTCCAGTTAGACTCAGAGAGACAGACTGAATCTAAGAGTGACAGGACACTTGTCAAAAATTTACAAAATTGACACACACTCAAATGAAACACTGCTCAGACTCAGTCTGCTGACTGTCAGACATTATTTACACGTAAGAACACAATCGTTAACAAAGTTTCTAGCAAAAAGGATATTGCTCAATAAAGAACAGACAGCTTACAACTGTCAACCTGTCAGCGTCATTACAGGACCAGGGACTAGTTTTGTGGCCATGGCCACCTTTCCAGGCCAGGCATGACAGGTATGTTGTCAAAGTTTACGGATATATGCTATCAAAAGTAACAAATATTTTCTGGAAATAATACCATATCGAGATTCCTGATTTCTTTAACAACAAATCTGCCAAATATGAATGTAAAGTAAGCCGTTATAAAGGCGATGTTGACCGATAACCAAAGTTGTTTATTGCTGAACACGAAAGACACCCACCATGTTGGATCTAGCCACCGGAAAGGACGAACTTCGGCGAGAGAGAACGAGAGTTGACGAAGTTGAAAACTAGGTCGCAGTGACCCAGATACTTTTTTCCACTATGTGGGTCACTCTCAACGATGGCTAGGTGAGTAAACACACGGATTTTCTGTTGATTTGTGTTGTTTATAGCTGTTTTGTTGGACCAATTAACAGTTTAGATTGTTGTACATGTTCTTTTGTTGTCAATAATGGAGTTATTGGTGTGGAAAACTAGAAAATAACTTCCAAAACTGTGGATTTGGGAAATGGCAAAATATGATTTGAAGTTGGTCCATGGTGGGAAAGAAGTATTTTGTGAATTGAATACACACAATTTCTACAAATCCGTTTTCATGAGGAATCGAAGATTGAGTCGTGACAGTAAAAACATGACAATACCCAATGACACTGGTCAATGTCCAAAGTTCTTCCTCAAAATCAGCAATTACTACTGAATTAGCAGTGGTAACAATGTCAAACTCAAAGCCTAATTTCAAACAAATAAACTTTTTTTTTAAAGGATAATATATTGATTTTTTTTTAAATCAGTTTTATTCATGCAAGTAATTTGACATAATTTCCAGTGACTCACATTTACAATGCAGTAAGCCCAGTAAGGTAGCAGATCTTCATCAGATCAAGATGACTCAGATTTGTGTTGAACTTGTCAGGTCAAACTCTGGATCATGACATTATAACATGTACTGTATAATAATATGTGCATAAATTGCATATTTCCATAAATAATTATCAAGTACTGTCACGTACAGTGGCATATTTTAGGCCAATAGGGAAGGGCATTCAATGGACCGCGGCATTGCTGCATTGGGCCATGCTCCGCAGCCCAACATGATGTTCATCTCCTGCCTCCAGGTATTGGACTGAAAGTTCCCAAAATAATAATTGTCTTGTGTTTGTTTAAATAATTACAACGGGCATTTATGACCCTTCAATTAATTGCAAATGATGTTGAGATATTAATTGTTTTCCACTCTCAACCATAACTTCTGCAGCACCTGAACATCTGTTGAGGATTTAAGGCCCGAGGCAAAATGCTGAGTTAGGCAAAGTTGTGTGTTTAATGAGGTACATCAAGTTATCAACATTACCACATTTTATATCAGAACCTTGCTTGAAGGTATAACCATATAATATGTTTTGGATCCTCTGTACAGACTGCACTGTACTAATAAATGATTTGGCTCACTTTAAAAATGTGGTATTGACTCCAACTGAGTTCTGACCCTAATTATAACACACTTGATGAAGTTAAGCCTTTTAAAAGGTGCCTGCATGATCAATGTGCCATTGTCTCACATCTACCCAAATACCTAATTAAGTGACCAGGTGCATAAATTCAGGAAGTGCAAGCCATCTGTCAGAATTGTCAAGTGTTTTGGCACACCCCTCTTTTATCTTGCAATTTAGCCAAATAAAGCATGCATGCTACTTGACTGGAGAGGATAATGTGCTCTTTAACTAATGTTTCCCACTCTACAGACTATAACTCAATAATTATAAAAGTTATTGATTGAAGCATTGAAAAAATTTGCAATTCCAAATTTTTAATATGTCTGTCTTTAGTCAATCGTGGCCACCCAAACTTGCAAACTTGTTTATCAGTAACTTTTATTTGATAAATTATGTATGCAACCAACTTCCACATATATGCCATGGCATTCAATAGTTATGTATTTTTGTAGTGTTAGAAATAAATATGATACCTGCAAGCAGCAATTTTACAAGCTGATAGTCCGTCGATCACGTTGATAGGCCTGATTTCAGTGATTTGTTAATTTCCTGAATTCACCCAAAAATACAATTTGTATTGTTGTTGTCCATAGATTGGCATATATACTTGATATTAATCATTTATTATCCATGATCAAGTGAAAGTATCACATGTGTGTATTTTTGTGATGTTATCTGGTTATCAAAGTTATTATTAAACTTTGAGGAAAATGTTCTCTTCAACAAGACAGATTGATAAATTTGGCTCTGCGTGACTTTTTGTTTTACTCATAGTATGAACATTGAAGGTTTAGGAAGTCTAAGCAAGGTCTAAGGAAGATCTTAAGCTTTTTGGAATATCTCAAAACTCATTTCTTAAATTCATGACCGATTGACTGTTTTTATTCAAAATGTTCAGTGACCCTGGAATAGTTAATATTTTGGTCATGGAAATGCACGGAAACAGCAGGTATGGTATGGAATTTGTTAGTAAATAATATCATGATTAGTCATCATTAATGTAGTCAATTCAATGTGATAAAAAGTCTTTTTGAATAATGGGTTGAAGTTAATGTTAAAGTGACACTGTTAAACAGACTGTTGGCCATATACATTGTATATATATTTACTGATCCAGGAACAAAAAACAATGTTGAAAAATTGTCACGATTGGCCACTTGATGTCTTTATTTTTAGAGTTCCTCTTTTATGGTCCTCATATTCTCACAGAATTATCACCCTGATAGTTGACCTTTTTGTAATCAGTGATCTTTTATCTTAATCCAAATACTGATATCATAGGTTTTTGTCATGAAGCAGGAGGGAATCGTGTTTTGTTTGTAGTTTTAATCTCATCTTATTCAATTCATAGTCCATACTTACATACTTTGCGTAATTGAACGCTTGGTTTAGATTACTTGGTATACCATTTACACTCTTAAGCAGATATTTATGGATGGGATACAGTATGAAGAGTTTGGTCAGTGGCAATTTTTAAGATTTTTATATTAAAAGTAGACAAATACTTTTTTCCTTGTTTTGTTAGGGGGGAGGGTTGATCTAGTGCTAGCGTGCTGGACTGACAAATCGCTAGGTCCAGAGTTCGAATCCAGCTCTTGCCGGGTCACCTGGGCCTATGTTGAACAGCTGTTTCAATCATCCTTCGCCTCATTGCTGTGTCCTCCTCCTGTCCTAATTAGCCTACCAAGTGCATAAATACAGGACGCAAAGCCCCTATCACCCATCCCTGTTTTGTAAACAAATGAAGCATTGCAATTTAGTTCATAATTTAATCAATTAAACTCACTTAATTATGGTAAACATGCAATTCTGTATTTAAAATTGACCAGTTTTTGATCTATAACTTCAAGTTGAATTTTACCATGTTTACATCGAATTAATTGACATACTAGCTTTAAAAATAATTCTAAGCTACCTTTGCCAGTGTTGTCTTGGTTTGTCATGTAATGCAATAATGGAGTAAGTCAGCTATTTTGACAATTATCTTGGACTAATTAGGCAATTACTTATTAATTTGTGTATTATTAATTGATAATTATCAGTTAGTGCTTAATGCTTATCAATGGTTACATTGGCCAATATTGGGTCTAAACCGTCTAATTATTTGGTTTTTTTAGGACACATTCCAACTGTTGTCTAATGTCTATAATCTGACTGTTGAAGTGTACACGATTTACCATCTACCCTTCCACTCCACATTTGCATTTAAACTTGAACTATTGAAGCGTTCTTGCTTAAAAGTTGAAACTGCTTTTGTAAATATTAAATAGTGACAAGATATATTCTTGTCAGTAAAAATTCTGCACATTTATATGATGTTGTTTCTTTTCGGCACAATTATTATTTTGGCCAGTGTTATAGAGCCACTTGACTGTCCTCTAAACACTAAAGTGAACGAAGCTGAATCAGATATCTTAAATTAATGTGAAAAATCCAAAACGGGTATTTTATTTAATATTAACGAATGTGCACAGCATTGATCAACCTATTGATATAATGTAATGAAATAATTCAGCAAAATTTATATATAGATCTATGAATTAAATCTTCTTGCAAGATATAGCCTACATGACAGACATTGTATCTGATCTAATGCCATGCTTAACCACCTAGCACCTGCAGCACCATGCTGTGTTTTATAGCATGTCGTTTGGAAGTGGTCATTGTTTGAGGCAATAATGTTCCTGACACCTCCCATAGAACACATTCAAGGTAATTTGGATCCTCAGGTGATGATCGTAACTCCAGGACATTATCCTGCTTACAGCACAGTGTAGACATAATATATTGGCAGTCTGATTCAGACTCATTCAGTCGACCGGATAACAGATATATATTCATTTTGATATCTTATCATGCTCATAGTAGCAAGTGCTATAGTTCTTTCAACTTCTTTGAAGCATTTTTAAGAACTTTTTGTTTTCGGAAGACATTTTCGGAACTTTGACAAAGCATTTGATGGAGTTGCGAATCAAAACTGATGATTCTGTGTTTTTCGGAAGAAATTTTCAGAGCTTTGACAACTTGCTGTGGTGTCACACAACGTCATTCACTAACGGATATTCCTTGAGCAGTTGATTGTCTTTGTTTGATTCTGCTAAAGCATTTGAGGCTGTTACGAATCAAAACTGATGTTTCTGTGTTTTCGGAAGAAATTTTCAGAACTGAAAATTTTCTGTGGTATCACACAACATCGTGCACCAACGGATCTTCCTTGATTGTCTTTTATTGATTGTCCTAAAGCATTTGAGGGAGATACGAATCAAAACTCATGATTCTGTTAGTTTAGGGAGACATTTTCAAAATTTCTACAACTTGCTGTGGCTTAATTCACACAACATCATGCACTGATGGATATTCCTTGATTATCTTTGTGTTTGACTCTGCTAAAGCATTTGAGTGAGTTCCCGTGTTTGATATAATTCTTGATTCTACCAAAGCATTCAATGGGAATTTTGTTATTTTCTGATCACACTGAAGCATTCTATGTAAGGTCTCCTCATCACTGACACTGATGGATCAAACTGTGATGTTGTTGGACATTTTCTTGAAATCTTGAAAAGGATCATCTTAATCATTTTCCATCCCTTATTCACGTTATTGAAAAAGGACAAACAGTTTCATGGCGTCAACTGGATATTGTCTTGGAAATTGCAATATTTGACAAGTTTGATTACCATAGGACTGTGTGCTGATAGGTTTGAAAGGTGAGTCTAAAATAAATCTGAATAGTTCTAGATATATATGAAAATTTATTTTCAGAGCTGGTATATTAAATATTATGTTGATATTGATGGCGAAAATATATTGCCCGGATGTGGAGTAAGCAATAAGTGTGACAAACTATATAAGAGGTCTTGGCAAACCAGGCGAAGACTGTGTATCCACAGATACACTTTATTTGGTCTTTATGGGAAAAAAGTAGAAATAGAAATTGTAAGTTTTAACTTTGAGCAGTTGAGGAAGATGCTGCATCATGTTGGTTCAGCTCTGTTGATTTACATGGGCCAGGAATTTGTGGAAATGCTGAACATGCTGAAGTTGATTTATTCTTACTGGATGTTAAAACAATGTGTAATAAATTAGTTTCACAAAATAATTGAGGTACTCAGTGCGGTTCTAGTTAGCATGCATCCATGTCGCGAGATCCACTGAAAATATAGTGTCACTAAGGAGTAATGTACATTGTTCTATTCAATCTATTGTTATTGAGAACAATACTAAGACTATATGCATCTCAGAAAAAAAAAATCATATTGTTTCTATCTTAGGAGCACAGCATCTTCAGTTGTGATGTAAGTCATTGATGGTGAAAGGAATTTTGGAGGAAGTGCTGCCACATGCTATAGGATTCTTCTTGAAGATTTCTTCTATCTCATATTTAATTTAAGGATTTCACAAAACTTTTCTTTGGAGTCGAAGTATATGATCTCTTGGATTAAATCTTGATTATCTCCTCTCTTGATTTCAAACAACTTGAAAGGTTTGTCATTGCATAGTTAATTTATTATCAGCTGCAATTTTTAATTTTATCTGGAAAATGGCAAGTGTCTAAATTCTGAAGTTCTGTCTGCCAACTTTTAAAAGTTCTAAAACACCATGTGCTTGATTTTCTAGACATGCATACATGTATGTACACTGAAGTCTGTAGAAAATATGGAACTTCGCAAATGTTATTCAGTAATGACAAAAAGAAACATGAGAAAAGGAATATCTTTTTGTTGTTATTCAGGAATTTCTTGTTTGTTTATTTGGAACGAAAGAATATCTTGTTCCTGTCTGCAGGTCTGGAGCTCTCTGGTCTTTGAGGAGGTAAAGCACACTTCCATTTTGAAATGCATGTATTACTTCCTTTGAGGCACGTGGAACAGAGAAGTAACAGAAGCAACCTGCTGGGAGAGTCCCATGCCTGCAGAAAACAGGAACTAGAATTTAACCGAGTGAATCGCTCGTGAATTCATCCGCAAATAGTTCTCCAAGTTTTCACTGCAACGGAATTAGCAACTGCTTGCCAGTTTAAGGCTTGTGCACCGCTGTATTCAGCATGTAAAATAACATATTTTGGCGTGCATGCAACCTGGATTCGATCGGAAATTTCTGATACATGTGTGGATTACCAAAATCTAGTTTTGGCAGTGATACGGCCGACATTATCAACATGTCGACGCCATTTTGTACACTTTTGAAAATTGCTCACAAACAGGAATAAATGCATTGACAGCACCAGTGTACAGTCGGGATTTATCAGGTAAACTTGCTTCATCAATTCTGTGCTACTTAGAACTTTGGCAAATCGTTTGATAATTTATGACATCCAGTAGATTTTATTCACGTGTCTGTTGAATCCAAAATGGCGGCCCCAACACTAAATCCACTGCAGGAAAGATTCCATGGGAATGACAGTGCCAGCGAAGGATTGAAATTGACAAAACATGAAGTTAGCAATATTTCTTTGTAACTGGCACCTTCTGCAACTGTTTAGATAATTTGGAACTGGTAGTTTATCTCGTACATGGCATTGTTTATTCAAGATCACGACGTCCTATTTCTGAATATCGTTAGGCATTGACCAATGAGAGGCAGGGGCGGAGCTTAGACTTTAGACACGCCGTCGAATGGGAGCTGGGGGCTCGTCTGTATTTTTAATGTGCGGGCATGAGACCACTCATGCAGTTTGCAACAGAAGTTCATGGGTATGGATTGAATTCAAAACTTTTAGAGTGAAAATGGTGCTCTTTAACAATTTATTGATTTCATCTTTAATGTCAGATTAGGTTAAAATGATACATTTATTGAAATACTAGTAACTTTTGAGTTGTCAGACTTTTGACTTGTGCAATTGTGTTGCTCTCTCTCTCTTAGTCTCTCTGCAGAAACTGAAATAGGATAATCCATGGATAAGGGTTGTTGAGGAATTCAGATATTTAATCTTCTATAATCCACCAGAAGTGTTGAAAAGTGTCTGGGTAGCCCACTGAAATATCCAGTTATCATCTTATCAGTGTGGGATTTATTGGGCTTCACTGGTTTATCCCTGTTACAACATTATCCAGTCCAGAGTACTTTTATATATCAGGTGGGCCTAGTGATAATTTGCAATGCAAGTATTGTACACCATAAACTATTATATGATTTTTCCTCAGTCAAATTTATCATGAGTCCCCTTTATCAGTGCCTATGCTGACCGCTGAGCTTTAAACATTGATTGTTGAGAGGATTGAGGATTGACAGATTAACAAATGGTTAAAGAGATGATCTGGAATTGTTCTATCTAATTGCAGTAACTTTCTGAGAGTGCTGCACTTTCAATTTGTGCTATATTGCTTTGAAGAATCTTAAGAGGACTGGTCTTGGAGGCTTTCCTCCTGCATATTTCTGTGAGCTTGCAGGGTAACTTCAAAACTGCCCTGGATGGGGTTAAAAGGAATTGAGATATTTAATCCTCCTTTATCCAGCTTCTGATTGGTTAAGTCAGGATTGAATGTCTCTGTCTCAGATTCAGAGCCAAAAATAGAACATAGAAGGAAAATGTCAGTGGAAGGTTTAATTTAGATCGAGTGGCAATTGCAGAGAAATTATACAACTTGTTATTATTATTACAAGTGAACTCAGGCTCCAGGAAGTGAAACAGAATTTAATAATTTAAACCTGAGAACTACCTTGTTTGTAATTTATCACTTGCTGAAAACCAATAAAATTTAAACCATCTATAATCTATATATACCAAATGGCTAAAGGTTCCCCAAAGATTCAATTAAATGTAAGATATATGCTGCACCCTTAAAACGGTTAGATATACGATATATATACAACACTGTACTAGGAAATTTAGTTTTTTTTTTTGCACTTCATGTAATTTCATACTCCCCTGACTTTATCTTTTTGTGGTCTGCCGAAGCGAGAGATGCTATAACTTTTAAGGCCGCCTGTAACTGTAATTCTAATGTTTGCCATTATATCTAAACCACCATAACTCTGATTTGGTGTTGAAATTTGCTTTTGAACACAGCTGAGAGAAACCCTGCTCTGTCTACTCTTAATTCAGTGATGATGTTTTGAAAGAGGTTGTATTTCAGTTTAGTGATGATGTTGTCAGAATGCTGTCAGAATGTTAGGCCCTTGAGAATGCTGTAACTCTTGGCAGGAACTTCTGAGAGGGTTGTATGTTCATGATGTTATGTAATACCCTTCCTACCTACCCCAGTCTGTAGTTCCTGGCTTCCTGGTGCTCAGTACACAGCCAACAGCCATGCTGTGCTTAGTACAAAATACCTCTCAGATAATCTGGTTTTAAGCCCCTAGTCCTTTGTTTCTTACATTGTTGTAACTCTTTAGAATGCTGCAATGCTCTTTTTAGACATTTTTAAATGACAATACAGAACTTTGACAAACTTGTTCACCATTTGGCCCAATGGTAACTGGGTTAGCCTCAATCAGCTGATCAGCAATAGTCATAGGTTTGATTCTAGCTTGTAGTGGTGTAGTTAGGCAAAGGTATGTTGCAACTTGCAAGTTAAGATGACTTATAGAGCTTTATAGCGTGTTTAGGATACTTCAGTTATTCACCAACAATGTCCAACATTTTCTATGGTTGCTCCGTGGTTATTTGGCCATTCGCACATCACCTGTGAGTCTGTGGCTTTATAACATGTAATCTGACAGATAATCTAAGCCGTAACTTAACTCAAAAACACGATAATCTCAATTATAATCTAATAACCTGATGTACGTTGTACATAATGTATACCTAACATTCACCATGTACAGTTTTGTACACCCACTGTACAGAATCAATAACCAGACATAATCTAATATAAAACAGGTGCTTGGAAGGCAAGATTAATTGTCTCGAGCCACCAGCCCACCTCTTGAATGTTAATGTAGCCGGCACTGCCACCTGGTGGATATATATTGATTAAAGGGTGCCACCTGGGAAATAACACTGGAACTGGCAACTGGCCACTGTTATCTTGAGTCATTTCTGGTTCATTTCCTTGTATCTAACTTGTATCTAGGCACCATCAACCAGTATCAAGGCTTTGCTGGGTTTATAATGGGCCTAAGTGCAGAAGGCACATTAGAAGGAAAATAATATCAAGTACTAGAGATTACACTGGATTGGTTTTCTCTCTTGTTAAGTTGTTATAAGACGACTTGTTCATGACTTCATGAAATGTTCAGTCGAGGAAGAAATCTTTATTCTCAAGGATGTCTATGTCGGTAGGTTGTGTTTTGTCGATTTCTATTTAATTATTCATGCGTATAGTATCATACTATTCAGCGAAAGCATGGTATACTCTGGACTCTAATGTGAAGGTTTTTGGTCTGCGTAGTCCACAAATAAATATATAGGCCTTCTCGTACATTGTACAATGTAAATGTAAATTTTATTTTGTGAAAATAGCAGATGTATCATGTAGTCTCGGCCTGCCAGGTTCTCGTTCTCTTGCAGAATGTATTTGGTTCTTCCGATATATATTATATCTTTGTTGGCAGTCTTTTGGTTGGGTATTGGGTATTGCCCGGGTATTGCCTTTCATACCTTCACTGAGGCATGGTGCACAATTGCACATGTCTTGTGGTTGTGTGACTTGTATCATGTCATCGTTATTTAGGCCTGTGGAGTTCAGAAGTTTGAATAAAACCTTTGAAGGATACAAATATTTTTAAAAGAGGCACACAATTGTGTCCTTACTCCTGGAATACCTCTTCTTGAACATTTGATGCTATTAGGTGCTATGGTATGTCACAACAGAACAACCGAAACAGGAATTTGAGCCGGGTGTTTTAAATATGTTTTTTTTAAAGAAAAATGATTGTCTTTCAATTTTAGCTCACTGTCATTTGCGTATTTTTTTTTTCTGAAATCTAATTTATGTGCAAGCAATTAACTGACAATCATGGTGTTACTGCATAGATATGTACAAAGTACACTAGGCCTACAACATGTAGGCCTACCATTTCATTCTTGGTAACCAAGTATCACCATTTTATTGTGAATTAGGTATGTGACATTCATTGTAAATATTTTTCATATTTATAGCCACATCAGCACATGCATGTTATTTGATTCATTGTATGGTTGGAGAGTATTGATTTATATAAAACAGCCAGCCTATAGATGTCATGTTATGTCAATGACTAATTTGGTCCTTCAGTTCATAGATATGTGGCCCACTGGATGGTTCAGGGAGGTTTTACTTGTGGATACAAGGTTAGTTAACTTCTAAAGTTAATTACTGTTTTAACCAAACTTCTATAACATGTATAACTAGGTATGTTGGTATATGTTATGATTAGTGATGATGTTTTTAAGGGATCTTAGTATGATAGGGTGATTTTTGTATCCCATATTTCCGTCCTCATTCTTAAAAGTATATCGATTTTGTTACAACGGTGTATTTAAAAAAAAAAGGCAGGAGCCCATATGTTCTTTCTTATTGAGATAAAAAAAAGTTGTCCGTCTCAATGAATGATATGTTAGTTGTTCAGTTATTCAACTGATATAGTTTTGTTATAACTTAATAAATGAATTTGATTTATTGTGTGGAAATTAATTCCTCTCGCTTCCATGTATTTCTCAACTGGTCATGTCAAGTAGGACCAGTAAGACTTCTAGAGATTTGGGCTATAATGTTACACAGATAACATCAGGTAGATCATGTCAGATAATCAAGAAAAAAGACAAACCCACAGCTGAAATTATTGATTAGAAACTTATAAGCGCATTATCGTGATGGTCGCTTCAATTTCTAACTGTTTCATGACAAGTCAATATTTCAGTTTTAAAAAATTTGAGTAGATTATAATTCAGACAATTTAAGGGAATTTTTGAAAAAATCGATTTTAGCAACAACTGTGATTGACTGACTTATAATGTGGAAAATGTTTTAAAACTTCCCAAAAGAGCAAGAGTGTGTGGTCACGAACAGTGACTCCTTATTACAGTCGTGATTGTAAGATTTTGTCATGCATGAATGAAATCACAAAGAGAGGCCAGTGACACAAGTTACTCATTCGTGAATTTTTTTTGTTCACTATAATACAGTAAAATATCTACATATTGTATTTTTATTTCCCTATTTAAATTTTCAATGACATTTTGTTATTTTGATTCGATTTATGATCATGGAAAGCAATAAATAAATAAAAAAACTTGTAAAACAAACCTTAAAAAAAAGAATGAAATTTGGACAGATCAATAGATTGATATATATATATAGACCTATATGTAATCTTGTGTATAGCCAGGATAGATAGACAAAATTAAATGGTAAAATGTAGTACATTTATAAGTATAAGGATAATTATTTTTAGTTTTCTCATTTAAAAACTATTTTGGAATTTGAGGAAGTTTTATGAATGTTCATTTGTAGGTTGTTATTTGTTGTCTGACATAAAAGAATCATTAACTCCTTTTTAAAAAACCTATTTTGGAATTTGAGGAAGTTTTATACATGCAGACACTTTTTTGTGGGTTGTTATTTTTAGTCTTACATAACATTAACTCTTACTCTCTAAAACAATAAAGTCTGTTTCATGCTTCCAGTAATTTGGTCGAAGTTAATGTATTCTGTTGACGTAATGAATCTTCCTGCATTGGATAGAATTACTTCAGTCTTCTGACTATAAAACATGCAACTTTGCCATGCTGGGACATTCAGGTTGGTGGTATATCATGTATGTGGTATTAAGTAGTTTACTGAGTGGCACAGAAGTACTTAGTTGATTGGAAAATGTTGAAAACCTGAAAACTTACATTTGCTGGTAGGATAGATGTACAGTAAAGGTGGATTTACTTACTGAATTATTTTATGTACCTGTGGAGCCTTTCTGGTGTACCATAAAGACTCTAAACAGACAATTGATCTATATTTAGTTATATCATTAGACACTAAAATTAAAAGGTGAGTTAGAATTTATTAAATGGATAGTAGTCGTAGTTTATTGACATTTAGTCCATCATCATCATCATATATAGATACTGGTGATTTATTGCAATTTACATGTATGTCAATCAGCAATTGCGGGATGTTCTGATATTTGGCTTATTTCTCTTCGCTCTTACTCGGATCGAATTGTGGATGAGATATTAAGTTTGTCCAGACTCCTTTGTTTCAGTGTCTTTGATTGATAGGGTAACTATTCAAGATCCTATACTTTGGAGAAGCATTACTAAACAGATTTGCAGTTGATATGAAGTGATTGGTTTTGATAATAAAGGTGGTTTCAATCAAGCGACGGGCATCATGGGCTCTTACTGGGACTCAAATTTGTTCATATAGGAGGTTAGACTAATTAGGAGGAGACCATTTAATATCCTTGGAGTTTTTTTAAAAATAAAATAATTTTTTGCTCAGTTTTGGTGAAATAAATAAAGTCTTCCTGTGCAGTCTTGATATAAATAATTTCTGATGGGGGTTTTTCTTTACAAGGTGTTGCATGATTTAGGAATGCATATTCAGGGACTTCGCGCGCTTGAAATAAATAATTACTGCCGCTGTTGCCGTGAAATAAATAATTTCCGGCTGAGGAAAACTCCAACCCTCCCCGATTATTAAATGGTCGACCCCTTACTGTAGGCCTACACTATACACTGCTGTATATTTTGCTCAGCTGTTCACAACTCAACACTCGTTACTCATTACACAATATCTTACTCAATACAATGATTAATTGTTTCATTAGGAAATTTTCCATTATAATTAGTTTGTGATTCTTCCATTTGATTAATTACAAACCCCTCACATCTTTTTTTTTACAGCAGGTGTTGTAATTTATGTACACAATGGAATTGATCTAAATATTTGCTCATCTTTCTTAAATATAACTAGGTCTTCATTGTTGTTAACAAAAATCTGCATATTTTTCGAATGAATGAATTTTGGAATGTCAGAATGGAATGATTATCATATTAGTGTCTTTGAATCTAAGATTCTCTTCTAATTGGTAGACCTGTATATGTGCTATATAATTGCGTAGTTTACACTTGACAGATATATAAAATGTTGCACATTATTCTGGTCTTGTATTGGCAACATGGAGCTACGAATGATATGATGGGCACTGGAATCATTATTTTCTAGAAATTTGCTCTTCTGGATACCAAACATTTATCATGTATATGGAAAGATTATCCAGGAAACATAAATTCTTGATGGATTGTTAAACAATTTAAGAATGTGGAACTGTGTTTGATGATATTTTCTGAGATCATATTCAGAAAATATTGACACTTAGGAATTGCGTTTCTGTGCAAATATATATAGGATTTCATTTGTCATTACTATATTTCGTTTGGCTGAATGCATATATCCATTTTTATTTGCTCATCAAAGTGTAAACATTTAAACTTTATTGGAAACTAAATAATTTTATTATCATGATCGCTCTTTGGATTTTTTTAAAAGAAGGTGTTATGTATTCAATAGTTTAGCCATATTAAACTCTATAAATATACATGGAGAGATACAGTAAAAAATTCAGTCAAAAGAGATGCATACATGACTTTATTCAATGTAGTTATTATGTAAAAATAGTGGTAATCCTCAATTATGCTTGTTATTAAGATTTATAAGCCTCATTGTCACATTTAAATGAGTTAAATCAACTGTTAATTGTGACAATCACAGTGTTTTCTATGAAAAATATTTGGTTAATCTGAATTTATGCAATTTTCAAAATTTTTCAAATTCTGAAATTGCACTCATGCCACCTGAGGGCATGCTGGTGTAGATTCACAGAATGAGCTAAATTTAGCAACCCAAAATTTTTCTGTATATGTGGGTTGTGGTTTGCAGTATTCCCATTGGTCACTGTGGGTATACTCTAATGCATTGTCAGGTCTCATGTTAAAGCAAACAGTGCTTGATTTTACTTGACCAGGATTCAATTGAATGTGGTGCCCCAGAATTTTATCGGTTTACAAACTTTACATAATTAACAATCGGGAATGAACCTTGATTAATTGTTCATCAAATGATGGCTCATTTGGTTGCGAAGATGGATTAGAATCGGTCACGTTAAAGATTTTATGAATCAGATGAAAAATCAGCTTACTGTTCAGAACATGTAAAACATTTGGATAGATCCAGTTGGTGACAAATATTTGATTTATTTAAAAGTTTCAAAATAATTTTACAAAATGAAGTGCAAGGAGTTGATCAGATCAAGGAAACATGGAGTTTCTACTTGCATCAAACATCTCACCAAGTTTGGTAGGTACAGTCTGACATATTAAGTGACTTAATTCACTTCCACGATACTCAGATGATGATAGTTATAAGAAAACTTATATCCCTGATACACTGTGTCTCAGTATATTTTTGAGGCACTGATACAGAATACATGGAATAACTGCTGAACTTAAATTTGGTTTATGGAAATTAAAGAAATGCAGTCTTATTAGTTTTGACATTTTCTTATAGGGTCAATGACTCAAAGCAAAAAGCAGTAGTTATTTGAGCAAACCAATGCTATAAAAGCTGGAGTGATTTTCTCAAATATTGCTTTTTGTTTTGACCCTATAAGAAAAGGAAAGGTTGAAACATACAAGACTGTGTAAAGTGCTATTTTCCATGCCATAATTTATTATGACAAGTGTATATAAATTATATATGTTGCCTGTACAACTGCGCGATTCTTAGGTGTCTATGCACAATATGTACGTATGTTTGAAACTTGTTGAATTTTTTTATTTAGTATTTAGAATATAGTATATATTTATCATGTGTAACATGTAGTCTGCTTTTATTCAAGTGACAATGAATTATCGTGATTTTGCTTTGAACATGTTGAACAGAGTGTTTTTTTCTGAAATGTACAATAAGTTTGAAATTGCAATATGTTTAATGTTACAAAACACATGCTGCACATTTATACATGGTTTTTTTTTTGGAAAATGATTTTGCAATATTTCATGAAAACTACCTGTGATATTAAGCTATTTATTAAATGCCATGGCTTCTTGAGAGTCATTGAAAAGTCATGAATGAGCAAAAAAATTTCATCAGAGGTTATTAGAAATGAGATTTTTATCACAGTTTGCAATAAACAACTGAAAAGAAATAGTATCTACTCTTGTTGGCGGTTGATGACAAGAATGGCTGGAGGACCATCTCCCAAATGTGTTAGGAGAGCTTCTCAATGCTAACAATTGATTAAAGAATTGAGTGTGGAAAATTTAAAAATTGGTAAAAAAACTCCATGGAAAATTAAGAAAATTTGTAAGTTTTTTGTGGGAATTAATCCAGAGCAAAAAGAGCTCATTTGAAGCGCTCGAGAATTATTAAAATTATATAATTACCAAAATAATTAATGTACTCAGATTGTAACACAAAAATTCATATACTTTTCTGCAAAGGGGCGTATTTGGATCGTATGGATTTGCATTTAGGGACTATATATGCCAAATGAAGCGCAATTTAAATAATTCAAGCACTTCAAATATACTCCTTCTTGTGCTGGGGTGGTATACATATCTTCCCAGAATAAAGTCATTGTGAAAGTGGAATGCTTTGCACAGTTGCACTCAGCTCCACGACACTGTTACAGATTCTTAAGTTATGTGTAGGCCTACTACTGTTGTGTGGGATACCTATTAACATAATTATTCAATAATTGGGTTATCACATCAGTGACTCCTGATGGTGGTTTCAGCATGAACTAATCAGATAATTTGTCCAAGGTTTCAGTGGTCTTCGAAAGTACTTGGTTAGATTGTTATCAATTGACCTGAACTACCTCTTACCACATTGGGTTATTTGGGTTAAAGGAACCAAAAATATGTACTTGTGATACTGAGTGTACTGAAATTAGGTAATGAGGTCAAATCAGATCAAATCAGATCAAATCAGATCCTATTACGAGAATTCCCACTTTATTGGATGATCTTTCAGTCATTTGGGATAACATCCAAGTTTTTGAATTGTCCTAATTTTGTCATGATGTGGTTGCCAAAAATTAGTGAAATGGCAATAAAATGTTATGGTCTTATCAGCTTATGGAAGTCCTCTAATTAGAAAGGCTTATACTTATTGAAAATTTGAATATGAATGGCTCCGATCATCCTATGGAACATATTTGGAAAGTGGGAACTTCTGACAATATTTCTGGCCGAAGTTACAGCTCTGCTGTCATCCTGAGTTGTATCAGCTAGAAAACACAAATTCCAAGGCCTTATAATTATTATGACAACATCTGACTGAGAAGTTTATGGCATAACTTAAATTATATATTTTCATGTCATTTCAGAAACTGCTATGGTGATCTACAAGGTCACCCCGTCCTTGACCTCCAAGTCATGTGATGGGGTGGAAGGTCAGAGAGGTCAAGGTCATCAGTTCATCAGTCAGAAAGAGCAGCAACAAAAATGTCCGCCTGTGATGAAGAAACCTGCGTTGACAGCAATCAAGAACCAAGTGATAGCAAAAGTGCAACGCATGGACGCCTGCGTCAGTCCCGTTGTTCAGAGACACCACAGCTTCAAGTATATCGAGAGGAATGTAGTACAAAGACGGACCCAAGTGTTCGAAACGGACCCGAGTAAAGACTCTATTATTAACAATGACCTTCAGAAGAATCCTGTGGAATGTTACGCAAGTAAAGACCAGAGGAATAGTAACATTTACGTTGAACCGAAAATTTTGAAAACTACCATGGCGTCGAGAAAACCAGTGCCCTCACAACTTGCTCTAAGCAAGAATGATAACAAGGAGAACTCTGATAAAGCAGCCTTGACTGTAGCAGAGAGAGCCAAGCTCTTTAACAGTGACACTAGTGATAAGAAGGAGACCGACTCAAGAGGAGGAACTGCAGTCCTCAAGAAGTCGGCCTCGGAAGACTCGCAAAGTGCCAAACCTCCCGTTAGTCCCAAGAAACCTACAGTTGCCAGGAAACCGACTGTCTCAACTGCAGATTTAATGGGTCCCAGTCCTTCTGATACAGACTCAGTCCCAGTGCCTAGTCCTGGACCTGTTAAAAGACCCCCTAAACCTGAGAGACCCCCTCCTCCACCCCAACTGAAGAAGATTCAGGATAACGCTAGTCAGTCCCCGAAAGAAAAAGTCCGCTCTTTCAGCGATGCCTCCAACAATGAATCGGAGGCGTCCACGCCCAAGTATGCCAAAGTGAACAAGAAACCAAGTATTAAGGAACCTGTAGTTGTAAGCACAGACAGTGATAACACGAAGAAAGTCTTCCTTGACAATATTACTTTGAAACCCGTTGAAAAGAAGCTTGCAGAATCTGTGGTTTCCTCAGTTAGTATCAAACCGAGTGCGCAAACTAATTCCCAAACTAGCTCCCAAAGTACGACACCCAGTAGCAAAGGTGCAGGACCCCCTCCCAAACCCCCACGCACTTTCGCCCACGATGATTATCTTGCCGTTAAAGCCCTCAAAAAGAAAGACAAAGAAACAAAAACAATGTCATGTGTGGCGTCCTTTGATGTGGGAGAAGCTGCGGGGAAAGCTAGTCATATTTACGAAGAAATTAAGGAAGTGAAAAACAGCAAAAATGAAATGACTCCTGTTGAAACACCTGCTTCGATTGCAACGAGCCCCGAACCAGTTATATACGAGAAGGTTCAAGACGACGATAGGTTTACTGTTAAGAGAGAAATACGGACTAACGATGCAGGATATTCTTACTGTACTGTGGAAGAAACTAACGAAAGTGATAAACAAGAAAAAGGGAAGTTTGTCATAAGTCGTCCCGCGCCCCCTCCCCCTCGTCCCCCTCAACCAAGTATTAAGTCCAAGACAATTGGTCGTAAAGACGACAGCCCTATTGTGAGGGTTAACAAACATTCGAAGAACTTGGACTCGAAGGATATCATCCGTAAGAAGAGCTTCTCGAACCCTGCGTACGAGGATAAAGGATCGGGCTTCATCCCGATCAAGACATTTCGTTCTCCTGATGGCGAAATGAAGCGATACAAAAGTGATGAGTGCCTTTACGCTGAATTAAAGAATGACTCGGACAGCCCTGATGGTAAACATGTCAGTTTCTCTGATGACAGTCCCATCTACCAAGACCCAGTCGACGTGATAAGACCGAAACGTTCTATATCAACCCATGAACATGTGCCCCCTGGAACAGTTCCCGCTACAGATTCGGAAGGTTATGCCATACCCGATACGAGGAGGCATACTTACCACAGACAGGTATGGGTGGTCAGATAATCATTTATTCTAGTAAGATATACATGATATCCGTGATATAGGATCAATTAACGAAGGCCAGGCATAATAGATTGTTAGCTTCTCGAATCTTCTTGAGGCAAATTTTCTAGGGTCGGTCGGTAAAACAAAAAAAACTCAATTTTTTATGTCAATTTGATAAAAATTTTGGTAAGTTAATTTTCTTTTACGAAGGCAAATAATCTGTTGGATCGATCGATCCAAGAAGCTAAAAGTCTAATATGTCTGGCTTTAATTGTTACAGAGCTTGAAGTGTACAAGGTTGTCTTGGTTTTGCACTAGTTAGCTCTGTGATACAGTTTAGTGAGATAATATTCGCTGATATTTGGTGCCATGGTGGTATTGCATGAAAGTTAAGAATGCTTGTGGAATGCTGTGGAATGTTAGAATAATTTTGCGATTGGATTGATTTCAATGATTTGCATGTGTGGTGCGGAATGAATGCTGTTTAGTGACATGTTAATGGCTTGCATTTTTAGATTAGAACCTTTATTTGTTGATTAAAATGCTGTGTGATAAGGACGTTTTTTACCAGCTGATCAGCGGTCACTGATGTCTCCAACAGTCTTCAATCAAAGAATATTCATCAATGCATATTTAATCACTTATGAATATGATTATGGATAAGTTTTTGTCATTATTAATTAATGATGATTAATTTTTATGTAAGACGAAAAGTTCTGAGTTCTTCTTAGATGCAATCATTGTAATAAGATAATTTTTGCATCATTTATAAGAACTCTGGTAAGACTATAATGATGATTGAAGGCCTGTAGGGGGCACACGTCTGACGTGGATCAATATGATAATGGCATGAAATATCCAATATTAACTTTGAATGCATCTTCTGTGTAACCAGTAATTCTGAGCTACTTCATAATGAATTTTGGTGCCTATATATCATTATTTATTATGGTTTATAAGTTAAAGCTGATAGATGATCTCAACATGCTTATATGCTGGCCCAAATTATTTTTCCATTTCTGATAATGAGTACTATACTTTCTGAGTATTGATGCATAAGCAGTAAATTAGATAAATTACCTGTATCAGTTAAGTAAATATTAAACAATTTTGGTTGCCAGTTTATGCTTCATTGAAATTTTTGGTGGCTAATCATGATGTGTTTTCTCGTGAGAAATTTTAAATTTAAATTTATATTGTGTGAAGCCTTTTAACTACAAGTTGTGATACTTTTCAAATGATATATTCAAATTTTTGATAGCGTTATTCTGATGCCGCTCTTTTAGAAACCCGTAACAGCTCCCTTTGCCTGGGCGTGTGCTGGAAAGAGCCGTAGTGTAAGGAAACAATAATTATTTGTTGTTCCACTTTTGTGGTCTGTCCATCTCTGGCTGTAAATATACTGCTTCCGGTGCTTCAGCTTTGAAAATGGGTTATCAGCCTATCACTCTCACTGTTTTGTTGTTTTGTGTCTGTTTTTGGAACTTGGGAAACATTCTGAATACCACAGAACTGTCGATGCCACTGCTCTTGATGGCACAAACTTTCTCTTGGATTTGGAAATTGCAAAATGGGCCTTGAATTGATGGAAAACTAAAAAGTCTCTTGTGAATGTGTTTCGAAATTTTCATTCTATAAAAGTTCTGTTATCGATGAACTAGATGATAATCCTCATTGCACTTTTAATTTGTCCGCATCAGCTTGTATTTTGAATTTTCTTTGTGAGGAAACCTTTTCTCTTTTCGGGTGAATACGGTAACCCATTTGTCTGAGGTTGAGCTGATTAGATAATTCCACGTCTGGAGCTTTGGCTTTTGCTTGAGCTTTTTTGCTTTGCCTTGCTTTCTGGCTGCTGTGATTTAGAATGTGTTATTCAGTGTTATTTGTTTAGACTTCCTACATAACCTTTCTTTTGTGTTCTTGTAATAGTCCAGAAGCCAAACCCAGAAATGTGACATCCAGTAAACATCCCTGAGTAGATTTAGTTTGACACTTGATGATGTTAGGGCACCCCAGCCTGCATATGGCCAGGGTGGGTTTACTCATCAACTGTGGCGCATAACCCGGTAATGCGGCCATATGTCCGGTTACGGACAAAATTTATTGAAAATTCCAAATATTGAGTTTTGAGGGCCTAATATTGACTGAATCAAACTCGAATTGGTTTAGATATGTGTAGAATAATTGGTTTCATGTTACTAAACTAAAAAATGTTACATAGTTTCTTTATTTTGTGATTTATAAGGAATCTATGGTCATTTTTCATGGAAAATTCGCTTCATTTTCAGCCGGGCCTAATTGCAAGTCTCTCCAGAACTTCAGTTCTAATGCAGATATCAACATGGTTCAAACTGCAAAAACTTCCCCTTATTCTCAGCTTGCCAGTGGTGTAACATTCATGGCACTGTGATGGATACTTACTCTGCTATTAGACGGCCTCTAAATAGCCCACACTGGTGCTGATGGGGCGTAAAACACAAATTCACTCACTCACTCACTCTGCTGTTAAACTTTAAAGTGATAAAAGTTACCCTACCCCCCTTATTTTCGAATTGATCACATATTCATAGATTTGCAGAAAATTTCATCCTCAGGTTCTTTGCAACAAATGAATTGCTAAGGTATGTAAATGCCCCATTTAGAGAGACTACAGGTGAACACAGAGACCATGTATACATTGATAATTAATTATATATCATGTTTTTATGGCCATTTTTATACCAATTTTATTCGTTTTACGGATGGATTTGAGTATTATATCAGCGAAATGAGTAAAATGTAAGATATAAGATTGGTCCACAAGTGTTACAAATATATACACACATTTGTATGGCATCTGATTGGTATTCAAATCACAATTAACTTTTGAAAGTTCGCAAACGATGCCAAACGTTTCATGCAACCAGTTGAGACAGGCGCATTTAGTTCGGCTGAGTTGGCTTTCTGAGAGCTTGAACGCCTGTGCATTTGATCTTCAGTTCAACATTATCTTTATATACTCAAGATCTTCAGTATCCATAAAACCAAGTTGGCTCATAGTGTTTTTTCATAGCTCAAAGATGGGATATAACATGTTTTCTCTGATTTTTTTATTTCAGTACAAGTTTATCAGGTTGAAGATATATTTTGCAAACCCGTGGTATCGATTTGACTTCAAATATGAGTTAAACTATTTATATATAATTTGGTACATATCAATGTACTGGAAGGTTCTTAAGCAGCTGAACTTTCTAACTGTGTTTTGGTAGATAACTGTCAAACCCAATGCCCAATATTTGTTACTTAAGTTATGCCATTCTTTTAATTTTAAATATCTAATTCTATGCGATGTTAATTAATCTATGACCCATAGGCCTGCGAGATATCAATTATAAAATGTCTAGTATCCATATATGGCTGTGATAAACTTTGCCAAAGATCACACAATGTTGAAATGCATATTTCAAGATTAAAAAATAAAATAGACTATGTAGATACATCATACATGTCTCTTAAATTACTTTAAATCATATATCACAGGGAGACATACAGGCCTATGGTGTATCATGAAAAATCAGTACATTGTCTAATTATTCTAATGATCACTTGCATAAAACAAACGTGGCAATGACATTACATGTGTCTAGATATTGGTGTTATAAACTTTACTAGAAAATGACTTCATGATAATAGTGACAACAGAAAATACATTTTTCAGAAGACAACACAAATAAGTGCAAATGCTGAGGTTCATTTGGCTCTGCAAAATTCAGAAATGCAAAAATAATTCACAAAAACCAAGTCAAGAGTGAACATCATCAATATTCCTCAGAGTAACAGTGGCTGTTACTGTTATGGCTCATGCCACAAAAATGTATTGGCAGTCGCCATTGCTTAGGAATTGTAAGCTTCAATCCAAGAAATGTCATGTTTTCTGCAATTCCAAGTCTAGTTCAGTTGGTGGAGCAACCACATCCAGTCAGAGCAAGTAATACATTTGGTGCAACTTCATGCTAGTTATAAGTGGAGGAACAAGGGTGTCAAAAGTCCCATTCTCAGACAAACATCCAACAAGTGAACTGGAGTGAAATCGCATCATATTTAATTAAGTTCAGTGGGACAAACATGGAACATCAGCATATGACTATTGAGTTTCCAAGCAAAGGTTGTTAAACCTTTTTCTGCAATTAGGAATGGAAATGTGTACTCTTTGTAAACTGCACCTTTCATCTGGAGAAATAAAAAAAAGGATATCACTTCTGGCTTGCTCTTTACAGCTTGACTGAAGAGATGATAACGAAAAAATATCAATGTCTGTTTGGATCACCAGCAATGTCCATTCTGACTCAATGTTACTGGCTCTGCAGCTATTTTAGCTGATATTAGCATCTGTCGGAGGCAGATGTTATGATGAAATAAGGCTGTGAGACCACATCAATGCACTACCATACTCTTTATATTTACCAGCTGCTACTAATTCAAACTGCCTTCACTTTTGAATCATTTTAGAGCATTAACTGGTAATATTGGCTTAGCTTCAGTGCAGCCCACATCGTGTGCAATGGTGCTGATATTTATGCGTCTATCTCTGTCCTTGACACCAGTCTTCAGCCACAATTCTGATTTCAGGGCCTGCATGGCATTGCCAGAACATCAAGTTTCAGCATCTTTGACAACAAACTTTTGAGACAAAGAATATTGTGTTTTACCTTTTGAGTTTTTGACAGATTTGAGGCAACACTGTCTATAAAATCACATGAATATGCCAGAATGAACCCCACCCCACTCGTGATTACAAACAACAACACCCATCGCCCAAATAGCAGGAGAAATCATATCAAAGTAACATTTGGATCACAGTGGTATTCATTTTGTGACTACATGCAGTTATGAGTTCAGTAATGCATCAGACTGTAGAATGTCAGGTCCCCAAACAGTTGAAGACCTAGTAGATCTTTGGTCAGTCCATCAAGAGGCTGATCCTGCTTTTATTGCATGCTCAATTGCTCATTACACAGCAAAAACAATAGACAAGTTTATTAGCTGATCAGTGATCACAGGACACTGCAATAAATCTGCTCCAGCAAAAAATCAGATGCAAAAGTATCAACCCCATTTCACACAAGCTGGGCAGCACTCAAGTTCATAAACTGCAGGATGTGTAACAGTGCTGTTTAAGTGAATGAGGCAGGAGAAATCAAAGAGTATGATAGCTAATGACCCACACTGGCCCAGAGAACTAGCCTACCTTGAAGACAATCAGGAACTAATTCTAAATACTACTGATGCCAATGAAACTTTGATGGCTGTACTTCAAGGTTGTAATTCCTCAACAGACATCAACCAACTTTTCTTCAGAGAAAGGCAAGCCAGGAAGGATGACCACTACAATGTCATGGCTCTGTCTTTGCAAAACTAATATCACTTCTTGTTTTAGTGTATGGCTGGTCATAAGAAGTATATGCTATTTAATATGGTTTCATGAACACTGTAGGCCCGTGGTCCCCTTGGTTTTGAACTTTGGATTTAAGCTTATTGTTAAAGGTTATCCATTGATTTCTTAATCAAAACATTTCTTTTGCAAAATTATGCTCGTTCTTGACCTTCTTTATCAATATAATGGGAAATGCTTTGACATCGCAAGTCGCTCATTTCACAGATATAAGAGTATGTTGTGAAGTTTCAAAATTTAAATAGTGACTTGTTGAACTTCTTCACATACCATATATATTATACAGATAGTGGAAGGTGAGGAGACCAATATTACCTGCTAAGACCAATAAAGCTCAATATTGATCCACTCACCATCTACTATTTGTTATATTCTGCACCACAATTTTCAGACTGATACATATTTGTAAAATACTGGTTTTTCTGAAGATACTTATTACTTACTTTTTTATATGAAGTATACTCAATTGTTCCTATTATTTACAATGGGCATATCTATAAAATGACAGATTGACATTTCAAGAATTTAGATTTCCTCCTACCCAGGCCTTCCCTTAAGTAACAGGCAATTAAGTGCATTGTTGCTGCTAAGAGCATAGGGGCACGCCAATATCACTCTCCACACACCAATTACACTTTTAAGACACCAATATCATTATTTATTGGCTTGTCATGTGACTGATCATCTGGTAACTACATGATTGGTCTTAAATTTTTGATGCAGTATATATACATATATATATATGGGCATATATTTTTTTAAGTTGTGGACCAATCTAATGTTGATATCTTACTCATTTCACTGACATAATATTCAAATTTATCCGTAAAACGAAGGAAATGGGTATAAAAATGGCTATAAAAAACGTGATATCTAATTACTTAACAATAGATACATGGTCTCTGAGTTCACCTGTAGTCTCTCTAAATGGGGCATTTGCATACCTAAGCAATTAATTTGTTACAAAGAACCTAAGGATGAAATTTTCTGCTAATCTCTGAATATGAGATAAATTCGAAAATAAGGGGGGTAGGGTAACTTTTATCACTTTAAAGTCTAATAGCAGAGAAAGTATCCATCACAGTGCCATGAATGTAACACCACTGGCAAGCTGAGAATAAGGCGAAGTTTTTGCAGTTTGAACCATGTTGATATCTGCATTAGAACTGAAGTTCTGGAGAGACTTGCAATTAGGCCCGGCTGAAAATGAAGCGAATTTTCCATGAAAAATGACCATAGATTCCTTATAAATCACAAAATAAAGGAACTATGTAACATTTTTTAGTTTAGTAACATGACACCAATTATTCTACACATATCTAAACCAATTCCAGTTTGATTCAGTCAATATTAGGCCCTCAAAACTCAATATTTGGAATTTTCAATAAATTTTGTCCGTAACCGGACATATGGCCGCATTACCGGGTTATGCGCCACAGTTGATGAGTAAACCCACCCTGGCCATATGCAGGCTGGGGTACCCTAACATCATAAAACGTCAAACTAAATCTACTCAAGGGTGTTTACTGAAACTTTTTCTAAGCCTCTTTTGAGAATTGGCTTCTGGACTATAACTAAGTGTAAGGTCAGAAATGTTTTTGAGAAAATGGATTTAATATAAGTACAGTGTATTCTTTTATGGATTTCAAGTCATTAAGGGTTATTTTGGAAATACTAACATGAGAATTATTCGTATATGATTCCATATTGAGTTTCAATTGTGTTTTTCCTTGAGACTTTCTTCACTGCAATATTATCATGATTATAGTCTAAGGTGTGACTTCACAGTTCCATTCATTTTCTTGGTTGAGTTACAACTCTTTAAGTCTTTCTCATTCTCAAGACTTAGTATCATCTGATTCCAAAATTCTTCTTTATTGTCATGTGATTAAATGTCAATCGGTGTGCAATTTGTAAATTGATTATAGGTAAATTGTTATGCTTATATCTTATGCAAGTAATCATTGATCACAGGGTTGTCATTGATAAGTTAAAAACAATGAATTAAAGTTGCAAGTATGCTTTACTGGAGTCTGGTTTGTGGGATTCAGAAAATAGAACCCTTTTAAAGCAGTGCCAAACTGACCAAAACTTAAATTGAAAGGTTTAATTTTGTTTTCAATTTCAAAGCAATTTTTGACTAAATTCTTTTCTTGCCAGTTTTACTTCTTGATTATAAGAACAACATTAAGACTGGTTAAACATGTTAAAGTAATTGTCCATCAATTTTAAGAAATATCAATTTCACACAATTTTCTATTCACCCTACAGTTAAGACTGCGTATCGATGACAACCTTTAATCATGTTTATATGTAATCGTAATTGTTATGTGCTTGTGTAAAAATTTTGCAAAAAATTCTATTTAACTGCACTTCTCACTGCTTGTAACAATGTGTAATCCCCCCACAGACCTCTGAGGGACCCTGGCACCCCCCAAATCACAAGTTCTCCACCCTACAGCACAATCGCACCCCTTCTAATGAACACACCCCGAGTCGATTCTCAAGAAATTGGACCCAGCTCTCTATCAGGCGACGAACGGTAAGGAGGGGAGGATAGTTGGATGGAAGATGCATAGATAATTGGATATTTTAAAATTGCCAAAATGGCAGATTTATATAAAGCTAGCACTAGCAGGCTGCTAGCCATCGGCTGCCATCCATAAATTTGTAAATTTGTCCATCATAATATTATGCAGCCATGTCCAAACTGCTGTCCATGAATTTTAAAAAACAAATAAGTTGACAGCTGGCTTTAACAGCTTACGTGGTTGATGTAGCTAGTCCTAAACCTTGACTTGTGGTATGAAACCTCTTGATATGATATCGAAAATCTTCAATCATTTTCGCAGAAGATGGCTACTGCAGGAACAACCAACACCAAAAAAATGTTTCTTGTCCAAATGATTTAACTGGATAATCTGTGCTTTCCAACAAGATCAGTTGGGGAAATTACCAGCATGTGAGGACAATTGCAATTCCAGCTTAGTCCTGGCCCTGACAGGATGATTGAGTGTGTAGGGTTGATCAGTTGGGTCTCAGAAGAAAGTCTGATCTGTTTGCAGTCATCCTCACCACACAGCAGCATGTCAGTTGCGGGACTTAATTCTATCCAATTTCACGAAATACTGCGAAGTCATCAGCAGCTGATGACAATTCCCTAATTTCTCTGGAGCCTTCGGGTTCTTTTCCTCATTATGTAATGGATAGGTCTGCCAAAATTCATAGAGTTAGTTGACACTGTGATACAACTTTATACCAAGTTTGGAAGTGATAGTTGCAGTAGTTCTTTTTAAATGGCCAGTCAAAGATGATTTTGAGTACAGCTTAAGTCATGGCTAGGCCATGACACTATGAGAGTGTCATGGGAGGGTGATGACAGTGCTAGGGTAATTGTCATGTGGGGCTGAGGACATTGATTGTCATCAGCTGGTGATAATTTCCCTGACTGAAGATAGAGATACTGGATGCAGCAAATTAGATCAATCGGAAGCTTTTGGTGGAGGCACTGAAATTCTGTCGCACTTTGCATATTTCTTCAATTTTGAATTCAATGTAGAATGTATCCATGTTCAATGTATATTTCTTGGCACTAATGTATATAGAGCACAAATAATATCAATTTTAAATCTTTTTAAGGAAATATGTAATTTGTTAGTAAAAGATAATGTTAATATAATATAACGGTTTTGTCAATCTCCCCATATTTATCAATGTATATTTTTAAAATGTCATAAATTCTTATGTTTTACTCAATGATACGTTTAGCTCTTTTTTTAAGTCCCTCAAATCAGTATAGAATTATAGTTATTCCTAAGTTATCATTATTGATATTCTGCTGCTTTTGTTTTTAGATATGGATTAATTTTGAATTTTAGTTGCTTTTATACGTCTTTAATGTAAGCTTAAACAAATTAGATTTCATGCGGCTTCTAAAGAAATAATTTGTAAAGTCTCTTAACATGGAGATTGCTAGATATTGTTGTTAAATGTAAGAATAGTATTCAGAACTCAGAAGTATTAGACTATTAGCATGAATATTCAGAATCATAATTCTTGTGTGAATTTAGATAAGAATGCCATTTCGAGATCTTTCGCTAATTGTTTTCATAATTATATTTTATGCGTATTTAGGCAAGAGAGAAAGTGAGCCGAGCATATTCAGTATTGAGAAAACGACCCGTTCTGGACGAAAATGCCGAAGAAGTCCAACCAGCCGAGGAGTCAGACGACGGTAAGTGATTTCATAGAAATGTTGTAATATGGTGCTAAATTTATTCTGAAACTGAACATGCAGAACTTTACTGATATGTGAATATATTTGAATATATTGTGAATTTATTTGTATGATATATGTATACATGTATATATCTGTACTTTCTGTCTGGTGGTTGGCAGTTAACAGTGATTTGTCACAACATAGTTTTTCACATCGTGTAAATGCTATGAAGTGTATTTAGTAATGTCAGTCCAATGCACATGGATATAATTGGATAGAACTGTAGAATAAAAATATATCAGAATTTTTGCTGCATTAGCACTGATTAGTTCTTGGTTGACCTGCTTGCACATTAGTTGCAGCAGTTCTTCAGCTATTTCCTGATGTTTTGTTGCAGTGTATGTTGTATGACTGCACAGTGCACAGTTTTTTATTTCAATGAAAAATATTACAATTCGGAAAACTGCTTCATTTTAATGATTCAGGGTGCGGAAATCCCAAATTCTTAAAAAATCAATCAGAGTCAACGTTGAGTGATTTGTACACGTGTATAGTTGTGTACATATATATATACATGTGATATATGGCATGTTAGTCAAATAAAATTACAAATGGAATAGTTGTAGGATATGGGCTTCTTATGAAGCTGTAAATACTGCTTTATTAATAATAAAATTAAAGAAAAAGAAGTAATCTTGCTTCTTCTCTCAATGTAAGATGCATCTTCTAAGTTCTTTGGTTTGTTTAGCATACATTTGTAAGATGGATTTTTTCAACTGACTGGACTATGTTGTGCATCATGTAAAAGTAGACAAAATTTTGAAATAGTTCTTGTTTGTAAGCAGGAAGCTACTGTTTTTGGTGATCCCTCACAAGGAAGTAACACGGTTACACCGAATAAGCTTCCATCTTCGGTTCTTGTTCTAAGATTAGTTTCTTTCAGCTGCATCGTAAATAATTCATACACTTAAAAAAAAAATGCTTTAGTTTGCAGTCATAGAATGTTATTGTGCATGCAAATTAATTTTATCTGCTATTCATTTATTTATTGATACAGCCACTTTATTCTTGTGTATCTGGACCTGAATTTTTCTTTTTCTTTTGAGGACTTAAGACACTATTTGGCCAGCAATTTGAATTAAGCATTCTTCTAATAAAGATTTTATTATACCAAAAATTGACTACAGTTTGAAGGCTGAATCAATCTTTCTGATACCTTTGTAAATTTATGGTCCAATAAAGCTCTTGTATCAGTGTCTGTGCTGGGCAAGTAAAAGATCCCTCACATGGGGTAAATGTGTAACATGTTGAGGACTCCCGCTCTCTCTCTCATCTCATCAATCAACCCTCGTGAGCGCCCAGAACTGGGCTTAGAGGGCTGCACTTACCATATCTATCTATCTATCTATCTTATTTGGAAGAATGCTTAATGCAAATCAGTGAAATCAATTTCGGTTTTGGATATTTTAAGTTTTACATCACTGTCCTTTTTCTTCAGGCTATGTCCCCTATGAACCTGCAGAAATTCCTAATGCGCCCGATTTTGGTGCTGGGTGTTTTCGAATGTTAAGTTCTGGTATGAATCCTTTTGGAACTTTTTTGTGTTCTTTTTTGTTAATTTCAGGAGCATTTTGAATGTTTTTTATGGCGTTCAGATTTGAGATTAATTTGTTTAAAGGACGACTTTTATTCTCTGACATTATTCTAGATTTATTGATTGATAATTCATAATTCTTTCATTATTTTGATAACTTTGCTTCCTAAACTGCGCTTTCAAAGTTCTGAAAAATTAAGAAGATTTCAAAAAGTTTGTTCAAAATGCTCCTAGAGTTTTTGCCTGCTTTTTTGTTAAGTTGAAACCCACCCTACATGTGAAAATAAGTTCCATTATAGTTAAATTATTTAGTTTATATATTATTTATTGCATGGTACCTATTAATATTTAGCTTTGCTTCCTGGAATGCAATATATTAATATCATTCTATGTTTTCATGACAATTAACACAGCAATGCCTAAATAGAATGCCAAGACTAACTACATATAAATATCATATCCAGATATCATAAACCCAACTATTTAAGCTTCATCCTGACCTTTGGAAGTTAAATTTGAATTAGTTCCATTACACAAAGGTCTGTTTTTGCCAAAGGTCTGTTTTTGTAACTCACCAGGAGCTTTAGCCCACATCTTATGTCAGACAGCTGATCAGATGAGATTTGAGCGAAAGCTCCTGGCGAGTTACAGAAACAGACCTTAGTGCAGTGAGAATTATTATGAAATCACATTGTCATTAATCTTCATTGTTGATAAAAATATAAAATTTTTATATAATCATTTTCGCTGACAGATGTAGTACTAGTGCTGGAAAAATATGTCTTAAAATTACCTATGCCAATCTACCTCGTGTTATGCATACTCATGTATGCATGCATAATATCTTATGAATATGAGGTCATGTAGTAAATTAGCTAATTATTATACAGTCTTATAATCAGGTCTACTTACTAAGACATTATGATTAGTTACTTCTTAAGGTCAACAAATATCAACATGCTCGACTGATATCAACAATCAACATGTCTATGATTGAGAAGGAAAGTAAGCTTGAATTTTCAAATTTTATACCAAATGTATGTCAGATATATTAAATGCACCAAAGTAGGTGAAACTTCATGGTTAGTTAACTTATGTGGTTACCTGCAATTATTAGTTTTTTCAAGCGTGGGAATCTTCTATTGAGAAACAGTCTTACAGTTATTTTGAATGTCAGCTTATTCTAAGAGAGTGTTGCAGTCTAGGGCAGGATTACTGAGAGGTAAATCAGTTATTTGGTTGCTAATTAACTTTTATAAAGTCAATACAAGTAAAGCTTTTATTATTCACTTTGAAAAGTTTTTCCAATGTGACTGAAGTGATCTATATTTGATGATGCAGTGCAATATTTTTGCTTTGTTGGTCGCCAGGACCGATGTTCGATGGCAGTTTCAATCTTTCTTTGGCTTCTTACTATGTCCTCATATCCTGAATAGCTTATACCATCTGCATACATGCGGAACGTAAAGCCCAATCTCCGATCCACTTCAAGATACTTCCATTTTTTGAAAATTGAATTTTTGGAAGCGGTTGTTTCCAAATATTTGAAATTTTAATTAAAAATTATAAAAGGTGCTACCCTCCAATGATGGATTGATGGTGTTACTCACTCTAATTGTGATGATACCGCTTGTATTTTATCTGTATTGGAATAAGCTGATGTAACTTGACAGATTACTTATCAGGATTTTTTACAAATCAACCACTTGTTGATGAAAAAAGGCGGATTCGTCAACATTGATTAAATATTTATGTGATTTCGCTGAATTAACTTGTACTATGATAAGGAAATAGATTAATGAAATTATATAAATATAGTTATTTGGATTAAAACTGGTTTGTATGAATACTTACTCATCAGCTTTATTGATTCTTGTAAAGTGTGTGATGTCACAGTACATGTACTTAGCAGCTTTGCTAAGCTTTTAAGCTTGAATCGCTTTTATCTTATAATCTATCAAAGGATTTCAAATCATCGGTTCTTTGTTTTTTTTAGGACCTTTGATCTCACACTCAGTCATTGCTGACATTAGAAATGTTGTCAGGCTATTGTCAATTAGTCTTTGAATAAATGAAATTTGATAAATTCTTTCAGGATTTATGATATTTTCAATCAAATATTTTTTATGGTGATGGCGTTGTCATAATTTCTGTGAATGCAATGGATTTCTTTTTAATGTACTTGTACTTCTATCATAGCGAGGGATCAGTTAGATATTCTACCAGGAAATTCTGCCAGGAATAACAGCTTGGTTTATTGACTTGCCCAGGGCACATGACACAGTGCTTGCAAGAAATGCATGACTGTAATAGTGCAGCATGTACTCACTGGTTACATGCAGTAGTAACTAGTAAAGACTTTACTCCCTGGGGGAGACGTTTATGTATGTAGGAACTAAAGTAGATCCCTGAGGCACTTCAGTGGAAAAAACAAAACAAAATTGACAGAAATGGTTGAGTGTCCTTAACTTAACCTTGAATGACCACGACTACCGTATTCACCAGATTAGAAGGCTGCTTTCTAATAGGATCACAGATAGTCAAATGCCAATTAGACAGACAATGAGATGTAAAGGTACAAGTCTGACAGGTCATGCAATTTTCAATTCCACCAGCGACTTGTAATAATTTCGGAATTTTTGAATGGCGTCTCACAGCGAAAGGGACTGCAATACTAATCAGGATTTCTTTTGAGTCAAGATTTCTTTTCGTATGAATATGGTATTCGTAAGAAGCATATATACATGCATGTACTCTGCAATGTCTGCATATAGTAAGGTCAAATGCCTCGCAGTAAGAAAGGCACAAAATGACTTAAGGTAATGTTAACCAGGAAGAATAGGACGGAAGAGACAATCAGTTTTGTGTGGGTGATTGTCTTGTCAAGTTTCAAGTGGTCAGTGGTCATTTCTTGTTGTTATGACAGTCACTGGCCATTGTCATTAAGGCTGACCTGAAGAGGACACAGTATAATAATAATGAGTTACTTGTATAAGGACTTTTTGGAAGAATTCTCTCTTTTCAGAGCTCGTCATTGTGGCTAACAGTTGACTAAGGCACTGACCAGTGACCAGTGACCAGTGACCAGTGGAGTGTCATTGCATTTAGTTGATGTCATAATAATGTACTAAATTACACATTTGATTGTCATCACACAGCTGATTGGAGTTCATCATTCTTACTCATACTGGATAAAACGAGTGTACTTTATTTTGATAAGCAGAGGTTTTGTCATTTAATTATGAATGTATCATCATACATGGTACTTCCTGCTGAAGGTTGGACTCTGCAAATTTAGATAATGGCATATCTCCAAACTAATCCTATTATTTGAGTCACCATTTAATCTTTCAAATCTGTCATATGCCTTATATCAGTCATTTTATTTATGAATGGACAATTCGGGAATTCTAGTCAAGACCAAACATTGGAATAACTCTTTGGAATACTATACAACCAGCTTTTGTGTGGACTTCTCTTTATAGGCTCATCTAGTCCAGGGAGACTCAGAGACGTCCAGAGGTCTGGGCAGGCTCACTGCTAAGGCTCATCATTACATCTGCCTATTGTCAATCTGGTCTCTGGAGTTGGTCCGATCAGCTGCATCAGAACAATATACAAAACATTTTGTGGCACATATATGCCATGCAGTACAGGAGAATAACCTTACAAATTGTCACATGTCCATGATTTGTGCCATGGGGTTGCCACTTGCTCCCATGTGCTAGAAAATTACATTCGGTCAATATGGCTTAATTTGAGCAATCTGGATTCATGAACAGTATTACTGGTGGCTAAAAAGTACAGCACTCTCAAAATAGTCTATTCTACTATCTGGATATTTCTGGTGTTAAAAAAAACCTTAACATAGCTGGATATTCTTGGAGCCTCATATATTTGCGAAACTGGAAGGTCCTCTAATCATTTATGTTAAACAAGAAAAATTGTTACAAAGTTACTCCAATACTTCATGTTTCATAGAGGATTATAACACTGCAAATTCAGTCCTCTCAGTCTATCTATGCTCCTATCAAGGCATTACCAATGCCCTTCTGTGCATTCTGGACCAAAATCACATAGTATTACTCTGAATTCATGACTCATACAAACTCGCATGTGAGCAATACTGCATATACAAAGTTATAAACACATGTATCTGTATTTTTGGGACAAAAACAATTGAGAAAAACACAACATTCCAGTGACTGATTTCACCTATTTCCATGGCCAATTGTTCACAGGGTGAAAACCATGTGGCTGCTCTTTCTGGTGATTTTCACCCGTTTTCCAGGTGGGAATCACCTGGTTCAAAACAAGGTGGATTTCATGCGTTTTCCAGACAGGTGAATTTCACCCTGCAGCTTCCAGGTGGAAACCACATGGTAATAAGAAACATGGAATTCATGCGATTTATAGGTGAAAACCACATGGTCAAGAAAATATGGAATTCTGGTGATTTATAAACGAAAACCACATGTATGGTCATGATTCATGAAGAGCAGCCCATCGAATTGATATTGATGATTAAAAGACCCATGGAATTTAGAGTGTATGACCAACATAGCAGATGATTATTTCCAAATATTTACAACTGGCATAGGGCCTGAGTGTCTCTAATTTTCAAACAAGATCTACTAATCTAGGTAAACCCTAAGTTTGTGGTAGCCACTCCACTTCAAGGGATTTGTCTGATATAATTTTGACCATATGAAAAAGTTCCAAATACGGTTATAAATAGCCACAAATGCGCAAAAGAAAAACACTCAAAGACATTTTTCAATTCATTCATTTTTAATTTATTTTTAATGGGTTAACTAAAAACAAGCAGCATTACATGCAGTGTAAACATCCAGGCAAACATTGCATAACATCTAGAGTGTAGATTCTCTATCCTCGGATCCATATCTTAAGATGGTTTTACCTTCAGAGGATTTGACGATTTGAATTCCATAATTTTCAACGATGTCGCATCGTCTTCATCAGTGGATGTTGCATAACATGTTAACATCATTTAGACACACAAATTTGCAATGGAACAGTCATACAGGTTACAGAGCTATACTGGTAAAAAAAAAACATTATAGGCTAAGACCTTTTTATAGTGACCAGAACGGCGGTCAAATGCCGATTGTGGCAAACTAGGGTATAAACTGTGTGCAGTGCCATCACTGCAGTGCCAAGTGGGGGGGGGGGGGTGGTGCCCCACTGAAATTCAGTAGGCCCCTGCCCCCTTGTGACCCCTTTTTTTTTAAATAATCTTTTTAAATCTTGGATTTTTTTTAAATCCTGGAATTAGTTGTTTTTTTTACTTGGATAAAGAAACTAAAATGGACTGGCTTCCATGGGTCAAAGGTCAACCATGCCTTCTTCTTCTTCTCCTTAGTATATCTGTGACCAGTGTGCCTGTGTTGGAACCATGCACTGTCTGTGCTGCTTAAAGTGCTTGCACGTTATTTTCAAAATTTGATATATTCATGACGTAACTCAGAAAATTTAGCCCCCACTAAACAGGAGTTGAAGAATTATTGACATAATAACTGGTCTGGTTCCATAAACTTTCTTAACCAAAAGCCAATGCTGTGATTATTACATAACTGTTCCACTATCTTTTTTGTTCTTTTTGCCTGCAATTGCTGCAAATGTTCTCAGACACTCAGAAATTGTCAGGAAAATTTGGCAGAATTTACTTGATGACAAAGATGCGCATGAAGTAACAAACTAACCTGACAAAATGTTAGAAATTCACCCACACAATGGGAGCCACCAAGCAAATTTGGAGCAAACATTTTCCATATTTCACAATTTATTTTACTAAAATAATTCATCTCCTTATTTTAATCAGCTACAGGTGTCTGTAACAGACTTACAGAAAATATAAGATATTTTGAGGAATTGGAAAGCTCTGATTCAATTTTTTGTTCTCATGCTGGACTGCTGGTGCAGAAAACCACCAAAATATAAAGACAATGGCAATGTATATTTTTTACATCAATAAAGTGACGGACATATTCCCAAAGGTCACGCAAGGTAAACCCGACCTTGATAATTTGTGGTCCGCTCGTTTGTTGTTGACGTAGAGATGTTATGTATGGTAGAAACGATGTGCCAAAACACAATGTTAAGACTTTTTTACAAAGTTGCCAAAATGTCGCATGCTCATGTCCTATATTTGACATTGCTTTACAATGTTGTGAAAACATTGCACAACATTGAAAGTCAAATCTTTGATTTTATTCACAACATTGTGACAACATCATTTCTACCATAGCCTACAATTCTACATGATTTTCACCAACATGGCGAGGTTGTCACAACATAGATGTGCCCTTGGGGTTGGACTCTTGATTAAAAGAAACAATTATGTATTTATTTAAAACTGCCAGGTGATCTACTTATCCAGACTGGTATGAATGTTACACCTTGAAGTACCAAAATAAACAGAATTTTTATGTCACAATTTTTTTATGCCGAAGATGGTGCCAGGGGGTGGTGTCTGTTCCGACATCACTGCTCAGTGCAGATACGGCACAATTACGAAATATTTAAAAAAAGTTTCGGCACACGTTTCAGAAGAACAAAATTGAGACATGCTGATACCTTGAAAAAGTCTTCAGAGCAGAAAGGACAAATGAGACTACTAGTTTAGTGTTATAAAATTGAATGTTTCAAGAGAATTTGAGATGGTCATGAGGTGGCGTTAGACATCGACAAGACTGATGTGCAATGGCTGCAAGAGATCACTTGTGAAACTCCTTATAATATTCATAATTTCATTCAGCGGATGTTCTGGTTGTTGACAAATTGGTAACAGATCTTCTTGTGTCGGCCAATCTGAAAAAAAAGGAGAGCAGATGTGAGAATATAAATAAAAATGCACAATTGACTTGTCATGGAAAAAAATTTATAGGTTTTGACTGTGAAGCATCCAGATTCCAGAATCATAATTATCATCATATGCCTATTCTACATTTTTTAAGAATGAAATTGGACAACAGTGATTATAATGCTTCACATAATGATCATCAGTGACAGTGAGTCATTGAGAAATTTGATTCCCTTCAAAAGTTTCATTATTAAATTCTAGTGTTGATGAATGTCGAGGCCAGGACATCTGAGACCTAAACCGAGGAATAAACCTCCAAGACCACGACCGCATGAATCAGTGCTTTTCCTAGCCATTAGCCACATTCGCAATTTCGAATTGGCTAACACATCATCCATGCGGCTAATGAAAATTGCATATTTTGGCTGCAAATTAGCCACAAATATATGTATTTTACCACATTTCACTCAAAATCGGCTGTTTTGGCTAATAGAATTTCGGTCAGGACTAGGAAAAGCACTGCATGAATCTCCGAGACCGAGACATTAGACATTGACCCTCCGAGTCTTAGACCGAGGCATCAGCTACCGAGATTGAGACCCAGGCTGGCATAACAAAAATGATGGTTCAACAACCTGAATCATCCAGTAGTGCCTCTACCTTCTTATTGAGCATCCTGCGCAGGGACGGACACCAGATGAAATTTTTTATACCATGGTATTTACATGCTAGGTCTAATTATACTATCGCGCAGTCGTGTTATATCGTGGGCTATGGGTTCCGCGACGCGATAACCCATTAGACCCCCACCAGAATTTTCTGCATCTGGTCTCACCCCGGATCAATGGCAGCAGACAGGCATAGACCGGGCAGGGTGTTTGCAGAAGTTTGTAAACAAAATTCCAGGCTGTTCCAGGCAGAAAGCACTGTAATTTTTTTTTCTGAATATCTAGGCCTACTATAAATGTTTCTACAGTACCGGTTGACTGTCGCAAGAAATCGCCAAATATTCAGCTGTTAATTGTTTTATTAACAGCACAGAGGAATAATAGGAACCAAGGCTTTTCAACGATTGGCAGACACCCTGTCGAGGACGTTCTGAAGTTTAATAATTACCAAATTTAATGGCGATTTTTAGATTCGACACGTCAGTTGAATTCGACCGGCTTTCAAGTCCAATTTGACAAGTGCTTCATCTGCAGTATAACTGGTGTAGGCCAAAATGTCAACAACTTGCTGGACTGATTGAATCACTTGGCGGGCAGGTTGGTGAGTGTCAAATTCAACTGTCATGTCTCGAAATCTGGTGTCGTTAAGCTATAATAAGGGGCCGACCAGATGATAATTGGGGGGGTCCTATGGCTTTATTTTTTGGCTCGAGAAGCATCGACGAATAATTTTTTTCACATGTGAACACGCGACAAACTTTTTAATCACAAATTTAACATTATGGTACCCCAGCTACAGGTGGAAACACACTTTTTTTTTCATGTGCTCAACAAACATTTTTTTCAATGTCAAAAGGGAAACAAACTTTTTTTTTTCAACAAAAACACATAGCCCCCCCCCCCCCCAAATATCATCTGGTCGGCCCCTAATGGTACGGGTACAACCGGTATCAGGCCTAAATTTTATTATCACACTCACACAGCATGACCATGATGACATGCCAAAGCAGAGGCCAATCTTTCAACATTGTCAAATAAAATCTTCATTTGTTTATCATAGTTTATGTTTACTTCTTTTCCTGAACTTTTCAAAGATGAAACTGAAATGCACGCAAGTCACAACTCACCTTTAAAACTCTGAACTGGCCTACTAACTTTCAAGTAAAGTTTTTCTCCTGCTTTGACTGACATTGAGAGCTGTCTTCTGCTTTCTCTTTGTTTTTGTTGTTTTCTGCTGCTTCTGTAATTTCCAGCAGGTGGTGTGATGTCATCTCCAAGGTGATTGGTGATGACATCACAGTGGGCAGGTGCTTGTGATGTCATTCCATTGTTCATTCATTCCACTGCTGATCTTCACAGAGCTGACTGCAGAGAAGTTCTTTGAACAATGTTGAAGACAATTTTTACAACAAAAGACATGAAAATAATACACAGGTCTACAAATGACAGTTTTATTGGATACACAAAAGGTTAGTGCTTGGTAATCTGTGTGTGATTGTGGGGAAGTGGCTTCAAGTTTATCAGCACAGCCTGCAGCATGTTTATTGTTTCTGATATTTTTGAATTTGTTTACAACTTTGAATTTTGCATTATGACTTGAGCTTTCACACAGTTTCAGTTGAAATTTTCTAAAATCTCCCGGCCTGTATTTTAGGGGCGACCATTAGACACTGTTAGACATCCAGCAGAGCTTAGAGTCAGACTTTTTAAGTTAGAGGCCAACCAGATGATCTTTGGGAGGGGGGGGTCCCATGGATTTTTGGTGAAAAGTTTTTTTTCCCACTGAACATTAAAAAAAAAGTGAAAAAAAAAATTGTTTCCACCTGTAGCTAGGGTACGGTAATGTTAGAATTGCGTTAAAAATGTTTGTCGCTCTTCCGCATATGAAAAAAAAAAGTTTGTGGAACTTCAACTTGACGCTTGATAATTTAGGGAAAAAAAAGCTCATCCCTGGGGCCTGTGGTCAAATCCATACCCCCCTCCCCAACCCCAGCTGTCATCTGGTCGGCCCCTTATAGTTTTCCTCGATCATCGAGTTGATGTCAAATTATTTATTTAATTTGTTTTAACAGCGACTTTAATGATTTATTTGAGCCTATGACGTACAGGTATATTTGTTTATAAAATAAAACAACTCAATGACTGTTAAGAAAATCCCTTTTAGGGGGCGACCATTTAATAATCAGGTGTGCTTGGAGTTTTCATAAGCGTAAAACTATTATTTCACGAAAACAGCCGCAGTAATTATTTATTTAAAGCACACAAAGTCCAAAATATTCATTCCCAAATCAAGCAACACCTTGACCTTATTAAGAAAAACCCCCACCAGAAATTATTTATTTCAAGACTGCCCATGAAGAATTTATTTATTTCACCAAAACTGAGCAAGAAATTATTTATTTCAAAAAAACTTCAAGCCCCCCTTGATATTACATGGTCTCCCCTTTATTATAGCTCCACCAGAAATTATTTTTGTTTCACATTTTCACACACAAATGTCATACTCCAATTATTTTTATCTGTTTCCTTTGAACAGGCAAAAGCATAATCGGAAGGAACGGTACCAGGCTTTAAAAAAATATTTGGACTTCGCAAAATTATCAATCTTAATTTGACTTAAATACTGATGGCCGTTTGCAAAATTGTTGATTTTTTAACTTTCTTGTTCAGTTTGACAAATGCAGTTTTTTAATGTAACATGTGGGGCAGGAATTATCCAATTAATATAAATATTGCTTTGGTAAGGGGTAGATATTGGAAGGATGATATCTGGGAGAGCTGAGGCCGGTGTTTTTTGTTTTTCGAGTTCCTTCATTCATAATTTTTATTGATATATTTATTTTCATTGTTTTATTAAATTGTTAATTTAATGTGTTTACTCTTAAATTTCAGATGAGCAAATATCTGTTTGTAACTGACGCTATAGAAAAGTTTTTTTAATTATTAAATTATCTTATGAAATTGAAAAGAGATATTAATATATAGCCTAAGTAGCACCTACAATCTTTTTTTTCTGTGATGCATGAATTTGTATTTTTTACAAAACTTCTAAAGTTTTAAAAATTATCCGCACCTTGAAGATGTATTTTTATTTAAATCTAATATTTTATTTTTTATAATTGGCCTACTATATTGACTTCACCTATTCAATAATTGTTCTTTTGTATTTCAGTGCATCCACATGATTACTTGTAAACTTGTGCCATCAATTTACACTGGTCATTTATTCTTGAGGAGATTGAAACCAGTCTGCAAAACAGTGGCGAAATATCTAGTGGAGGTGAGCTATAATAGATGCTATTTATAAAGTTCATGTATTAAATGCTGTATTCGATTTTGGTTTTCTGTAAAAACATTCCATTATAAATAGTGCATGCTGAGTAGGCCTACCGTTAGCTTAATATTGACACGATATATGTATGTGTTAGCTTAATATTGACACAATACATAATTATATTATCAATTTATCATGATAAAGATTTACTGGAATTCATTGGGAATTCAACAATTGTCAATTTATCACATTTTTTGGCGGTCTTCTTGCGTTTGCCACATAATATTAAAAATTGACTAGGCTTGTGTTAAATTCAATCATAATTAATCTTGTAAAATTCATGTTGCATTTTGAAGTTACGTTTGATAACTCCATTGTTCCTATTTTTTCACTTTATTATTTTTTTTCTCAAGTTTGTTGTCTATTTTATAATTTTAATTTCATTTTCTTTTGTAAAGGATCAAGACTTATTCTAACAGACGGATACTTTTAAATAACTTTACTATCATTTTCACCTTTTAAATTTTAATATTCTAAATTTCAGGGCTACCATATTTGTCAGATTTCTTACTTATTAAGGAATTGACATACTGGTTCCACTCATGAGGACAAGGCATTTTGGAGGAAAATGATGATTATCTCAGAAGAACTGCCAAATGCACAGCGGAAAATATACATCAAAGAAGGTACCTATCTACGGTATATCTGAGATGTCTTGGACTCTCAGTTTTGCAATTGGAATTACTTTCAAGTTCAGTTAAACACTTCTTTACACACTGAAAAGATGCACAATTTTCATGTAGAAGAACCGTTTTCTTTTTATTTGTGCTTGCAGTGTTTCCCTTTTGCTAATTTCTCTCAGTTTTGTTTCAATTACCTTGTGGATAAATATGTAATACAACGTCTTTAATTTCATTGATTTACTTTGGCTGCCTTGAAAGTTTTGTACTGTGCTGAAGCCTCAACTTTAATATATCGATCATTGATATTTTGGATATATATTAACTTTTAACATATAAAATATATTATCATCCATTGGACCAAGTTTAGCCTATACATAAATTATGAAAAATTAGGAAGGGACAATTGGACATAGCTCACGATATTATGTAGAAACTATTGCAATCACTTAAATAGATAATCAAAACTAAATGCTGAGCAATATAGAATCCATCCAATAATTATATTGCTTCGACTAGTGCTCTATGCCGTTTCAGTTGGCCATGCAGGTACACTGAGTCTGGTTGGTTATTGAACCGGTTTTGAAGACACGCAGTTTCGGTTTGATCCGATATAGCATGAGCTGGGTTATTTTCATTAAAAACCCCCATTTTATTGCTGAAAACATCCATCAAAATTAATGTTGACTTTCAGTCATCTGCGACGACTAATTTGAAATATGGGTTTTTCGGAGTCTGATTTTTAGTGAAATTCATATCGTCCCAAATTTGCGTACTAACAGTACAATGTGTACATGTATATTGTATAACGATAAGCGTACCGATGAAGCGTATCCTATCGAATCTTACCACCGCATTTTGTTGATTTTGAATTAATTTAAAATTATTTATTATATTTTTTTGTTAGCTCCACTGTTGGCAGTGTTGCTGTTTAATAGTTCAATAAAAAAGTTTTCTTGAGTTCAATGTTTATTTTTAATCTATTTCCGGTTACATTTATTTAAAAGCTCAAGCCAAATAGATGAACTAAATACTTATAAATCACTTTAAACTATGATTTCACCGTTTGATATTTTGCATTTCAGGGCAATCATATGACATTGGGTGGGACTTCTCATTAGGAATTGCCGTATACATCAAAGGTACCTGTTGAATCAATATCTGAAATGTCTCCAGGAGACTCAGTCTCTCACCAGAATTAATTTCTTGTTTTGTTAAAGTTCTCTTAAGAGTTAAACATTTCTTTAGATTTAATAAAGATGGCAAATTTTCATTTAGAAGAAATGTTTTTGGTTTATTTGTGTTTCTATTTTTGCTAGTTTCTCGCATTTGAGTTTCAAGTTGTCTCATCTGGTGGATAAATAGGTATACACATGTAAAATAACTTAATAAATAATGATTAATTTTTGCTGCTTTTGTACCACGTTTATATCATGTCAATTCTTCAGCCTCAACTCTTAACTCTGGACATGAATTCAGGGGTGCCGGAACAGAGGGACACGGGGGACAATTGCCCCTCCTGCCCTAGTCCAAGGGGGTGGAGGGCATAGTTAGTGTGCCCTTTTGATCTTAGTAAAAAAACGTAATTGTGCCTTATTTAAGTAATTTTAGGCACATTATTCAACCTCAGTTTTAGTAATTATATATAATATATATATATATATTATTGACTCTCTATTTGAATTTTGTCATACGAAACGAGGTATATTTTTATCCAAATTTGACATATCCACGCATGTTCCAGAGCGCACATACACGCTTTTAGGATGCGTGGATGTGCAAGATTTGACACATACACGCGCGTGGACGTGTCAAAACGCGCACGCGTGTAGCTTTTGGATGCGTGTACATGCCTTACAGCGCATGAGTGGACATGCTATACAGCGCATGAGTGTACATGCCATACAGCGCATGAGTGGACATGCTTTACAGCGCACATCAAAATTAGTGAGAGGACCCAGGGGCGGATCCAGGAATTTGGGAAGGGGGGGGGGTTTCAGGTTCAGAGATGGGACTACCACAGGATGCCCTGTGTTTTGCAGCTAATAATATATTTGTCAGAATTTTGTTAATAACCTATAACTGTATAGTTTAAACAATGTCAATGGGTATTGTGAGGTCATCTACACTGGATGTGCTGGAGGTGGGAGGCACTACAAAAAAAAGTAAGGGAAATAACTAAATAATTTATGTATTCAAAGAAATACTTTAAAAAATTACTCAGAAATATTATGGATCACAAGTTCACATTATAATACATAGAAATTTGATCAAATTTAGAGATGGATTTTATCATTCAGGGCAACTTTAAGACCCCTCCTCCACCTCCCATGGATACGCCACTGCTGGAGGGGCTCCCCTGTTCTGATGAATAAACTGCGCTGGATGGCATGTCCAAGCTTGCGCTGGATGGCATGTCCAAGCCTGGGCTGGATGGCATATCCAAGCATATACATGTACACGCGCGTGTATGTGCGCTCACTACCATGCGTGGATGTGCCATATTTGGATAAAAATATATATGAAACTGGTGCGAATATGATATGCCCTTTTTCAGTCCGACTGCCCCGGCTGTAGACCTGCATTTCCTTCCGGCACCCCTGCATGAATTGTTCATTCATTGATAATTTTTGATGAAAAGATCATATAAGTTGATATAACTATTGCCATATTATATTATCTTGCAGGATGATTCAGAAAAGTTATTGAGAGATGTTGGACTATACATGTACGAGACTGAGGAAGAAGTTCCTGAAACAAAAATCATAACCTCTTCATGTGACTCTTGGTAAGAAACTTTAATAAATCTCTGTTTGCAATAGTAACAGCGATATCCTGAGACTCCAGGGGCTGTTGAATTTTTAAAAAAATGAGCACTATCCCTGCTCCACATGCAGTGACAAACTGTGAATGTCAAGATATATTGTCACTATTTTTATTAATGTAATGTTATCCCAAGTAGCAATTAAGGCCTCTAGGCCCTGGGCCCGAGTTCTTGTGGTGGCAGTTTGTGTTGTTAGAATGTTAGATTTTAGTCACTGATTTGTGCTTATCATGTTTCGTATCATTTGACCTTTACATTTCTAATTTCAGGAAGCATATGGAGCGGATCAAACAGGCTAATTGTGGATTGACCAATCTCAGGGTAGAGGAAGCAGAAGTGCTCAACAGAAAGAAGCAAGGAGGAGATTCGCTGAAGCCTTGCATGATTACCTGAATTTTGTTGTATCTTAACATTAAATAAAATAAACAGATATTACAATACAGACTGTCTGGTGTTTTTTATGGTAGGATTACATTGCACTTCCCATGGTAAGGGAGTGTTATAAATAAGAGATAAGTTCTGAATTGACAAATCAGCTGAAATGAAAGGCTAAATATAGCCAGCATGAACCTGAATCTCAGAAAAAGGCTCCATGTGGTTTCCACAAGAAAGTTCCCATGTTGTTTCCACAAGAAAGTTCCCAGGTGATTTCCACCTGAAAAACGGGTGAAATTCACCTGTTCAGTGCCCCACATGGTTATCACATGGGCTCTTTTTGCCAACTTTCACCTGGTTCTCTGCCAGGGGAAAATCACCTGGATTTCAGGTGATTTACACCCTGTGAACATTTCCTAGTGTCTGAGTTACGTCATGAAAATATCAAATTTTTAAAATAACGTGCAAGCACTTTAAGCAGCACAGACAGTGCATGGTTCCAACACAGGCACATTGGTCACAGATATACTAAGGAGAAGAAGAAGAAGGCATGGTTGACCTTTGACCCATGGAAGCCAGTCCATTTTAGTTTCTTTCTCCAAGTAAAAAAAACAACTAATTCCAGGATTTAAAAAAAATCCAAGATTTAAAAAAATTATTTAAAAAAAGAGGGGTCACAAGGGGGCAGGGGGCTACTGAATTTCAGTGGGGCACCACCCCCCCCCCCCCCCCTTGGCACTGCAGTGATGGCACTGCACACAGTTTATACCCTAGTTTGCCACAATCGGCATTTGACCGCCGTTCTGGTCACTATAAAAAGGTCTTAGCCTATAATGTTTTTTTTTTACCAGTATAGCTCTGTAACCTGTATGACTGTTCCATTGCAAATTTGTGTGTCTAAATGATGTTAACATGTTATGCAACATCCACTGATGAAGACGATGCGACATCGTTGAAAATTATGGAATTCAAATCGTCAAATCCTCTGAAGGTAAAACCATCTTAAGATATGGATCCGAGGATAGAGAATCTACACTCTAGATGTTATGCAATGTTTGCCTGGATGTTTACACTGCATGTAATGCTGCTTGTTTTTAGTTAACCCATTAAAAATAAATTAAAAATGAATGAATTGAAAAATGTCTTTGAGTGTTTTTCTTTTGCGCATTTGTGGCTATTTATAACCGTATTTGGAACTTTTTCATATGGTCAAAATTATATCAGACAAATCCCTTGAAGTGGAGTGGCTACCACAAACTTAGGGTTTACCTAGATTAGTAGATCTTGTTTGAAAATTAGAGACACTCAGGCCCTATGCCAGTTGTAAATATTTGGAAATAATCATCTGCTATGTTGGTCATACACTCTAAATTCCATGGGTCTTTTAATCATCAATATCAATTCGATGGGCTGCTCTTCATGAATCATGACCATACATGTGGTTTTCGTTTATAAATCACCAGAATTCCATATTTTCTTGACCATGTGGTTTTCACCTATAAATCGCATGAATTCCATGTTTCTTATTACCATGTGGTTTCCACCTGGAAGCTGCAGGGTGAAATTCACCTGTCTGGAAAACGCATGAAATCCACCTTGTTTTGAACCAGGTGATTCCCACCTGGAAAACGGGTGAAAATCACCAGAAAGAGCAGCCACATGGTTTTCACCCTGTGAACAATTGGCCATGTAGACAGAAAGATAGATCTATAGATCTATAGATAGATTGATAGCTTGATTGATTGATTCGATAGATTGACACATAAATATAGTTTCTGTGCCTCTAATTATGATTCTATGAGTATGACACAGTATCTGATTTAGGTAATGAAAATACATGTATTTTGACCAAACAGCTTGTAATTTTCACATGAGTGATCAAAGTCCAGAAACTTGTTAGAATGAAATGTACCATGTTGGTGTAAAGGATGTACGTGGAGCAGCTTATTTTGGTATGTGTTCAATCACTGTTCATCTATTTTAGTTATTCATAATTATTGGTATTAATTAAGTATTTTGGGTGAATTTTAGAATATTTGGATGGGAATTTGGTTGATTGGCAGTCCCTTATTTTAGAATCCATGGTGAGCAAGTTGAAGATCCTGCAAGTGGGTCGCACTGTATTTCAAAATGAGCTAAAATATTTTCCGCTCTCTCTTCTGATGTCTCATTTGTCTATCTTGAATCATAGAAATTAGCCATGGAGGTAATTTCTATATATCTGCCTACTGATCTATCTATCTATCTATCTATCTATCTATCTATCTATCTATCTATCTATCTATCTATCTATCTATCTATCTATCTATCTATCTATCTGTCTATCTATCTTGACTATCTTTCTATCTATCTTGACCTATCTATCTGTCAACTTATGTCCATCTGTGTGGTGTATCATTACCTGGACCCAGCAGAGTGCTTTTGCAAGTGAGCTAGTGATATTGTAGTATTATTATTCACTATTCAATGTTAGTTATTATAAAGGTAAATATTATGTGGGCTTGTGTTTATATTTGATATAGTGTTCTGTTCCTACATAGAGGCAAAGATTATGTACCCATAGAGGTTAGTCATGCAAGAAAAGCATTGAAGTATAAAAAGCTCCTGTAAGCAAATAGACGGATAGATAGATAGATAGATAGATAGATAGATAGATAGATAGATAGATAGATAGATATATACATAGATACATAGATTAGATAGATCAATGTCTACCTCAGTAGATAGATAGGTAAAAAGAAAATGGTTTTCATTCATTGTTACTAAAAATTTGTTAGATATGGTTGAGTGATGTGGTATTGAAAGAGTTCAGATCACCCACAAAGAACTTGCTTCTCAATTACCCAATTTCCCCACATGTGGGCTCTTTTATTCTCTCAGCATAGTATTGTGTTCGCTTCCTGGTCAGTCTTCATATATATGTGTGTTATCCATATATATATGGTAGGCCTATATGTTATTTATTGTGTATATTATATTTATGTTAGCCATTGAGTAAATAGGTCGTTGTAGATCCTTGTAGGGCCCCATAGTACACTGATCAGATATCACTTGGATTGATATTTTGTTTCATTGCACCACTGAGTCAGACTGGGATGAGGAAAAAGCAAAACACTATTAGATTTGACATCTTAAATTGTGTTACGTTGTCAGGAAATCTATCAAATTTAGTTATCTTTTGGCTTATTAATCATATATCTAATATTACATCTAATATTTTCTACACATGTGGACTTTAGACGTAATCAGTGCGATCGAAATTGATGATACGAATAGTTTACGTCATGGAGGATATTAATTGCTAATCGCTGAAGGTTATATATATTGGTTTAATTTATCGAGCATCACTTTATTGACGAAGGAAACAGACATCATTTTGTGTCTTCATTTTATACGCTGGCGCAAAAAGGTGAGCCAATAAAAATTTTGGTTGTCATGACAAAAGATTTTATGGTTGAAATTCTCTTTAATCTTTTTGGAACATTTTTTAGAAATAGCAGTTGTTGAGTATTCCATACACAAAGATCTTACTTTTTGCTTGTCTAGAGCTTTCAACCATCTCTCAGTCTGCTTAAGAAGGCCTTGAGAGATAATTTAAAGCTCCATGCAAGCAAAAAGTAAGATTTTTGTGAATGGAATGCTTTATAACTAATATGAACTCCCAAAGATCAGGATCAAACCTCCATGGATTTATTCTGAGAAATAACCACACAGAAATGTTGTTTTCTGAAAAGTAGTTTTTGGTCAAGTCAATTCTGTTGGTTTCATATATTAGAAAGCTTTAAATTTCATAGTGAGATTGTAAGAAATAACTGAAATATATTTTTTTAAAGTCTCTTAAAGATGCATTAGTTTAAACACATGAATCCTGTTGGCTTCATTTTGTGATGCGAAATACCAGAATTGACAACAAAGTTTTCTTTTCAATCGACTCTAATGAGTGGCAAATACTTGTCTTAGAGGGCTACACCCTACATACTTACCCGTTTTTAAAGTGAATTGAGAAACTGAAACTATCAACCTCATCTTTGTCATATTAAGTTACTGTCATTAATACCAGGATTGACTTATGAAACTATACTAGGCTATTGTTGATCCAGGATTCACTAAAGTGTAGTGTAACTTACATACACTAGTGCGTATTTTAATCAGTTGCTAATTGTGATTTCATGTTGCTATAAATCTCGCAATCGGCATCAGACTCGTGAGAATGTGATAACACTGATTAAACATGCAGTTTTCTAGGTAGTAGACTTCCCCAAATATGTATTTTGAAACATAGCTATGATGAAAGCCATTGAAAGGCACTGAAGACAAGGTCAAAACTTTGAAACAGAGAAAAAAACGCATTAGTCGTCAAGAGAAAGCTATAGGCCTATTAGTGGTAGCTTCAAACTTTGATTGTGAAATAAGAATTAAGGATATTTTACTATTAGTGTTCCTCTTTATTGGTGCAATCATATTATATTTTGCTTGTGCTCATATCTATACTAAATATTAGACACATTATTTCATACTTACCCTGGTACATATACTGTATTTACACAATGATAGCCATTATTTGACAATTAGCACTGTTTAAACAATGTGCAAAAACATTATTCCTTGCTATAATGTTTAGCAATACAATGATTATGCTTTCTACAATACTACATGCCAGCACATGGTGATCAGTGTTCCAGACTGTTCCTGTAGGTACTTTGATTTATGGGACCCCTGTATATTGTGAGGATGAACAATACCCCAAATATTGATAGATGACGATATATAATGAAAGAGAGTACTATTAGGACGTACACCCTAGAAATAGTACAATTGAGCCGGTTGATGTACAACTTTTAGCAAGATTTGAACCCATATCTTACTTAAAGATGGGTATGTGATATTTTTTCAGTATGTAGCAGATGTAGTAGAAAACATCAATGGTATGATGCAAGCATTGTATCAGTGATAAACGCAATATCAGTGCTGTTATAGCTATTATCTAGAGACACATTTAACATGAACTGCAATGGCAGATCACTGAGGACTTGTAAGGAGTGTACTTACTTCCAACAGGAACTGTATGTCTCACTGAGCTTCAGATTCATGGTTGCTACAAAATCGTCTCAAAGAATCCTAAATACATATTTTCTTTTGGTTGATGTTGGAAATAGACAGTTTATTAGGTCAAAAATTTGTTTGTTAATTTTAAACTGGTTTGTCAGTTGTAATTGCAGTCTTATCCCTCTGTCACTTGACTAGTCTAATGAAATCATCTGACATCTTTAACTAACATCTTTCTTGCACTAATCATTTGCAATTTGCATGATTCACCCACACTTTACTGTATATGTCATGAACATGTCGATTTGTTGGGATTGATTGTTGATTTTGTGATTCATCATTGGGAATTTGATATATAGTCTGTAGTACACAGTAAATACATAGTAGGCCAATTGACATGCAATTAACCCAATAAGCTAGCTGTATGACAAATGTTTGTGATTTAGCCTGATTTACTAAAACTTTTAAATCATGAAGTTATTTTTTGTGCAAGTGTTTTATTTTACTGACACAAAAGTAAAATGTTTATAAATGATACATGGATATTAAAGTGTTTCATAAAGGTGGAATCTTAAGTTTGTAAATCAGTGCGTTTATTTCAAATTCAAAAGTGTAGACTTACAGACTTGAGTACTTTGGATCTTTATCTTTAACCTGATTGGATTTCAAACTTCGAAATTAAGAACCTTTTATCTAAGAAGGTAAAAATGCTGATTTCAGCAGTTCTATGTTATCCCCACAGTTTTTAGCCTTGTGCACAAAGAGTCGCACTGTGTCATGTGATGACATGCATGGTTGCATCTATATACAAATGGTTGCAGTGGTTGCACATGGTCTGACTTTCACTTTCGCTTTCCAGATGACCAGGACAGCGACGTGGACATGGAGGAGCACAAGAGGCGCCTCAAGCATGTCAACAGTCTCAAGGAGAAAACTGTAAGTACATTTCAAAGAATTTGTGAATTTGATAACTCGAGCTGACAAGAATTTGTAGAACGAGTGTATTGGAGAATCCCCCAAATGAAGAATTAGACACACTATATATAGAAAAAACGAAGGGAGAGAAGGAGTGAATGCTGTCCAACATAGGCCTATAGGCAAGGTCCACATGCATGGAGGGGGCAGGGGCTGGAAGATTCAAAAGCATGTTCACATGTCTACTGATTGGGTGAAATAAAGAATACTTCGTCAACTCCCCCTCTACCCGTCTTTAGCCGGGTACACTGCTAGTATATTTATAAAGGTTGGACTATTAAATAATCGAACTCTTTCACTGGCATGACAGTTGTAAGCAAATTTCCTCAATTTCAGGTTTTTTGGGGAAAAAAGTATTTGCATCTAAAATTTTAACTTGCAGGAAATGTTTACACTGTATCAGTCAGTGCTTTCACTAGCTCACCGCTGTGCCGGAAATAGTCACATATATATTTTGCAACCAAAAAATTATACCATTTTTATGTGGACGATTGTGCAGGTGGTTTATTGGAAATTTTTATATATTTATTTCTAAACTATTTTGGAAGCTGTCATTGGACACTGAGGTATGACGTTCTTAGATAAGAGGGTAATGATATGGTCCAATGGTTCATACTAAGGATGACTCACATAACCATGATAGGCCTGACTCCAAACCCTGCAAACAGTAAACTAATGCCTGCTCTATGCTATACTGTGGCAGGCTGTAGCTGCTCTCCTCTTACCAAATTTCCTTTTGTGATGTTTTGTGAATCAATGCTTTGAACAAGCTTTGCTAAATTACGTTTGAATCATATGCTTTCTTTTGGTATGAGACTTGTCAGCAAATTTCCTGATATCAGGTTTTTTTGCTATAAAATTAATCATTTGTGTTCTCTATTCAGTATTCACCTTAAATTGGATAATTTATTTTATTTTATTTTTTTTCAGTATAATGCTGTCAATTGGACGATGAGCATGAAAAGATGTCGCTTTGCCAAGCTCTTCCACTACAGTCTGGTCGTGGGGTTGAAGAAGAATGAAGACCTCAACACTTACAAACCATACATCATGGCCAGCTTCCCTGTCAAGGTAATTGTTGGGAATTATCATCATAATTTATCAAGATTAGGGGTAAGCGATTTGGGAAGGAGGAAGGGGGTGAGTACTCAGTCTCCTCTATTCCTGGCGGTGGGACTATGCATTCTTACGATTTATGAAGGTGCACTTGTCAAAGCCTTAAAGTTCGATATTGATGTAACTGGATTTATTTCATCGAGAATGTCTGTTACCTACACGTGCTACATGTATTGTGGTATTGGATTTCAGACCCATGTTTTTGACACAAAGTCTAATCAGCTAATAGGCTCTATACTTTACACATTATTAGCCTACTTTGAGGGTAGTGTACTGGTTTTTAGTTAAAGTGAAAATTCTATATTCGTTTTTCACATGTTGCTCTGGTCTGTTCGTTGTTATGATTTTTGTGTAGCACTTTTTGTTGAAAAGCAGAAAAGGCAGATCATTTTAACAAGTACCTTTATACAAAACTTAAAGTCTGTCTTTTTGTTGCGTATGTTTAGCCTTCTTTTTGCATTTCTTAATGCTATTTTTAGACCAAAATCAAAGTTTTTCCTTTTTCACATACCTTACCCACAGTGAGTGTTATTTCTAAAAATAGCTTCATTATAATTACAAATTTCTACGAGTCACGATACAATTACTTACACTGGACCCTGAGGGTATTCCATGTAAGGAGAGCATATATTCTAAGTGTATAAATGTTTCTATTTACATTTATATTTGTTATGGTCATTGGAAAGTTATTTAATTGTATAAGCAACAAGTTAGTAATTTGATACCATACTGCAGCTATAAAAGTAATCATCATGGCAGATATAGATAGATATTTGATATTTCTAATTTGCATATTTTTCAGGCTTTAGATTTATTTAATATTAATTCTGATATTTCCTCCTTTCTGAGGTTATTCAACTGCCTTTATATCTGGACTTTCTGTTTGAAAATTGAAATACCATATTGATCCTCCTCATTTCATGAACATATTTTTTAGCATTTTGAAATATTTAAAACATGTTGAACAAGTGAGGAAGTTATAAGGCACCAACACAAGTTTATAAATTGCAAGCCCTCCGTGAGTCATGAAGTTTAAAAATGGCTGATGCAATGATTGAATAATTTGATCAAATGGTTGACGCCAAAACTGATTGATTAATTGATGTCCAACCTGAGTGATTGATTTCAAAAACTTTGAATTGATTGATTGACATTGATTGACTTGAATCACTGGGTGATTGAATTAGTAGTGTAGCCCTGAAAGTGTGGTCATTGATTCTCAGAAGTTAATAGTCTTTAAATCTTCGTACTGATCTGCAACTGAATTGGTAGTGCAGCTGTCAAAGAGTGGTCATTCATTCTTAGAAGTTACTAATCTCAAAATATTCATATTTTTCTCCATTTTATTGCAGGAAAAAGAGCAGGTGGAGAATATCTTGAACTTCTGTTTTCCTGACGCTGATAGCTGGCGGCCGGTCACTCATTACAGCAGGTATTGAACCTATGAAAATATTTTTTGAGCTGGTTCGGGTGTAATTATTAATCCAAACTCGCATGAATACTCCAGCATGTTTTAGTAAAAATGACAAATATTTGATTTGAGTTTGTCAGTTATTATTGATATCTGGATGAATGAAATTAATTGATGAACATGTACTTAACTTTCTTTTTTGTTTTAAATTTCAGTGAGAGCTACTGTTTTGTATTAACACATGCAGATGGGTCACGGCAGTATGGCTACTGCAGAAGGTTACTGGTAAGTGTGAATTGTCTATCTATTTTCTGTCTATCTGATTATCTTTCTTAGTTGTATTGCAGTATATGATTGGTAAAATGGATAAAATAACTATTTAAATATTTTATTACAGCCTCCTGGTGACTCAAACCGATTACCAGAAGTCTACTGTGTTGTCAGTCCGATTGGTGCCTTCAACATGTACGAACAGGTAGGCCAAACTCTTTTGAAACTTCTTATTTATAAATGAGTATGTCAACGAAATACTAATTCGATAGTTCAGTAATAAGTCTATGGCAAGCTGGTAATTTGTTGAAAAATACCGTGCAAGCACGTGAGCCCCGGTAGCTATGGTATGCAGATCCTACAAGAAATTTGACGAAAAGTGGTATATTTACATATATAAGCCTACACCTTACAATTATAACACTTTGCCTCTCTGGTGTGTGTTTATTGTGTATCAGTGGCCTTTTATTGCATTAAGTGCACATTGCTGAAGGTTTGCTGCCACGCGAAGTCAGCACTGCTACGCAATAAGCGATGACGTCATCGTTTATGGGAGAAAAGTGCACAAGTAGCAAGCATGGCTGAGGAAGGAGTCATGTCAAATATTTGTCTGTTGATTGCAACATCAAATCGGATATATCGGAAAGGTGTAGATGCGGGATTATAGCACATGCAGCTGCTTACACGGTAATAAACGCTTAGGCGAAGTTTGAGTGGGTGATGTTGAAGGGAAATGACGTTTTTCGTGTAAAACGACGAGTCCGCAGCCAGCATTTTTGGTCAGATTTTGGTCAGAATGGACTGCAGAGCCCCGTAGGCTTGTTGCCCCGGTAGCTTTTCACAAGCTACCGGGGCAAAAAGGGAATGATAAATTTCTGAATTTCTGAGTCAAGATGTCTTTATATGATGTTTTGTCAATGATGATATGATGAGGCTCCATAGTAACTCCCTGCTTGACTACAAAGAATCGCCTCAAATTTTAAAATAATTTAACTGTAGATCTGGATCTCATATCTATGGCAGTGTAACTGTGTCTTAATCTTTTGTCTCTTGTATCATTTCAGTTAATGCAAAAAGTTGAGAGTTTACGCAAGCAGTCCCCTGAGTACCCCCAATGTCTCCTCAAAGCCGCTTTCTCTCGGACATTTCCCGACCCTGGCCAGGAGGCGTGGATCAATCTCAAAGTGAGTAAAATGTTAATTGACTATTTAAGTACTTTTTTTAGATGTAGGTCAATGTTTAATTTTACAGGCTGCTCATTCAAATGGGTGCCTGTTCAGATGATTGTCATGTACTTAATGTCGCTGTTAGGGCTGTACGATAATAGGCTGAGATGCGATGTGCGATAAGTGTGTGTCATATCACGATGTCGATATATTGTGCGATAAATTCACAAGCAAGTGATTAGCCTAAAAATTCGCAAATTGCAGTTGAAAGTTGCAATTTCACGGAAATAATTTCATATTTTTGGGCAAAAAAACTGGACATTTTAATTATTTATTTATCGACTTTATGTGCGATAACATTATCGCCCTACTAGATATTGCGATAACGATTAATTTGCGATTAATCCTGCAGCTCTAGTCGCTGTGGTCATTTGTATATGTATGTGTGTTCTTTCAGCTTGACGAAAAGCGGCAGACAGTCATCTTGAAACGCTCCTTGGATGAGAAGTTGGAAAGCATCTCGTTCGGACCCCTCTTGTCTCATCTCAGCATTGACACCTTACTCAAAGTGTACGCCTCCATGCTCTTGGAGAGGAGGATCATATTCACTGCTCAGCATTTAGGGTATGTTAAAAAAATTGTGTTAAGAGTGGCGTTTAAAACTTAAGTGTCAAGTAAAATTAAAGACATATACTGTTAATATTGATTGTCAAGATGCCATGAACTCATCATGACATGAAAGATGTGTATGCATTAAAGTTCTATGCAAGAGTCCTCTCTTGTAGACACATAAAAATAATAATAAGAATAGCAATTTATATACCGCCTCTTCCAGTAAACTGCTCACATACTGGGCACCAAATATCTGAGATGGAATTGACGTTGAAATGGTTCTTTGCATATCTTAGATTCTTGGAAACGTGCGGTTTTTGACACGCTTTCTTCTGTAATTTAAAATTCAGTATTAAGTTGGGAATTCAGCTGAAACCTAATACAGTAATGAAGTATATATTTTTTGGCATCAAGGTCTGGTTTAATGGGTCATATCTGCTTAATTTCTTACATTTTGGTCATCAATTCCTGTTGGTAGTAATTTCAAGAACTTGAGATACATCATGCTTGCACTTATGTACCCTCCTAATTGGTGAGGATCTCGTGTTTATACAAAAGACTTTATATGTCCTGTTCTTCTTCCAGAACGTTATCAACGTGTATCCAAGGCATCATTTCCTTACTTTATCCGTTCACGTGGCAACACATCTACATTCCCGTGTTGCCTGCCACTTTAATCGAGATCTGCTGTTCCCCGACTCCCTTCATCATCGGAATCTTAGCGACTTCTGTCCCTAAACTGCAAGATCTGCCTTTGGACGAGGTATGTGGAGTGATTTGTAATTGTCGAAAACAGCAGGTGGCGCTATGGCATAGAAAGTTAGAATCCTCTCTTGTTGGCCATAATGAAACAAATGGTATTGCTTCTATTTCATCTATCTTGTTATTTTCTAAATATTACCTTCTATTACATCTATCCTATACTGTTCTGAATGTCAATGTTCTCTCTTGACACTTTGAAATGATGTGGTTCAAGTCTTTATTTTAAAATATCCTGAGTGATAAGACATTATTTGCACAAGTTTGTACCGAGGGTCAAAGACATTTTCCTTGATTTTGTAGACAATTCGATTTGCGCACAATACACACTTTGCTGATGAAAAAGCTTAATTAATATTCTCGATATTCTTGATTGATTCGTATGGATGACAACCTCAATTTCTTGATTGTTTGATTATTCACTCATCTATTGCCAAGATGCTCCCTTGTCACTAGAATTAATATTTGACAATTCTAAATTTAATTTCAGGTGTTAATAGTCGATTTAGACAACAACAACCTGTTACGGACTATTGGCGATGAGACGAAAATCATTCCTCGCAAAATCCAACGAGCATTAGCCACGTCTTTAAAAGATGACTCTGACCCCCAAGGCAGCAAAGATACTATCATCTTCGAGGCTTTTTTGCGATTATTTATAGAGACTATGGGACATTATTTGGATTGTATAAGTACGCAGCAGGATGGAAAACATGTCTTTCAGGTAAAAAATTAATATTGAAATTTTGAGAAAAATAAAACCTAAGTATCTTTTTTGGTCCCATGTTTTTGACTTTTTGTAGAGGTCTAGAGCTACAGATTACATCGACAATTTTAAGTATTTAACGCAATTTACCATTAACTTAAAAGATCCTCAAAAATATTATATTCAGATTTTGAACTCCTACTGTAGAATAAAATTGTGTGTAAACTGTAAAGAATAAGGGATGATTGTGGCTTGTGTCACTGTATGCAATGCATATATTTAATCTTTGATTTACAGTTTGTTAAATGATTATTCTTTTACAGAAAGACCTTTTCTGCCGAGCTGTGTCGTCTAGAAGTATTAGGATGTTCTTGGAATGGTTTGTTGAGACTCAGATGTTTGAAGTTTTCATCACGGACAGAACGGAACAGGGCATTCCGGAAGATGGTTAGTATTCAACAAAAATAACGAATACAAATAATTGGAAGACATCTTAATATTGCATATATAGTAGTTTGAAAGAAATTTCTTCAACTACATATATTAACATTGATTTAAATTTTCAGGTTATTTCGAAAGGAGAGTAGCAGAGTACAGAGAAGAGATGGCAGCAGAATCCAACAAGTTCAAAGACAACGTAAAACAGTTTGGCAAAAAGATGATCAGCTTCGTACGAGAGTCAGGTAAGATATTTTGAAAATATGAGTATCCATTTGTTGCGATACGTATTGACGTAATCATAAAAAAATGGTTTTAGTTGAGTATTCTGCATGGTACTATAAGCATGTATTTCTCTCAGTTTAAGCGCTATAGACTTGAGGACATATTTTTAGTAAATTTATTGGAAAAGCCGAATTATCATCAGTCACCAGGTAGTTAATCAAGAAAGATTGTTTGACATGTCTTGTGTCATTTTAGAGACAAAGGATAAAAAATTAAGTGGTAAATTATTCTGAAAAATGTACAAAAAAACTTGCCAAAAATTGAAGCGATGGATGATTCTAAATTATGTTAGTATTTATAAATATTTTAAAAATTTAAGGAAAAAGACTTAAATAACTTTACTGTTCATTTGATCAATCACACAATTTGAATGCCTATTTAACGATCTATTTATTCCTAAATATCGCAATTTATTTTATGCAGGTGGGAAAATTAAGAAGGCATTTGGCGGAAGTTCACACGTTTACGTATAAATATGAAGAATTATGAAGAACTATATGAAGGTGCTGCACGTAAAATTTCAGTGATGCCTTGTAGATATGTTTATTGCTCTTGATATTTTATTAGAAAATGATAAACTGTTATTAGATCTGTTTTTATGCCGATTTCTTGTTGAATATAAGTACGACAAACTTACATTTGTACAGGTGCCTGTTTGTACATTTAGATTATGCCGCTGTGATTATTGTGTAGATATTTTTAAATATTTTGTTTTCTTTATTATTATTTGTAAATTATTTTCTTATTGTTTGTAGATATACTCTTTTCTTTAATTACTGTATATATTTTATCATTTACAGATATATTCATTGTATAGTGACATGAAGATGTTTTATGATTGTAAGCATAATATCATTAACTAATGTATACTTAGATATACAATTGTCATGTATATCAAGTCATTGATTATATATACTCTTGTATTTTAATTATGTGGGGAAAAGTATTTTTCTACAATTTGTCTTTTTCTTGATTCAATTTGTGATTTGTTAGCCTTGTAAGTAGATTACCTGTAAGGTTTCAGATCAAATTTTCTGAAATTTTAATCATTTCAAGATATTTAACATGTTGTAGACTGTTTTTGTTACATTGTTAACGAAACGAAATCATGTGTCGTTCTTTTAAATCACTTCTGTGAAGTTGTATGTATTAATTTGTCCTTGCTTGGATTATTTATTGAATCTTGGTATAATTTAACTCTAAATTTTGTCCGTTATGTGGATATTATAAAAATGTGTCCGATGTTTATTAATTGATGAGGAAAACAAACCTGTCATAGAATTAGAAAACTAGAAAATCTGCACCCAAGACTGCAAAACACCATGCATGACATTGTATGTAACCATTTCAAATAATTTCTATCTTTTGATGAGCTCTTACTTAGTGGCTTGTCTTGACTCGTGATGGTGGTAAAAATTTGCCGAGGTTTCAGTATAATTGCACTTTGATATCATAATAATTATCATTATGATAGTGGTCCCGTTTGTGATAAAAACAAAGTGTCTTTATGAAATTGATATATACATGTACCAATTTATATCTGTGTATGCTTGTGTAAAAATGTGATGAATTTAACTGGATCACTTCACTATGTCACGGTAACTTAAGAACTTGAAAATAAGCCTAAAGATAGCCTAGGCTTCTGAGTGTCATACATGTTTTAAAATTCTGTATACACCAATCTTCATAACAATTTGTAATTGGCTTACATTTTGATACTTATCTATGATGCATTAAGCATGCAGTGATATATAGAATGACATTTATATTAACCTACTCAAGATTTTGTAAGAGTTAGAAAATTAAGATGATTATTGTACACTTTTCCTGGTGAAGACCTATGTCTTAGAGTAATATTTGTTGTAGGCCTAATGAACTTGCTTGTGTAGATTTTCCTATTTAATAGACTTGACATAAAATATATGCATATCATAGCTAATGAGACAGATAGACAATGACACAGGCCTACATCAGTACATTGTGGAGACTTAATAAACTTGTAATACCAAATACCATGTCAGGTATCAGAATACTTTATAGCTGTAGTTCACTATTTTAAAGTATTTTCTTTTGCTTTTGAAGGGTGTTTTTCAGAGCAATTTTTCTGACAAGACCCATATGGGCATGATATAGGCATTATGTAGGCCTATCATGTTTGTAAGTCTTCTAATCTTTCCTTAAAAAAAAAAATTTCAAAGTGCATCATGAAAATATATTATTGCATTTAATGTAAAACGTTTGCACGATATAACTTGCTGTAATTTACGAGAATAGAATCATTAGAATGTTGAAGTTCTCGTTACTAGATTTTAATTTATAAATTGTTTAATGTAAATGTGCAATTAATTGTATGATTAAGCGTTGCAAATTGACCAAGGTGCATTGTTGTATTATTTGTTTGCTATGTTGATGTGTTTCATGATCGGTACTTGATTGTTAATGAATGTTAGGCCTGTGGAAATTGCAACAAATCGTTATGTGCCTGGAATATATATTATCTGTGGAAACAGATGAGAATAAATGAGGAAATTAGATTATTGGCTTTGCATTTGATATTTTTGGTGGATGATATTATGAGTCATGGCTGAGCATGAGATATTATCCGATTGCCATTAAAATTTAAAAAAATCTAGGTCATTTGATATGTCGACAGATTTTCCCTGACCTTAATCTGAAGAAGCCTTATATTAGCACTGACAAGCCGGCGTGCCATAACTTCGTAAGCTGCAAGTGGTGTCGAGTCTGCAGAGTGATGAAATTCAAGTTGAACTGTCATCGAACCAACGTCATACCGAACGTCAGGGGCATGTCCAACATCAGCGGAACTTAGGTCTGAACTGCCCCATAAATTAGTAAATAGATCCTCTCTCCTTCATCTATGGTTGTTAGTCCATTGTTCACTTGGCTTCACAACAAATCGTATGGGTCCTGCCCATAGAAATACATAGAACGGACATGACGCTGTATGACACCACCTCAAGATGAGGTCACCAAATCCGCCATATTGGAATTGCCCTAAGCCAGACCTTCATAACCAGGAGCCTCATTCAGTCATTCTGAAAAGGGCAATTGTGTGAAGTCAGATTTACAGATCAGACACTTTAGCAGCTTGTGTAGCCCTACCATTACACCTTAGCTATTTCATTGTTAGCCAGACACGAGGCCAGGTAATAGGGGTATCAAACAAGCCATCAACCAAAGCTCCAAGCGCAACAGGAGCTGAGCTACAAGGCAAAATGTGGGAGTACGTCTGACATGTCCGACACGATGTGGCCTCGTGCCTGTTTGACAATGAAATAGCTAAAATGTAATGGTAGTGCTTCACTAGCTGCAAAGTGTCAGACCCGTAAATTTAACTTTACAGAATTTACCAAATGCTACGCAGCTCATGCAAAAACAGCTTTCTTTCCAAAATTCAACAAAACTAATCTACATTATAACAATATTTTATTACACACAGGAGTGACACATTAATCAACAATTGGATCCATGAATATTTACAGTATTTGATGAATGAAAAATAATGAATGATTTAATTTGGAATATCTCATGTTTTCTTCTTCTTCTTTGGGGCGACTGGTTCCCCTTCCACCTGTCGTTTGCCCAGTGGAACCTTTTTCTGGAAAGTAATATGAAACAAAGACTGTCAACCAATCAATCTAAAAATGAGCGACTTTACTATTGATAATTTTACTATCGCACTGCAGGCTGCAGCTAATTAATATTAAGGAATATTTTTACCAAGAAGTAAAGACAATTTACGCTAAATGTTCTATAAATATGTTCACTTTAAGTTGGGGTCTGACATAGAGAGAAAAATATTTATGTGTCAAGAATTGATACGCAAATGAACAATGGCGAAAATGCATATAATATATATGGAGCTAAAGTTCCTCTCTTTAAATTCTACTACAAAGAGCTCCACTAAGTTGTGGTAATGACTGAAATGTGATAACGATAGAATACATACCTGGGCAGTTTTGACTTTCTTTTTAAGAGCTTCAATATCAACTGGAGTGTCTGAAGGAAAACATAAATGCATCATTTATAACAAGAGACAATGCTTTAAATATGACCATAAAAAATCAAAGTGACCTCGAAATTTTTTTTTTTTCAAATTCTTCTGTGTGATTAAATTAATTTTCAAATATCAAAACCTTGATGCACTTACCAACATTCTTCTTAGATTTTGGTTTAGCTGGTTCTTCTGGGGGAATGAAAGCTTTTGCTCTCTTGTTTTTCTTCTCCTGTATACCTTTCTGTTGCTTTTCCTGAAAGTTAAAATTAGAAGAGTCAACATTTTGCATAATCTAGTCACAAATGGTCATCATCATCGCAGAAAGTCCAAGCTGTGATAGCTAATGCCTATATTGAGCGAACAAATAAATGAATGGAAATTGCAAATGGCAATGGTTCTTTACATAATTTTAATAAATTTTCAATAAATTTTCAATTAAAATTTCAAAAGCCTTCCTGATTTGGTCTAACCCAGCCACTGGAAGTCAGATTAGAAGCTTCAGAAATGTCGTCACCCAGAAGGTTACAGCCTAACCACATGACTACAAGATAAATCAATGAACAGACAAAAATGCAGGACAGAAAGGAAGACAATATAATAAAGAATTCAATATAAAACGTACCCTCTTTTCAAACTTCTTCTTGGCAACCTTCTCTTTCTCTTTGAGGAAATATTCACCAGACGCCAATTCCTTGTCCATCTGGAAAAGAAGAGAATAAGGAAGTTGTAATGACATGACAAAAACAGTCAGATGTAAAGTAAAGTCATACCAAGAAAAAGAAATTTCAAGGTTACGTCAGTACACAATTGCAATGGCAAAATCCCCTAATCATGGACATAAGACAAATGAAAGCAACCAATGGTGATTTGGTGGAAGATTTTAGCACTGTTTCTGGGTCAGTTCATGAACTTCAGGAATCCCAGTGCTTTTGACATGTAACGCCATTTCAAGAATGGACTGCCACAGCCTCGCTGCACCATGGTGGAAATGATACCAAATTAAATAGTGGAAAAACGGCATCACCAATTGTGTGCTGCCAAAGATCAAATAATATTAAGACTGACCTTGCTCTCCGGTTGTGGAGGTGGGAAAGGCGTGTATTCCTTCTTGACCCTCTTCTTCATTGGTTCTCGTCGTTTACTCAAATTCTTGGCTTTGAAGTTTGGAAGGAATCTCTCCCATGATTCGTTTCTTAAATTTGGATCTTTCGCTAATTCCCGTTTTATCATCAGTGTCTGAAATTTAAAGAGATGCAATGATGCTAAACAAAAGTGTCTTGTCACAAAATCTAGTAAAAACACGAAGCTGATGATTACTCAATCATGAATGTCAGCTATCTGGTAGCCTACCTTTATATTGTAAATTGGATGGATATTTTTCATTGTATCTTCTGCAATTTTTCTGACCTGAAGAAAAAAACAATTTTATGTAAATAAGCACAAGAAGCTAATAACTTTATTTGTGATGATGACATGATCTCTGCCAACAAATTCAGAAGATCATGAATATCTCAGTCTGACTTTCCAACATTTTATCTCTGCCTAAAATGTTGGAAATACACAGAATCTCCAAAGGAAAAAAAAGATCATCAATCCACATGACAAAGAATCGACAGGGCCACAAAGTTCACATAGAATCGAGTAAGAATTGTTACAAAGAAATTGGTGAAGCAGGGCAGCTGAAAATTTGGTGACAAGAAAGCCCTGAGAAGACAATAATATTTTTCAAAATCCTATATTAGGCATATTGAGCTTACTTCTCTCAATCCTTTGTGAGGTCCTAGGGAGGCAACTGTGTTTCCTTGCACAAGCACATAGCAAGACGTCAACAATTCTATCGCCTGAAAGGGAAAATATTAGGGTATTGTAGTTACAAAATAGAGATATTGACATTACTTTGGACACAGTCAAGAAATATTCAGAGAGCCCTTTCCAATAAACTTTAAAATCTTGATATTTCATACACTTTTCTGAGAAGCTAAAGATATTCACATGTTTAAATCAAGGCAACGATGAGTAAATAACTTTTACAAATAGAATCCAAGATTTATTCACAGAATTCAGAGAATAATTCAGTCATTTTACCTTTAATGTGGAGCCATTAGGACCAATTAAACGTTGTCTGCGCTTGACAAATCTCTGTTTATTTCTGACCATAGATCCGATCTTAATTATGTCACAAGCTATGTCATCTTCCATAATCCGTATAGCCTGAAAATAAAAAGAACGTAATAAGTTTCTCTAGTACATTGTAAAACTAATACTCCGTGAATATTTGTATCATTATATGACAGAAAATGTCACATTAGGTAAATTCACATTTTACCAACATAATTTATATAAATTGACAATAATTATACAAAATCATTATTTATTGCCAGATGATAACAGTCCTCATCAAAAACAAGAACGCCTCAAAAATAATTCAAGCAGACAAGCCTATAAACTGACCATTTCTATTTATAAGAAACCATTTTTTCAAATATAATTGAAATATTTCATTTGCATGACCATCAATTAACAAGCTGATTAACAAAACATTGTACAAAATAGTCACATTTTAGAAGAAAATCGGAAAAAATACCACATTTAAAACTACATTTACCTGCTCATACGGAACACTTCTCGCCAACAACTTGATGAGATCTCTAGCGTTCAAGATGGCCATGGGGTCGTAGGTTTTCCGTGATGTTTTAACAGTCATGCTTCCTTCCACCAAGTCCAGCTCAGCGACTACATTCTGAAAGAGAATAGGGCAATCTTAAGAGAAATACTATGTTTGATAATAGTCTAATTGTCTCACCAATTCATACATGAATTAAATTACTCTGTCTTTGTCAGACAGGTCTTTTGAATCGGCATTCTTCTGATCTTCGCAAAGACTATCTTGAACACAATTTTTGCGCAACAAACATTCACGGTTGGGTTTATAACTTCAGTATGACTCAAATTTTGTAATATACATTATGTTTAAAAACTACAGAATTTTTACAAAACTTTACCTGTTCACCAAGGGTCTGTTTGACCAAAGGCCAACATTCTTGAAGATATTTTTCTCTGTATTTCGGGAACAAGACAGCAAATGAACTTTCAACCAATAGGCCATGTTTGTTGTCCTCTTGAGTGAATTTAGGTTCTTTCCAACCATCCGGCACTGTCAATAGATTGTCCTTGTTTTTTCTCTGGCGATCTGTAAAATTGGAAATTGTGAATGACACAAAAAATATGCAAATATTGAATACAACTCAAAGCACTAAGAAGATGAATGGGCGAAAATGTTAGTATTTGTTGCCAAAATTGGTTAATGACGGTCATGGCTTGTAGGCCAATAGTAAGTTAATTAATAATGTGGCATTCTCCTGAAATTGGACCCTCTGGGCCCGTTCACATTACACACACAAAACCAATAGGGATGCACCGATCGGATACTAAGGATCGGTATCGGTGCCGATCCAGCACTAAAAGGCAGTATCGGATCGGATGCGCTTCTCTCCATTTAGCCAAAGGTATCGGAATGGTATCGGAAATCGGTGGTATCGGCAACAAAATACCAGGATAGGTATCGGATTGGAAGTGAAAAAGTGGTATCGGTGCATCCCTTAAAACCAATTACCCGGTATAAAAGAGCCTTTATCATTGGGGAGGTCTATTTCAGGATTATCACACGGTCACTGACACATTTTAACAACAAATTCAGACCATTAAAGCTCAATCCACAGAATGTTTATTGGCAATATTGCAAGTTGCTTCACGTGTGTAAGTGAGCGATATTTCGCCCCTTGACTTCTAGCCCTGTTCCACAAGAAACCACACATTTTTGACCAAATAAAATAGTGTCCACAGTTGAAATACCTTTAAATGATGAGGTAGACGGTCTTTCGTTGTCCGATTCACTCTCCATCTTTAAGAAATCCAGCAATTAACGCAGAAAACTTTTTCCAGAAATTCCTCTAGTTCTTTCTCATTCCACCAGGTGGCAGGTGCGCTAAAAAATGACTACTGCGTGCCTGGTGGTAAACCATTAAAAACCAAGGCCAGGGGAGGATCCCAACCTGCTGTTTGGGAGGATCCAGGGAGAGGGTAGGGGGATGCATACCCCATCAGAACAGATTTTAAATAATTTTTACATTTTAATGTGAATGCTACGCCGCTGAGGCTACGCGATAACCAGATATACCCCCCATCAACATTTTCTGGATCCGCCCCTGACCTCAGTGACCTGGCAGAAGCGGGTCCAGGGGGGGGGGGGGGTTTAGGGGTTCAAACCCAACCACACACTGGCTTGAACATTTAATAATGTTTAAAAAAAAAATTCCGGATTTTTTTTAGTACATTTTCATTTGTAAACGTCCGACATTTTCTGGATCCTCCCCTGCCTGGGCCTTTAGTATTAATTTTCCTCCCTTGAAAAAGGTATGGTAGGTCAAGGCTCAGGATTTGATTTATCTTTTTTTCCCCTTCATATTGAAGACATAAAATTAATCATGGGACCATGCAGTTACCATTTGTACTGCATTGGATAGCACTCTGAACAGTCAGCCCTTAATTGGTCTGATCAAAACAGAAATAAACTATTTTAAAAAAATTGAAAATCTACAAAATTTTCCTTTTTCTTAAAAAATACTTTTATTATGCTACAAAATTATTCAAAAAATTTTTTTAAAGACTGCAATTTATAATTTAAAAGCTGCTCTCAGTTTTGCAGACCTGGCTCTGGGATTGACAGCTATTTCATTTTCAGTGGCTGACATCACTTTCCTTGCCAGTGGTTTCCACCTTTTTTGTAAGAGTTCATCGAGTTCTTCTTTGGTGGCTAATTTTTTAGAGCTCCATTTTTGATCTCCCAGAGTCATATTTTTTGGAGCGTCCATATCAATAGCATGAAAATGTCTTTTAACAATTCGGTCCTCCAATGAATGAAACGAAATCACGACACAAACTCCACCAGGTTTTAGCAACCAATGGGCGAGCTCCAGGCCATTATGTAACTCGTTTAGTTCATTGTTAACAAATATCCTCAGTGCTTGAAAAGTCTTTGTGGCGACATGAGCTGATCTTTGCAGTTTGTCTTTGATATGTGATCTGGAATTAAGAAAGATTTTGCAAGTTTAATACATCTTTTAAAATACAATAAAAAAAGAGAATGACATAATTGATACAGTGATCCCTGTGAAATGAGACCCCTTGTCATAAGACTGACATGCACTAATTCTGTGATCACCTTCCTCCAGCAGTAATTAGAACTCATAAATTATTGCATTTTTGCAGAGAGCCAAAGACCACACCTGCATGAGATAAAAAGATAGATTATAGGAGATTACAGACAGATAGATAGATAGATAGATAGATAGATAGATAGATAGATAGATAGATAGATGGATAGATGGATAGATGGATAGAAAGATAGATAGATAGATAGTTGATTGATGAAATGGGAGAGAGAGCAAGAGTCCTCAACCTGTCAAGAGAGACCATACACGTCATGCAAGCATAATGGGTGGTCTTACAGGGCGGGGACTACTGTATAGACTGACTATATCAATAAAATTCCAAGATTCATCTTCTGCACTATAACAATTTCACAGACACAGACAACAAATTCTAACTTAATTAAGAAAGGAGGACATTTTCTAAAATAAATCAAGTTTGTTACTCACATTTGGTACACAGACTGCACAATTTCTGCTAGGGCCTTAGTAGATTTGATGTAGCCAAATGCTAATCTGTGTTCTACAATAGATCTTGCAATTGTCCTCGCATGTTTCTCCTCCCCATAATTGTGGATAATCTTGTACAGGTCATGCTCACTCAAGAAATTCACCACATCAGCTGCTGTCGGTTGTCTGTCATTGTCCCTGGATAAAAGAAAGAGAAAACAAAAATTTAATACAGCATTAAGTTTTATTATTAACTTTAAAAGTTTGTAGTTTACCATTTTCCTGCTGGCATGCTGGCAAAGTCTCCTGAAAGCTTTGCTCAAAATGGAAATAGGACCTTGACATTGTGAAGATGGCAATTTACATATCCAGTGTAGAAATAAGTCTAAATTTAGCTTAAGACTGAAGAATTACAAATGACATGTGGCAATTCAATACAGCAATTGCCACATTGACAATGATGAATAATCATGGAGTGCCAAACAAAAAAAGTTCAGAAGAAATGGAAATTTTTTCAGATAAACTTAAATGTTTTATTTATATCATGATTAGAATCCAACTTCATTTAATTCATACAAAAATTACACCAAAATACTGATAGTTAAACACTTTAACTTAACTTATTAACATGATTTTAAGCAAGGTTGTGGGTCGAAAACTCACTTAGTCTGATCCATCCTCATGTCTAATGGGCCATCCATACTGCAAGAGAATCCTCGCTGCGCATTATCAAACTGCATGGATGAACAACCAATGTCAAAGATGACTCCATCAACAGAATTTTGTCCATAGTTGTGAGGTTGAAGAAGCTGATGGATTCCACTGAAGTTGCCCAATAATGCATGCACCTTTGGCCTTCAATTAATTGGGAATAAAAATCAATTGAATTATTAATAATGTATATTTAATTTATATTGCAGCTGGGTATAAAGTAAAAGTTTAAACGGACAGAATATTATGATAAATGTGCAAATTAACCAGCTCAAATATTAACCAGCTAAAAATTTAATAACAAAGTAAAGTATAGCTAGCTTTGATAAAATCATAATCTAGCTGGAATGATATAAAAACATTTTGGTCAAATGCCACTTTAACTAGTTTCAGGCCTAGTCAATTGCTATTAATTAGACATTCCAAGGTGTATAACAGGGTCCACAATGTCACCTGTTAGTGTTACTAAGTTTCTAACACACGAATAATTACCTTTTTTCACAAAATTCCTTGGCAATTTCATGAGCCACGGGATCCCTGTCCAGACAGAATAATGTGGACTGAGGGGCCACAGATAAAATTTCACTGCTGTGGCCTCCTGCTCCAAATGTCATGTCAACATACACCTGAAAATTGCAAGTAAACAATGTATAGAAACATTTCCAAACCATAAACGTTGCCACTGGTGGTGATAAGTATGATAGTTCCTCACTAACCTTTCCATTCCTTGGTTTCAAAATGTCAACCACCTCATTCAGCAAAACTGGAGTGTGCTGCACACGGGAAGAGTGAGCTGCTGCAGACGATTTCAGCCTCATAAATGAGCGCAGAAGAGTCTTAGGAACATGACTGCACCTCATTTTCACTTTTTACATCAGTTTTGTAGACCCACGCAGGGCTCAAAGTCAGAGCTGTCAGATTTCTGTCAATGTTTACGTCCACCACGTGCTTTTCACGCCCCGGAAGTGTTTGACAAGGTCACATGGTGCCAAGGTGCCCGGATGATAACAGTGGCCTCAATCTTTGGCGCTCAGTTTTGGAGGTCCATTTAAACAGTGAACTCCCTTAAACCAACACTTGGAATTAGCAGAATTCGACGTGACAGACAAAATGGCTTTACACGGATGCATGAGATGCCTGAAGTACATCGTCTTCATATTTAACTTCGTTGTTTGGGTAAGTGCATCAATTTATTTCTCTGCTGCAGACAGCAAGTTGCAAGTCAATGCTGCCATGTGCGATCAATGTTGCATGCTGCTCACTGCAGGCCAGTCTGTGCAGTGGTGTTGCAAACAGTCTGAAGTGTTTGTCACATCACAGGCATATGACAGAACTATTCAGTTCTTCTTTGGTCACATCACTGTCATCATACTTGCATTGCTCATTCACCTATACCAGATAGTCTGAGATAGAGGAGTTGATCAAAAAATTAATAGGCCTAATTAAAAAAAAAAGCTCTTACTCTATCTATGTTAGCCAGGGTAATTAGCCACATGCAGTGACACAGACAAGTGACAATGTTAAATTTTGCAAATGAATGAAAAAATGCATGTGACCATATTTTGGGTTGTCCTATTAAAATCTGCAATTGCACTGCAGTTGAGTAGTGCAACTTGCAAGGGTGATTATATTTACCCAATATTTCACTGTAATATATATTGTAGGCTTTAGATTGCAGGCACAGAGACAGAGAGAAACTGATAATGATATAGACTGACAGAGAGTGCATTGTTGATGTTACTGCCAATGATCATGATTTAGACAGAAAAAACCCTGATGTCTAGTCACTGGATCCAGCCATGACCATGAATCCAGGCCAACGAGGCCACGCAGCTAGAGCTAATCAGCTGATCCGATCTTCTTTTGCAGCTCTAGGTACTCCTACTTGATATCCAGTGATGTTTCTGGCTATGAGCATGAGTAGAGTGCACATTTATTAATGTGAGTGAATGGATAACATAACTGGGAATTTCAAGAAAAATAATCAAATATCTCTTATTCTTATTTTTCATTTATTTAAAACAAGAAAAAACCATATATTATATACACTGTATATATATACACAGAACTGGCAGTGGGTCTTGAGTCTCCCTGGACAAACGTGAACTGTCTGCACTCTTTCTCCTAATTCGGCTATGTTGTAAGTTTGTCACAATGTGGGGATAATAAAATGAAGGAAATTGGTTGACAACAGACCTTGATTTTTAAAAAATTGCCACCTTTGTCCTTTTTTGTATTATATAAAATCCGCTGGAAATGACAAATGCAATAGAAATATTTTGCCCTGATGGATGTGTGTTTGACGAAATTACTGAAATTTCATTAATTTCGTCAAACACACCTCGGAGGCTCCAACCAGACCAATTTTTGTTTAATGTATACCCTTGTGGACAGTCCAAAAACGTTGATAGAAAAATTGGAAAAAGAAAGTAGTTTACAATGCAAAATGTTTTTAAACTGTAAAGATATTGTCTTAATGTCTTTCCTTTTTATAAGAATCACTTGATTTAGGCACCCACCCAACTGCACACGTTTGATGAGCTTTGATCCATATAATATTGGCCTATTGCTGCAACATTTTAGGTCAAATAAAAAGTTATTTATTGAAGCATCGTTTTTTGTTGACTTTTGAAGCAGCTGCACACAGTTTGTTACTGATAAGAATCATTTATGATGTTTGTCCATAAAAAAGAAATTAATCCAGATGATAATCCTAGATAAAGCAGCTTATCACAAGATTAGCTTGAGGTGTGTTGATCCTCGTTAAGTATCTGTTTGTATAATGGCTGTAACAATTCTATAAATGTGATTAGCACTGATTAGAAAATGGTTGGTCGTTTAAAACAAGTAAATAGTAATCTTGGATTGTTTGCCAAATGGGAAAAAAAAAGGCCAAAGCTAATCTAGATATTAATTAATCAATGTTTAGGCCGACTCCTGCAGCTGAAAATCCTTTCCCTGGCATGGCACACTCTAAAAAATGTCGTGACAAAATTGGTTTTTTAGATTCAAAATGGTTTTTTGAAAAACCAAATCCATGTTGGTTTTTTGCATTGAAATTTGGTTTTTCAAAAAACCATTTTGAATCTAAAAAACCAATTTTGTCTGATTTTTTTTAGAGTGCATATGAAAGGTTTCTTTTCTCTCTTTTATAATTAGCAATGCTTAGACTAGTTGAGAATCTAATCTCCTCATGATAATTTGCAGAATTTCTATTGCAGACCAGATTCAGACTTCAGATTCAGATACAACTTATTTCCAATATTTTTCTCACCACAGCAATACAGTTATTGCAAGTATTAGTTGAGAGGAGTAGACCCCAATGAAGGCTCAAAGGACCGCCAGACTTTTAAACGCTGAGCCTCGAACAGGGCTGCAGTGGCAGGCTACACATTTTACAATGTTTTATGAAGAAATATACTATACTTATACCATTCAACACCTCTGTCAGCCAATCACATGCCAGTATTTCAGGGGAATAATTCTCATATTCTTTGCTGTCCAGTTATCCTCTCATGTTTGACTGTTTGAGTATTTGTTTCATGGTATAAGCCGGTTATTCACCATGGGATCAGGAATATGTGTTTATCACACCTCGGGCTAAAGCCCTCGGGTGATAAATCACATATTCCCTCTCCCGTTGTGAATAACCTTTACTTATCTTTCCCTATTACAAATTGACCAACTGTAATTATCGACAAGGGGGAGAAAAAAGTGTCTTTGACTTGAACTCTGTTTGTCTGCAGATGCAAATTTGCACATCTACGAACAAAGGTGTATCGGAGGGGGTGGTAGGGGGGAGGGCCCCCCCCCCCAAACCTTTGAGAAAAGCCAAAATTTGGGCAAGGAGGCAAAAAATCCTGGCAGATGATAAAATACATAAATATTGCTAAAAATCAGTTGTTTCCTAGCAATTTCATTGGGTATGGTGTAAAATTTGGATTGTGAAATTCGGGCAAATGACGCTCGCCCTCCCAAAAATTCCGCCTGCCGTACGCCAATGTCTAAGAACTAGAATAGAATAGAATAATAGAATAGAATAGAATTTATTGGCAAACAAAATACAATTACACTTCAACATAACAAATAGCACAATTAAAATACCAATAGAAAATAGGAACTACGATAGTTGAAGGAGGTAAAAGACATGCCTTTTGGCAAGCTTAGCTATCTCTGGGCTGGCTGATGGCGAGACTTACTAATAGCCAAATAAGCTGGAAGAGCCCTTGATTGCCTAGAAATACCCCCCGGATTAGGCGCTGAGGATGAGGCTCTGATTGCTAAGAGATCCCTAAACAGCTAAGCAGTTGAGCAGAAGCATCAAGCAAGCATTCATGGATTTATGGGATTTGGAAATAAAAGGGGTGGGGTGTTGGACTGTTGGTTGGTTGGGGGATTGGTTGGATTGTTGAATGTTGAGTATGTAATGATCTGATGATATAAAAAATGGTTTCATCACACAATATAAAACATAAAATAAATCTGCTCTTATTTGCTAAACACTGTGTAGGGCTATTAATGTCAAGAAATATTCAACCTCCAAGTCCTCAAATATGCTTACACAGGAATGGCATTTGAGCTTGATCGTAAATAATTTCAACACTCTTAAAGCGAAGTTAACTTTAAGGAATGGATAAAAACCCCTTTGGTAACACGCAATATTTAATAACATAACTTTTGAAGTTCTAGAAATTCCAAAAACACTTCAGAAAACAGCACCAGAAATGGCAGAGGCTTTCTTGTCAGATACTTCTGAAGAGAGAAGTGTTGTTAAACTTTCTGGTTCTATGCAATATCTTTCTTTTCTTTTGGAAACACTAAAACCTTTTCCACAGCTCTCACCACTCTTGCTGCCTGAAGGTTCATGTTTCACAACTTCACAAGTCTTCTGTGAATATAGAAACTTCAAAAAGAGGAATTCAAGAGTGAGTTTCAATGCCAAACTGAAGTCTGAAGAGAATGATTTCAATGTTTTCGATGTTTCCAAAAGCAAGAACGTTTCAAGATCTCTTCACAATGCTGTAGTGAGAGCCCGTGAGAATACTTGAAGATTATTTGGAGTGGTAAAGACAAAAATAAAAATGCCTCTTTGAAAGCTCAAATATCACGAATATAGGAATTCAAGAGTCTTGAAACCCTTAAGGCAACTGAAGTTGGTTTCTGAACTTATCTTTTGTTACTACAGATCTTGTTATTGTTTTCTCTGGAGATGTTAGTTGCTACAATCCTGGGCTACAATGTGATGTGTAGTTGTGTACATTGGGTTGGAGGTTAAGTATATAATGCCGCAATAAATATTATTGATTCTCTTTTGGTTTTGAGTGACAGAATGCACAAAATTAGTGCATTTTTACTGAAAATCTGCTCTGTGAAACTCATATCTCACAGTTTGAGTAGGACTCAAGAGGAGTAACTCATTATTATCACAATTACATTCTTTGGTCCATGACAATAGTGGTCCCTCCACTTTTGTTCTGGACAAATGAAAAGTCAAATTTTATAATTGGAATTGTGAATACGGTAGCAAGTATTGACGGATGGCACGACATACCACCCGACACACCACCCGAGTCGCTCAACAGACAGACAGCCAGACAGCCAATCCGCTTTTCGATAAATCTTAATTACGACATCTCAATTTGTCAACCTGAATTTAACGAAAAGGATTATTCGAGTGTATTTTTTGGTTAGCAGCTGAAACTTAATGAGAACAGCTTCTGCGGCTTGCATTTGTTAAATTCCTTAATCCGGCTAATTGCCGTGATGGATAATGATTCCCCCTGATGCTTCCTTGATTGATCACTTAATGAGGCGCTCTGACATAATTATTGCGGCCAGCCGGGCCCAGCCCATTAACATTTGTTGCTTAAGATGTTCTTCTTTGAAAAGTTTTGGGAAGTTTGGATTTTCTCATGAAGTTCAGAAGTTGTCATTTAGTTGTGAGATTAATTGGATTGGAATACTGATAGATGGATGGATGTTCGGGGCTTTACGTCCTGTATTTATGCACTTGGTAGGCTAATTAGGACAGGAGGAGGACACGGCAATGAGGCGAAGGATGATTGAAACAGCCGTCCAACACAGGCCCAGGTAACCCGGCAAGAGCTGGATTCAAACCCTGGACCCAGCTATAGCCAGTCCAGCACGCTACCACTAGACCAACCCTCCCCCCGGCATACTGATAGAACTTATCTGCTTATCACTTATGGATCAACTTATTTGCAGGTTCAAATCCAGCTCTGGTCTGATCAGCAGGACCTATGTTGGTTAGCAGTTTTTTCACCTTTTGTCTCATTGCTGTGCCTTCCTTCTGTCCTAATTGGCCAACCAAGTGCATAAATACTGGACGTAAACCCCCAATAATCCATCCATGCAGATCAGTAAGTCAGGTTGGTAAAATAAGCAGATAAGTGTGATAACTTTATGAATATTTTGATTTTATTATACAGATACAGTAATACTGCAACTAATACAGATACAACTGCTGTAAAATAATCTCTTAATATGATATTTAATTGCATTGGCTAGTCTCAGCATATGAAATTAGTGATTTGTCCCCTTTATTACTTCCATCATTAAGCCTGTTAGCCGTTTATATCAGATATTTAATAGTACTCTCAAATATTTTCATCACTGAAGTCGAAGCGAAAGTTTTTCTTTTAAGTTTTATTTTATTTTTTTTAAATTAGAAAATTGAAAATTCTTAACTTGCTGAAGTTTATAACTTAATAAAAAATATTATCTTTCACAAAATTTATTAAATTAAATTCCAAAATCATAATAAATCATCTTGAACAACAAAGCTGCCGAAGAATTGTTTTTGTATTCATTGTCGATTTGTCACAATTTTAAACAATGAGAAATATTAATTGCTATTTATGATTGATAGATTTGGATTAATTAATACACTCAGCTAGAGGATTGAAAAACATGCGGCTGTAATTGCAAAATGGCCTGAGGGAATAATTTCAAAGAATTCTCAGTTATCATAAATGAACTGATTTGATTTATTGCCTTTTCGTTGCTAATGTTTTGATAACATTTTGATGAACTATTAGGCGAGAAAATAGTCGCAAGTGCTGTCTGTTTGATGAGTTTATAAATGATGATAATCGATTTGTATACTTTTTATTCCCTACTGATATAGGCCTAATCGAAGAATATATTTATTTTGATTCACGAGTTCAGGCCTTGTTGAAGTGGTTTGGTTCCGATGGATTGGACGATCAAATCTATATCATCATATTATTTTGGAGTGAAGTTCCTTTGTATTTGCAGTGTGACAAACTCTTGTTGGGATAAATGAGTGCGTTGGTTTGTCGCACTTGTAGGCCAGAGTCATATGTGGTGGTATAAACCAACGCATAATGCACATTTGTGGGGCTTGGGAGTTGGGACAAATCACTGTTAATAATTGCTATCATTTTTTTTTGTGATTGAGAATATAAATGACTGTAATCGGTAATTACTCCAGTTCCACAAATTCATGAAAAACAATATGAATTTATTTACGAATTTCTTTTTATTTTCAACGCTATAGAAATAAGACTTAGAGATAAATCTCGTGGATGATTTAACACAAAACACACAATAGCCTTGTGTATGCATGCAGGCCTATGTTTAGAACAGTATAAATATTGCTACAGCTTTCTATCAATTCTATGGTTTATAACTCTATTTACTGACTGCCATGAGAGTGGCATAAGGACATAGCAAATTTACCATGACCACACCTGAGTCCATATACAATATATGACTTAAAACATACTTTAAATATCAAAATTGAAAAAAGAGCAAGTGCCATTTGGGAAAAAAGGAGCAACAAAAATGTTATATCTATGGGATATGCCTTTTAAAAGCTCTCAACCATATGCAATTTTGCATGCTTGCTCAGAGAGTCGTGCAGCATTTAGTAAATGTGCAAATATAATGGGATCAAACCATATCCATGGATTTAGGGGGTGTTAACATGTCGAACCTTCATTAGCTAATGGCAGGTCATGTGACATGCTGATCACATGACCTGAAAGAATTGCCACTTAGCCTAACATTGCACCCTTTTAGTTTTACCATGGAAACATTATACTGGATCCACTGGGGTATATCATTGTAAATGGCTGTGGTTGCAGAGGAATATTTCTGTATTTTTATCACGTTCTATTGATATAAGAGACATATTTATGGCCTAAGGGTTACCATAGCAACTGACACAAACTCTTTTGGGCGCTTTAACTGCCGTGGATCTGGTGCTCAGCATGTTTGGAGCATGTTTAGTGTTTTTGGAGGCGGCCGTTTCGCGAAGCGAAATTTAGCACAAGAAAGGTTTCAAAATTCTGTGCAGTGATGGTCTCAACATCAATGGTCGACAGCAGGAAATTAGGTCAAGTGGGACCAGCTTCTGATCAATGATTTAGTTTCGAATTTAACAAAACATGACATATTCATATTCAAAAGTGTCTTAAAAATTCAATATTCTCCAGTAATATTCCCTGTATCTATAATTTTTATGAAATAGTTAATTATAAGCCTTGAAAAGTTAAATTATATTATTAACATGTGATTCATTTCATTTCAAAACAGACAACAAGAAAACATAACAAAATTAAAATTACATCATTTTTGTCAACTGATGATTATGTAACAGTGAGCAATTAATCTACATGCAGATCATGTTATTGTTTTTGTTATCACTATTATGCGATATCAACAATCTAGCATAGACTTACATTTGGCAGCTTTCAGTGTTGTCGTCCTTTTTACTATTTAGCTGATTATCTATCAATTTTATTTATCCTTAATCCTATTTATTTGCTATCCTATGTATGTAGATATGTGTGTATGTTTATATGTATGTATGTATGTATGTATGTATCTATCTATATATTCTTTTTTAAAATCTATTTTATCTTTCTAATAGTTTCTAGTATAGGTAAATTTCTGTCTATTTTTTAACATATCCGTCTTTCAATTTTTTAGAAACAATAACATAACTGCCTTTCATACATTGAATATTAAATAAGTTTAATAAAAGTTATGGTAAAACCATAAGTCCTAAAAAAAACCTTTTAAGTGCTGCGTGAATTTCGTGGTTGCGCCATTTACATATTAAAGTATACAAATAAATAAGTTAAAGGTGACTTATTCAAATAATAATTCCTTTCGCTCGATTAGAACATTGGTGATGTCATTGAAATCAGTATGTCCTATCTTTTAAGTGACCCAAGTAACTGTTGGTCAATTTGCCATCTGACATTTTATGGAAATGTAACTGCAATTGTAATTTAGCCTTTATTTAGGCCTTTATTATGATGAAATAAGTGTCAGCTTTTCAAATTTGGATGATTGACATTTGAAGTGCTATGTTGTGAAAGAAATCAATCATCTATGACAAAATTCAAAAATCTGTCAAAATAACTATTAGAAATTTTGACAGGGTTTGAAATGTAATTTCTTTTTTGTTCGTTTTTTTCCACACATATTTGTTTGAAATGTTCATGTCAATAAAAAATGAATGTTAATATTGATTGCAGGAGGAAATGTGAAGCTAATGAGCCTCGTGCAATTGAATAATGACATATTGGACCATTGTCTATAATTTGACTAATGGCCTCTTAATGGAGAAATAATGGACTGTAATTGAATAATTCCATCATTTCAAGTGCAGTAATTCACTTTGACACGAAACGACATAGATGTTATTTCCTGACTGTATGTGACAAAATATCTCTTCTGTGAGTTCTGTCTGTCAATTTGTTACATGAGATTCAGATTCAGATTAATTTATTTCACAAATTATATGGAGGAGTCCCTCCCAATGACAACACTAATGGTACGATGATAGAGCGCCCTTGACAACATGGATGATTAATTAGGACTGTATGTCCTGTATTTGTAAATATGGTAGGCCAATTATAGAACAGGAGGAGGACCAGGCAATGATGCATTAAATAATTGCAGTCCGACATACAGAGTCCTATAAACAGTGATAAATACAGCTCTTTTAAAAAGCAGGCACACTTGTAAAACTTCAACAAAAATCTGAGATGTTCCAAAATGATTGAAAAATGAAAGTTATAAAGCAATTTAAATTGATTTACTTGATTCCTGAAATTATTCACCAAGTTGTTTTCCACATCAACCAATAAGCATTTTCACACATTGTTGGTAGATTTTCCTATCTGAGAAGTGAAATATTAGACAAGAAAACACATTGGGGTCATGAGAAAAAGGTTATTTGGACAATAGTTTTTGGACTCTTTACCCTATTTAAATTGTTTCATACCTTCCTTTATGACACTTCCAAGATTTTATTGAAGTTTTAAAAGTGTGCCTGCTTCATTTACAGCCTTCCACTTTGATAAAGAAAAAGAGTGGAATGTTGCAATGTGAAAATGGCACTTGGTGTGTCACCATGCTGATGATTTGTCATGATCATACCCAATACTATCAATGTTAATTTGATTTAAGGAGACTAATCCCACTTGTTGGTGACAGCCAAACGAAATGATTATGTATCTGATTTTCACTCTGAAATCAGTTTTGACAAGTCAAATGGCCTTCTATTGATCTTGCAAAATTGAACGGCCTCTATGGTTCCCATGTTGAAGTAGAGTACATGACACTTCATCAGCTATCATTAATTAGTCAACAAATGCATTTTTCACAGTGAACTGATCCTCATTGTGTCTATATCAAAGTGGAAGGCTGTAAAAGAGCTGTAGGTCAAGGTGACCAAGCTAGAGCTGAAATCAAACTCCAGACCCTACTACCAATGCCTAGCAAAGTGAGGATAAGTCGGATAAGATATGTGCTACGATAAGCCAATTAATGAATATTGATTCATTATGGATTCATGATGCTAATATTCATGTACAATAATCATTTGATTATCGGGTATCACTTACATCATGTCCTTTATTGATTGCAAATTGTCCCTGTCTTGTCATGCATATGATCAGCAATAATTTCACTATGTATCATAGACTCTCATGGATGTATGCATAATTCATTGCTATGGAAAATTGCAATATAATTATGCAAGCTTCATAGCTGCTTACCATATAGGAACCAAGGTCACAAATGCATATTTGCAAAGTTGGAAATATTTATTTTTGTTCCATGACCCCTATGTAACAAGCCCTCTGATTGGCCAACAACCCACCTGCATAATGTGATGTTCACCTGTGTGCAGTGGTGTGTGACAGGCAGGTCAATAACAAAAGTGTTATTCACTGATCAGTGAATATAACATTTGTTATTGACCTCCCTGGAAAAAAATTTCCGAAAAAAAAAAAAAAAATTCCGAAAAAAAAAATTTCCGGAAAAAAAAAAAAAATTTCCCGGAAAAAAAAAAAAATCCAAAAAAAAAAAAATTTTCCGAAAAAAAAAAAATTTCCGAAAAAAAAAAAAGTTTTTGAAAAAAAAAAAAATTTCCGAATAAAAGAAAATTTCCTCAAAAAATATTTTTTCCAAAAAAAAAAAAAATTCAAGAAAAAAAAAATTTTCCCAAAAAAAATTATCATGGAACAAAACAATTGTGGACTTCAGTTTCGGTCAATATCAGGTTTTACGGACCTGACCTAGTGATATTCACCTCGGCCTTCGGCCTCGGTGAATATCACCGGTCAGGTCCGTAAAACCTGATATTGACCTCAACCGAAGTCCATAATTGTATATTATTACATGACCACTATGCTAGAGCGATGCTGATTGGCCTAAATCAGTCACATGACGACATCATAAAAACTCATATTGCATGGTTCGGGTGCAATATGAGATTTTTCCAAAAAAAAATTTGTTTACAATTTATTTTTTTTCAGATTTTTTCAAATTGCATGGTTCGAGTGCAATATGAGTTTTTATTTAAAAAAAAGAAAAATCCCAATTTTTTTTTTTTTTTCATATTTGTTTTTTGACTGAAAAAAAAAATTTTAGAAATTTTTTTTTTTTCGGAATGGAACATTATATTGGAAGCATAGTGGTCATGTAATAAAACAAATACGGCACTTATTATCGTGCAATATGAACATTTATTTGCACTCGTAAATTCATATTGAACTCGGGCTGCGCCCTCGTTCAATATGAATTTCCTCGTGCAAATAAATTTTCATATTGCACTCATATCATGCCGTATTTGTATAGTATATGCTCCGTTAATGCTTCATTTATACCGTCCAATTGTTTTAATGAGAGAGGGGGATTGGCTCGGTTGGTTTTGCTCAGGGCGTCTTATCGCTGGGTTTCGGGTTCAATTTCAGCTCTCGTCGGGTCAATTGGATCTTTGTGTAAGTTGGTCAGCTACTGTAGAACTGACGAAGTTGGCAACTTTGCCAAAGAAACCTGCTTGTGTCCGCGAGGAAAGTAGGCATTTCTTCCATTACGCGGGTTAAAATAGCTTGCCGACTTTCCCATGGATTGCCAACTTTCCCCTGGATTGCCAACTTTCCCCTGGGTTGCCAACTTTCCCCTGGATTGCCAACTTTCCCCTGGATTGCCAGTTTATGGTATTTTAATCACCCTTTGCCTCATTGTTGTGTCCTCCTCCTGTCCGTATTAGCCTAGCAAATGCATAAATACAGGACGTAAAGGCCCAATCATCCATCCATCCCTTGTACATGTTATAGTTACTGAAATATCAATTTATCAACTATCAAAATTGAACCAACCATAACAAATTCATCCATCCGCTGAACCACAAGCTGACAAGAGGAATTTCAGACTTCCACAATTCCATTGAGCTAACACTAAACACTACTGCCCTGGGCTTGCTATTCATCAAAGATAATGGCAGAAATCAGTGATGCTCACAAAATTTAAGGAGGAAGACTCCACCAAGAGAAATCTTGAGTTGTGTTAGACATGTGGAGAGGCTAGAGGCTCCTGCAAATTACACAGAAATTGACAGAATCAATCTTTGCTTTAGTGTTTCAGACAAATTTGTTGATCTGATTCTTGAGGCTGTGGGGATTGGAGGATAGTAGATTTTGCAAATGCAAGAAATTTATGTGAACACCAAAACTCTTTTGCAGATGATCTACTGGCTTGATCTGCAGGCACTTTAAGGATGTTCAAAGGCATTATTTCATAAATTTACGCCTTAAGCATGTTTAGGATGTGATCAAAACAGATTATGTTTATTATCTAAGAATTTAGATTATAAAAGGAAAGAAGATTTTGTGAACACAAAGCTGCAGAGTGTTGAATGTTCTATGGCACATCCTTGAAATTTGATTACAAAACATTGAAAAACACCCATAGGAATGGTATTGAAATCATTACTATAATAACATTTTCTATAGCTGCTCATTCGGGTAGATTTACAGCATGTACAGTGCTGCAATTTGGTTGGTTGTTTTTGTCTATGATAGCAGTTTCAGATTTTGCCTGTCAGACTCTCAGTATACATGTATGGTATAGAAGCTCAGAACTCCGGATAGAACTTACAAGTTTCAGATTTCGCCTCTGGATATTCCATACGATTGATCAAGCTTCTCTTACGGTAAGAAAAAAAAATCAGAAAAACAAAAAAATTAAAGAGATTTCCAATTTGAAAGCATCTGCCAGTGCTTCCAGCATCAAAATGCAGCAGTCTTCTTCAGATCACAGACTTCAAAGGGACGATTGCTTGTCCGGCATAAATCGCACTCAATAATCACCAGTAAGATTTTCCTGAGTTGTCTCTGGACTGCTAAATTGTTTCTGGATAGTCTGGATAGACTGCTTGATCCAGAGATATGTGGTTTTTATGGAAATTTGTAGTTGTCAAGCATAATTATTTCCTTAAAAACATTTTTACATCCAGTCTGGTATTAGGTATAGCCGTATAGGGCTACTGTTGTCTGTAGTTCATGGTATTGATCTAGATACTAATGCTCATTGGGTGTTGCGTGACTTTCATCACCATTTACAGAGAGAGGTTACCATCTCCAGGTATATGGTCCCGAAACTCCAAATAGACTTTTTTCTGCCTTGAAATAAGATAATTGGTCACCAAGATATGGTTTGAATGAATATAAGGCAAGTGCCATGAAGTAGAAGACAGGGAATATGGTGCATATGAATACTTCAAAAATATTGGTTGTAGGATATGTATCCGCTATCCAGCTTGCCTTCTACTAGAGATATGCATTGCAAGGGCCATAAACAACTGATACGGGCAGAAATCAATGTGGTGTCATCGGTCAAGTGGTCAGTTTCCTCCCAAGAGACATGTTTGTCACAACCTCTTGCTAACTTGACATAGCGGCCCTAAATCACAAGATCACTTGTCTGGTCTGGAGCTTTAGATATCCGGTCCAGTGCTACATGGCAAAGCTATCTGTCAACTGTATGTGTAGAAAATTAGTTTGCATGGTTAGGATAAAGCTTATTTACTATGTCTGGGAGATATAGATTCTCAGTCATCAACCCGTTTTCATGTATTCTTTTAATGTGCTATCTTTTTTATTAAATGTAACATTAAGAATATTGGTATGTTTACATTAAGAGATATGGGAATTGTGGCCAAATCTTGAAGAAAATATTAATGTCGACTGAAAGCTGCCAAATTTATGATCAAAGTGAGGCAAGGCAGAACTATTCTGAACTATTTGCATACTACATAGGCCTATTTGCAAATTATGTGTCAGCAGCATTTAATTGATTATACCACTCATAAGTGCAATTAGAGTACAGTGTGAGGTTCTAAATTTCTCGATCCACCACCTTAACATGCATTACCGTTTTCCATAAATCTTTGAGACATGGCCACATATTCTTGCCCATGGTTATTTTGGTCCGCTCATAAGTCTCATCAATTGTTCATGGCTGCATGTCAAGGGCAACCATAGGCCTCTTTTAACATTTTCTATGAGGATTCTTCACAATTGTCTTGTGAAGTGTTGTAAACAATGACCTGCGGATGACTTTCAATGAAATAGGATCTGCTTTACATAGAATGCCATAGCTTACTAAAAGAGGAATTTGCAACTGGCGCTCGTATTGTTCAAATGCAAAATCTTCTTTGGGCTCTGAGCAGCTCCCAGTTTGTGTGTTCTCCAACTTCTAGTATTTTGAGCTCTCATTCTATTCTACTATAAGTGTGATCAGTTAATTGGCCTTTACAAGGAAAGCTGAACAGGTTCGTTGTCAACTGAAAATTTTCATAAAGGTATCACAGAGAAAATAAACTATTTTGGTAATTTGGTTCTGTTCCTGTGCCCTGTGGAGTGTCGAGTCTTTCGACCCCTTCTTTACAATAATTTGACTTGCTGAAAGGTCTTTTATTTCTGCTTTATTGACATAAAACAAAGAGAAATAAAGATGTTATGAGCCACAAGTTTTCAAATTTTCTCATTTGAAAAAAGATATCCCACAAAAGGTAAACAGAACTGATTGTGTGTCAGTTTGTAGACACTCTTTTATATAATATTCTCTGAAGGATTTCTCATTTTGTGGCCAGTTTCCCATTTTGTGTTTGCCTTCAAACATAAATATTCTCTCCATTCTGCAGTCAGCAAACAGCTTCAATATTTAATCACAGTCAGTCTAATTTACCAAATTATGGACAAACTTTTGAAGGCTGCACACAAATTGATTTTGCAGTGAGAAGTAAAAGCAACGAGAACCTTGTATTTGTTGAAAGCACAATGTAATCAAATGGAAAAGTTGGCTGGTGTACTTTAAACCACTTATCAAATTTGACACAGCGGCTGAAACACAATCTACAGAATGTAGCTGACAGCGCTATGTATAGTGGCTTCACATTCCAAGAGCTTATAAAAAAGCAGCCAATAGGCATGCACTGTGTAAAATTTGAATCAGCCCATAGACTGTCCTAACTTGCAAAGTCCAAAGGGATCAATGGTGGTGAAAACTTTTGCTCTGTGCTGCACATCCGTTCTAAAACATCCTCATCAATTTCTCAACTTCTGGACTAGTTCTTGTCATCAGCACAAGAGGACTCCACTCAGCACTTAGGCATAGGCACTATGAGGCACCTTTGATAATTGGGGCACACTCTGGGAAACTTCCAGCATTTGAATAGACTTATAATGGGACTCTGAAATGACTCTCAAAGAGTTGTCAGAAGTCTGTGGCATTCAATTCTACCAATGACAAAATCAATGTTGGGGCTCTTCTCCTAACCCATCTAACTTCTGTAGACTCCAATAGCTGTAACTAAGTAGGAAAATCAAGTTGTCGCATCTGTGGGCCTGCAATTTGGGAAAGTGGGTTTGTTGTAAAGAGGGTTAGGCACGGCTTGGAAACTGATTGAAAGTGTCTTGTGTAGTTTGGCCACAAGTCCCTTCAACTGTATTTTGTGTCTGCTCTATGCAGGACACTACTACAATGTACAGCTGTAGTTGCAAAAGTTAAGATGTTCTATTGACTATTCAAAACCAAAACTGCTTAATATACCTGAACAAATATTTTGCACTGAAATAGTGGACTGAAGGTTTTTCAATATTTTTGTAAGTTTGAACTGCTTACTTGAATGAAATAGAGCTTAAAAAATTCATTGATTGCTCAAAGTGGCTATATATGAAGCTATGATATGTATACCGTGTATGGCTCTGTTGTCTCCTCTTTTCAATGTCTCTGTCAACTAATAAGCATTTCAGCAACAGGAAGATACGTGGTATGTAACCAAAGCAAGGAAAAGAGGTTCAGGATAAATTGAACTGAATTGTACAGATCCTGTTGAATAGGTGTCAGCTCCTGGGGATGGTCCCCTTAACTGGTTTCTGGGTATGTGGTTTGGTAAAATTGCATTTAGTGTCGTATTCAATCAATCACTTGATAGAGCCTAAAAGATATACAAGGATAATTTTAAGCAGATGCTTCTGTACAACAAGTATTAAAATATAAAGGATTAAAAGTAGCCTTTGTGTTCTGATTTTGCCCCATAAAATTTCAAGGAGGTTCCATAGAACACAGCTTTGTGTTCGCAAAATCTTCTTTCTTTTTATTGTGTAATCTTCGACACAATCTGTTTTGATCATATCCTGAAGGCGTAAATTTATGAAATAATGCCTTTGAACGGTGTTGAAGCACCTGTAGATCATGCCGCCATATAATGTGTAAAGAGTTTTTGGTGTTCATATCAATTTCTTACATTTGCAAAATCTGCTATCCCTTTCCACTCAGAGTGAGATCAACACTATAGCAAAGATTGATTCTGTCAATTTCTGTGTAATTTGCAGGAGCCTCCAACCTCTCCACATGTCTAACGTAAGTCAAGATTTCTCTTGGTGGAGTCTTTCTCCTTAAGTTTTGTGAGCATCAGTGATTTCTGCCATTATCTTTGATGAATAGCAAGCCCAAGGCATTGGTGTTAGCTCAATGGAATTGTGGTTGTCTAAATTTATCTTGCAGTGCAGTGGTTGGTTGAATTTCGATAGTCAGCAGGTTGGGAAATTGAAATGTTAGTGACTACAATTGGATGGATGTATGATTGGGGCCTTACTTCCTGTATTTATGAACATTGGTAGGCTACTATGACATTTGTGACCTCACTGGTACAATGCTAAGCAGCTATAGGAAGCTTCCTTAATTCTATTGCAATTTTCCATTGCTATGAACTATGTTTAGTATGCTATATGCATATATGATCAGCTGATTGAATGCTATAACGGCAGATCGTTGCCCATAAATCTTGGAGAGATGGCTATATATTCTTGCCCGGGGATATTTTGGTAAGCTGATAAGTCTCATCTATTTTTCATGGCTGCATGTCAGGGGCTAACCAAGGTCTCTTTTAGCATCTTTTATGAGGAATTACTTGTAAGCAATGAAAGTCTGTAAGATAAGATCTTCTTCCCTTAGAACGCCACGGTAAAAAAAAAATTGAGAGAATTTCTATCCGTGTGCTTTGTTCAAATGTAAAATCCAACTTCTAATATACGAAGTGCTCAATTACTTTGTAATTGGTTATCAGGCTCATATGCGAAGAACAGCAGGTTGGCTTTCAACTCCTGATTTAGAAAAAAGCACCATAAAGAAAACAGTATTGTTTCAGCTCTCTGTAGACTATGAATCTCAACCCTTTCAAAACAGTCATTTGACTTGTCAAAAGAACTCATACTACTACTTTATTCGCTTTATCATGTTTATACAAAGAAAAATAAAGTAGTTGTCTGCCATGAGTCTTCGTATTGTTCTAATTTGAAAAATGATTTTGATTGAATTGAATTGAATTTACTAATTTATATAGCGCTCCTATTTGAAAAAACATTCTAGGGCGCTGTACAATAAATAAGGATTATGATAGATTAAAATATATAAAGAAATGTAAAAACATGATAATGACTAAAATAAATTAATTACTAAAAATAATTTTACCACGTTAAAAACATAAATTGGTAAGACGATAAAAACTAAGTTTATAAATAAATATTAACAGAATAATTGATTGAAGTGAAGGGTAGACTTAACGCACATAATATGAAAACAGGGATGAAAATATGATAAACCCACTGGCCACGTTTGTTGCCTATGGGTCAGTTATTTATTAAAATATTCATTGAATAGTTGAGTTTTTAGTTTCTTTCTGAAGGAGTCAATATTATTACATTCGCGTAGTTCTGATGGTAGATTGTTCCAATGATGTGGGCCTGCGACTGAGAAACTTCTCTTTGCGAAGGTTGCTCGAGTTGTTTTTGGTACTATCAGTTTAATGCCGGTGTCAGAGGAAGATCTTGTTATGCATGCTGGTGTTTTTTGTATGTTCCCGCAGAAGGTAAAGAGAACTGTTTTTATTTCAGTCTGTAGAATCACTTACATATTCATTCTGTGTCTAGTCTTCCATTTTGTGTTTGCCTCCGTCATAAATATTCTCTCCATTCTGCAGTCAGCAAACAGCTTCAATATTTAATCACAGTCAGTCTAATTTACCAAATTATGGACAAACTTTCCAAGGCTGCACACAAATTGATTTTGCAGTGAGAAGCAAAAAGGAGCAGGAACCTTGTATTTGTTGAAAGCACAATGTAATCAAATGGAAAAGGTGGTGTACTTTAAACCACTTGTCAAATTTGACACAGCGGTTGAAATGCAATCTACTGATGTAGCTGACAACGTTATGACAGTGCTTTTTCTAGGACCAAAATTCAATTAGCTACAAAGGTCAATTTTCAGTGAAATGCATGGATGTGTGGCTAATTTGCATGCAAATAATTGCAATTTTCATCAGCCACACGGGGGATGCATTAGCTAATGCTAATGTGGCTAATGGTTAGGAAAAGCACTGCGTAATGTATAATGACTCCGCCAACTCAAGAGCCTCAGAAAACACCCAATAGCCATGTATTGTGTAAAATTTTAATTAAGTTTGTTCCAAGTTGCGAAATCCAAAGGGATCAATGGTGCCAAAAAAGTTTCGTCTGCACAGCACATCCATTATCATCCTCATGATCACCCTATTTCCACTTCTCAATTAGTACTTGTCATCAGCATAAGCCGCCTCCACTTAACACTTAGCCTCCCTGTGGCACCTTGGAAAATTGGAGCTACACTCTGGGAAACTTCCAGCATTTGAACAGACATGTAATAGGACTCTGAAATGACTCTTAAACAAGCGGTCAGAAGTTTGTGGCATTCAATTCTACCAATGACAAAATCAATGTTGGGGCTCTTCTCCTAACCTGTCTAACTTCTGTAGACTCCCAATAGCGGTAACTAAGTCAGAGAATCAAGTTGTGGACATCTGTGGGCCTGCAATTTGGGAAAGTGGGTTTGTAGTAAAGAGGGTTAGGCAAGACTTGAAAACTGATTGAAAGTTCCTTTTGCTGTTTAGCCACAAGTCCCTTCAACTATATTTCTGTGTCTGCTCTGTGAAGGACCCTACTGCACAGTGCACAGTTTTTGCAAAAAGTTAATAGGCTGTACTTGATTATTCAAAACCAAAACTGCTTATTTTTTTATGTATAATGAATGACCTCGAAATATTTTTCTGGTTTTGTTTGTGCAAAAGATAGACAGTGAATAAGTGACAATATCCTGAAATGTTTTTCCCTGAAATAGCAGACTGAAGGTTTTTCAAGATTGTTGTAACTTTGAACTGCATGCTTGAATGAAATGGTGCTGGAAAATTCATTGACTGCTCGAAGTGGCTGTATATATGAAGCTATGGCAAGTCTCTGCTATCTCCTCGTGTCTTTTTCTTTCTCAACGAATTCGGCATTTCAGCCACTGGAAGGAACCATGATTTATAAACAAAACAAAGAAAAGTGATTCTGGATTAATCTAATTTAATCAAATAGCCGCCATTGAATAGGTGTCAGCTCCAGGCAATGCCCCCCCCCCCATTAACTAGTTTCCAATGTTTCTATTTGGTCACCAGGATTGTTTTTGGATGTGATGAAGGCGAAGTGAGAAAATTCACTTGATAAGGTGCGAAAAGCTTAAAAATGGTTGCAGAATACTTATCTAGCTGGCCTTATACAAAAATATGCAAGAGCCATAGAGGACAGAAATGAATGTGGTGTCATTGGTCAAGTGGTCAGTTTCCTCCCATGAGACATGTTTGTCACAACCTCTTGCTAACTTGACATAGCGGCCCTAAATCACAAGGTCACTTGTCTGGTCTGGAGCTTTAGATACTCGGCATAGTGCTACACGGCCAAACTGTTTGTCAACTATAGGTAAAGCAAATGAGTTTGTGTGGTCAGGATGAAGCTTGCAGAAAATGTGAATGTTTCGAAAGTTTATTACTGGATGCAGGAAATTCCTATATATCCTGCTCCTGGGCAGTGTGTATTTAGTGCACAGACATATAAAATTGTTTGTATTATATATGTTATATGTTAATTTTGTAATGCAACAGTACTGCGTCAGTTATGCATCTCACTATGAGAGCACTTATGTAATAGTTAAAGATTCCCAGTTGAACAAATGCCATAGCAGCAGATAATTGCCGATAAATCTTGGAGAAATGACCACATATTTTTGCCCAAGGTTATTTTGGTCCGCTCATAGTCTCATCAATTTTTCATGGCTACATGTCAAGGGCCAACCAAGGTCTCTTTTAGTATCTTCAATGAGGAAGTACTCCTGAGTTGGTCGACAATTGTCTTTTGAAGTGTTGTAAACAATGACAGTCTATAAAATAAGATCTGCTTCCCAACATCGCCAACAAAAAATTTGTGTCCCTGTACACGGTTCAAATGTAAAACCTGTTTCGTACTCCGCAGTGCTTTTCCTAGGACCAAAATTCAATTAACCACGGAGGCTAAGTTTCAGTGAAATGCATGGATGTGTGGCTAATTTGCATGCAAATATGCAATTTTATTTAGCCACCTCCGGGGGAGGATGCATTAGCCAATGCTAATGTGGCTAATGGCTAGGAAAAGCACTGTACTCCGCATATGAAATCCCTAACTTAGAGTATTCTGAGCTTTCATCTACTCTTGTAATTGGTTATTGGCCTTATGCGAAGAAAGGCAAGCGAGTAAGTTGTCAAGTTAATGTCAACCCAAGTTTTACAAAAGGTACCACCAAGAAAGTAGGCCTAAACTGCAGCGGTTCAGTTCTCTGCTGGCTGTGAAGTGTCAAGCCTTTCATGTCACTTATTTGACTAGCCAAAAAGAACTCACAATGCTACTTTATTGACTTTTAACAAAGAAAAATAAAGAAGTTGCCTTCCATGAGTCGTCATATTCTTCTAATTTGAAAAATTATATCCAACAGAAGATAAACAGAACTGTTTCTGTTTCAGTCTAGTAGACTCACTTACATATTCTGTGTGGGATCTCTCATTTTTTGTCTAGTCTTCCATTTTACGTTTACCTCCATCATAAATATTCTCTCCATTCCTCAGTCAGCAAACAGTTTCAATATTTAATCACAGTCGGTCTAATTTACCAAATTATGGACAAACTTCCCAAGGCTGCACACAAATTGATTTTGCAGTGAGAAGTAAAAGGAGCAGGAACCTTGTATTTGTTGAAAGCACAATGTAATCAAATGGAAAAGGTGGTGTACTTTAAACCACTTGTCAAATTTGACACAGCGGTTGAAATGCAATCTACAGATGTATATGACAACGTTATGTATAGTGTCTCGACCATCTCAAGAGCCTCAGAAAACATCCAATATAGCCATGCATTGTGTCAAATTTTAATCACCCCAAAGTTTGTTCCAAGTTGCGAAATCCAAAGGGATCAATGGTGCCAAAAAGGTTTTGTCTGCACTGCACATCCATTATCATCCTCACAATCACCCTATTTCCACTTCTCAATTAGTATTTGTCATCAGCATAAGTGAGCTCCACTTAACACAGCCTCCTATAGCACCTTGGAAAATTTCAGCTACACTCTGGGAAACTTCCAGCATTTGAACAGACATGTAATGTCACTCTGAAATGACTCTTAAACAAGCGGTCAGAAGTTTGTGTCATTCAATTCCGCCAATGCCAAAATCAATGTTGGGGCTCTCCTCGTAACCCCTCTCACTTCTGTAGACTCCCAATAGCGGTCACTAAGTCAGAGAACATCTGTGGGCCTGCAATTTGGGAAAGTGGGTTTGAAGTAAAGAAGGTTAGGCAAGCCTTGAAAACTGATTGAAAATGTCTGATGTGGTTTGGCCACAAGTCCCTTCAAATATAATTCTGTATCTGCTCTATGAAAGACCCTACTGAACTGCAGTTGCAAAAGTTAATAGGCCCTACTTGACTATACAAAACCAAAAATGCTTATTTTCTGATGTATAATGAATGACGTTGAAATATGTTTCAAGTTTTGTTTGTACAAAATATAGTTATGATGGACAGTGAGTGACAAAATCCTGAATTTTTTTGCCCTGAAATAGCGGACTGAAGGTTTTTCTAGATTGTTGTAAGTTGAATTTCATACTGGAAAGAAATAGTGCTGTATAAAATTCGTTGACAGCTCGAAGTGGCTGTATATGAAGCTGTGGTAAGTCTCACGCTGCAGTCACGCAACATATTGCTCTGCTTTCGCCTCTTTTGACATGTTCAATTTCTCTGTCAACAAATGAGCATTTCTGCAACAGAGAGGTACCATGACTTATTATATAGTAAATAACAGTATAACCAAAACAAAGAAATTCTTTATAAATTGAACCAAATTGAATAGCCCCCATTTGATAAGTGGCAGCTCCAGAATACCAAAGATACACAAGAGCCATAGAGACAGAAATCAATGAGGAGCCATCGATCAAGTGGTCAGTTTCCTCCCAAGAGACATGTTTGTCACAACCTCCTGCTAACCTGATATAACGGCCCTAAATCACAAGATCACTTGTCTGGTCTGGAGCTTTAGATACCCGACATAGTACTACATGGCCAAGCTGTCTGTCACCTATGTATGTATAGCAAATGAGTTTGCAGAAAATGTGAATGTTTAGTTTATCACTGGATGCTGGAAAATCGTATATATCCAGCTCCTGGGCAGTGTGTACTTAGCGCACAGACATATATAATCGTTTGTATTATATATATTATATGTTGATTTTGTTGTGCGTCAGTTATGCATCTAATTTGTCGTGCTACTCAAGAGCACAATTGGAGCACTTAAAAAGAACTTGAAGATTCCAGTTGAACAAATGCCATAGCAGCAGATAATTGCCGATAAATCTTGGAGAAATGGCCACATATTCTTGCCCACGGTTATTTTGGTCCACTCATAAGTCTCATCAATTTTTCATGGCTACATGTCAAAGGCCAACCAAGGTCTCTTTTTGCATCTTCAATGAGGAATTACTCCTTGAGTTGGTCGACAATTGTCTTGTGAAGTGTTGTAAACAATGGCAGTCTATAAAATAAGATCTGCTTCCCATAGAATGCCTCGGTCAACTAAAATAGAGTAAATTTGTATCTGTGTACAATATAATGTACATGGTTCAAATGTAAAACCTGCTTTGTACTCTGCGTAAGAAATCTCCAACTTATAATATTCTGAGCTGTCATCTAGTGGTAATTGGTTAATTATTGGCCTTATGCGAAGAAAGGCAAGCGAGTAAGCTGTCAAGTTAATGTCAACCCTATTTTTTACAAAAGGTATCACAAAGAAGTAGGCCTAAACTGCACTGTTTCAGTTTTCTGCAGGCTACGAAGTGTCGAGCCCTTCATGTCACTTATTTGACTAGCCAAAAGCACTGGTACTGCTACACTATTGACTTTTTACAAAGAAAAATTAAGAAGTTGTCTGCCACGAGTGTTCACATTCTTCTAATTTGAAAGAAGGAAATCCCACTTAGGGTAAACGGAACTGTTTCAGTCTGTAGACTCACTTACATATTCTGTGTGGGAGCTCTCATTTTGTGTTTCGTCCCCCATTAAATTGCATTTGCCTCCATCATAAATATTCTCCCCATTCTACAGTCAGCAAACAACTTCAATATTTAATCACAGTGAGTCTGATTTACCAAATTACGGACAAACTTTCGAAGGCTGAACACAAATTGATTTTGCAGTGAGAAGCTAAAGCAAAAAGGAGCAATAACCTTGTATTTGTTGAAAGCACAATGTAATCAAATGGAAAAGTTGGCTGGTGTACTTTAAACCACTTGTCAAATTTGACACAGCGGCTGAAACACAATCTACAGATGTAGCTGACAATGTTATGTATAGTGGCTTCACCATCCAAAGAGGGCCAGAAAAGCAACCCATGGGCTTGTATTGAGTAAAATTGTGTGAAATATGAATCGGCCTACTGCAGTTTTGCAGAAGTGTTTTACAACTATTGAAATCCAAAGGATCAATGGTGCGTAGAACAAATTTTAGTCTGCATAGACTACAACGACAGTGCACTGCACATCCATTAACATCCCCACCTTACTTCAACTTCTCGACTAGTTCTTGTTATCAGCATAAGAGGACTCCACTTAACACTTAGCCTCTGGGTGGCACCTTGGACAATTGGAGCTACACTTTGGGAAACTTCCAGCATTTGAATAGACTTATAATCAGTCAGGGAAATTATCACCAGCTGATGACAGTCAATGTCCTCAGCCCCACATGACAATCACCCTAGCACTGTCATCACCCTCCCATGACACTCTCACAGTGTCATGGCCTAGCCATGACTTTGGCAGTGCTCAAAATCATCTTTGATAGGCTATTTAAAAAGAACTACTGCAACTATCACTTCCAAACTTAGAATAAAGTTGTATCACAGTGTCAACTAACTCTATGAATTTTGGCAGACCTATCCATTACATAATGAGGAAAAGAACCCGAAGGCTCCAGAGAAATTAGGAAATTGTCATCAGCTGCTGATGACTTTGCAGTATTTCGTGAAATTGGATAGAATTAAGTCCCGCAACTGACATGCTGCTGTGTGGTGAGGATGGCTGCAAAGAGATCAGACTTTCTTCTGGGACCCAACTGATCAACCCCACACACTCAATCATCCTGTCAGGGCCAGGACTTAGCTGGAAATGCAATTGTCATCACATGCTGGTAATTTCCCTGACTGATAATGGGACTCTGAAATGACTCTCAAACAGGCTGTCAGAAGTCTGTGGCATTCAATTCTACCAATGACAAAATCAATGCTGGGGCTCTCATCCAAACCAGTCCGACATCGGTAGACTGAAATAGCTGTAACTAACTCAGAGAATCAAGTTGTGGACATCTGTGGGCCTGCAATTTGGGAAAGTGGGTTTGTAGTAAAGAGGGTTAGGCAAGCCTTGAAAACTGATTGAAAGTTTCTTACTCAATTAGGCTACAACTATTTCTGCTTCTGCCTTATACATGTTATGTGAAAGACACACTATGGTAGTTGCTACTCCACAAAAAGCTAGTAGCTTCATGTTTGGTTGTATGATAAATGAGCTTAAAATGTATTTTGACTGATAGTGGCTGTGCAAATTACGGAATGAATTGGACTGCTGAAAGTCCTGGATTTTTGCTCTGAAGTGCATGATGCATAAAATTGATTAATTTCAAAAAGTTCTGACAATTCTTCAACTGCATACTTGAATTAAATAGGAAATTGATAGATTGTGCCAAAGTGACTGTTGCAGTAGATAAGGCTTTGCTACTATTGAAGACTTTGCAAGTGTAATTCAAGTGTCATTCATTGTATAGCAGACAGAAGTTCAATGTGTTTTCGCCTTGGAGTGTCGGACATCCTGAGGATATTCTGATCTTTCCTCCTTGCATCGCATGGCTGGCCTAATGGTTGTCTGTAGCCACTGGACACTCTCTGCATCAATGAACAAAAGTAATAAAACTCCTCTCCTCAGAAACTGCAGGGACAACCAAAAAATATAGGATTGTAGTCCTGAGTGTTGCAGCGTGTCTTTTGACTTCTTGAGGATACTCTGATCTCTTCTCCTTGCATCGCATGGCTGGTCTAATGGCTGTAGAGTTGGTGCACGCCACTGCACGGACTATCATAGGTTGTTTTCAATGCCTGCCATCTCCTCTTTTTAACCGGCCTAACAGCGGAGGCCGGTTAATACAGGAGCTGTAAATGGATCAGGTGAAACCATAAACAGTAACCACAAACCAGTAACCACAAACCAGTAACCACAAACCAGTAACCACAAACCAGTAACCACAAACCAGATGTAAACCACTGTTTTTCCCCATTGTGACCTTAATATTTCATTTACAGTTATGAAATTTGGTACAGGTGTGGGACTCTGGGTATGGATTGGGAACATGTCGAGAAATCCAAGATGGCTGACGTTTTGTGGCGGCCATTTTGGCAGCTATCTTCTATATTCTTGAACTGCCCATTGTGACCTTAATATTTCACTTGCAGTTATGAAATTTGGGACACGTATGGGCCTCTGGGTATGGATTGGGAACATGTCAAAAAATCCAAGATGGCTGACATTTTGTGGCGGCCATTTTGGCAGCCATCTTTCTTCATTCTTGAACTGCCCATTGTGACCTTAATATTTCACTTACAGTTATGAAATTTGGTACAGGTATGGGACTCTGGGTATGGATTGGGAACATGTCGAGAAATCCAAGATGGCTGCCGTTTTGTGGTGGCCATTTTGGCAGCCATCTTTCTTCATTCTTGAACTGCCCATTGTGACCTTAATATTTCACTTACAGTTATGAAATTTGGTGCAGGTATGGGCCTCTGGGTATGGATTTGGAACATGTCGAGAAATCCAAGATGGCGGCCATTTTGTGGTGGCCGTTTTGGCAGCCATCTTTCTTCATTCTTGAACTGCCCATTGTGACCTTAATATTTTATTTACAGTTATGAAATTTGGTACAGGTATGGGACTCTGGGTATGGATTGGGAACATGTCAAGAAATCCAAGATGGTTGACGTTTTGTGGCGGCCATTTTGGCAGCTATCTTTCTTCATTCTTGAACTGCCCATTGTGACCTTAATATTTCACTTGCAGTTATGAAATTTGGGACACGTATGGGCCTCTGGGTATGGATTGGGAACATGTCAAAAAATCCAAGATGGCTGCCGTTTTGTGGCGGCCATTTTGGCAGCCATCTTTCTTTATTCTTGAACTGCCCATTGTGACCTTAATATTTCACTTACAGTTATGAAATTTGGTGCAGGTATGGGCCTCTGGGTATGGATTGGGAACATGTCGAGAAATCCAAGAAGGCAGCCATTTTGTGGTGGCCATTTTGGCAGCCATCTTTCTTCATTCTTGAACTGCCCATTGTGACCTTAATATTTCACTTGCAGTTATGAAATTTGGTACAGGTATATAACTCTGGGTATGGATTGGGAACATGTCGGTAAATCCAAGATGGCGGCCATTTTGTGGTTGTCATTTTGGCAGCCATCTTTCTCCATTCTTGAACTGCCCATTGTGACCTTAATATTTCACCTACAGTTATGGAATTTGGTACAGGTATGGGACTCTGGGTATGGATTGGGAACATGTCGAGAAATCTGAGATGGCGGCCATTTTGTTGTGGCCATTTTGGCAGCCATCTTTCTTCATTCTTGAACTGCCCATTGTGACCATTATATTTCACTTACAGTTATGAAATTTGGTACAAGTATGGGACTCTGGGTATGGATTGGGAACATGTTGAGAAATCCAAGATGGCGGCTATTTTGTGGTGGCCATTTTGGCAGCTATCTTTCTGCATTCTTGAACTGCCCATTGTGACTATAATATTTCACTTAAAGTTATGAAATTTGGTACAGGTATGGAAATCCAAGATGGCTGCCATTTTGTGGTGGCCATGTTGGCAGCTATCTTTTTTCATTTATTGAACTGCTCATAGTGACCTCAATATTTCGCTTAGAGTTATAAAATTGTTTACAGGTATAGGCCTGTGGGTATGGATCAGGGACATGTTGAGAAATCCAAGATGGCGGCCATTTTGGCAGCCATCTTTCTTCATTTCTTGAACTGCCCATTGTGACCTCAATATTTCACTTAAGAGTTATGAAATTTGGTACAGGTATGGGGCTGTGGGTATCAGACGGGAACATGTTGAGAAATCCAAGATGGCAGCCACTTTGTGGCAGCCAATTTGGCAGCCATCTTTCTTCATTCTTGAACTGACCATTGTGACCTTAATATTTTACTTACAGTTATGACATTTGGTACAGGTATTGGCCTGTGGGTATGGATGAGTAACATGTTGAGAAATCCAAGATGGCGGCCATTTTGACAGCCATCTTTCCTTTTTTTTAGAAATCTGTTCAAACTGCATTGATTCTATACTAATAGTCTAGCATCTTCCAATCAACTATTTCTCCTATCTTCCAATATCAGTTGCTCAGTGGTTTAAGCAATGGCACCTTCAATTTCATTGCGCTAGGCCGGTTTTGAATCCGCGGATTCTTGTTTATTTTCTCTTTAGAGGATTGTAACACTTTGGTGATAATGAACTCTCCACTGCGGACTCCTGGAGTAATTAGCGTTATATGACCATTATACGAAATATGGTTTGATGAGTATTCACCGACTTGGTTGTATTCTAGTGCTCCTGTTTTATTCTTTCTCTTGTCTTCTGGTTGTCTGTAGCTATTGGACATTTCTGCATCATTGAAAACAACAGAAATACTCTCAGAGTTCTAGACTACATCAAAGCATTAGGAATAGTCTGGCTGGTGACAGTGCGACTTTTGTTACGCTCTCATTTTCTCTCAAGGGATATCAAATTACACAAATTTGTGTTATGCGATTTGGTGTTGTCAGTCAGGTTATTTCCCCCTTCTAGTTATAAACTTGTAACTGATATGAATTTATGAAATACCTTTTTGTAAGCTCCTACGGGAAAGAATGCAAAAGACAGTTGCAAAATTTTTAGATATAAAAGAAGTTGAAATTTGAGCGATCTTAGAAGAACATCACTCAGAATTTCTTTTTATTAAAGCAGTGCTCTTCATTGAAGTGGTCTTCTGCATTCTGTCCACTTCCATTTCTGCACTGCAATGGAGTGCAATCACAGTAAAGATACTGTTGCACTACAAGCCTTTTATTTTGAACAAGCAGCATCCTGATATAATGATATTTGAAGGTTGAATCTTCTGCTAAAATACAAAAGAGCTTTTAGTGCTTAGTCTGGCTTTGTCATCGGCGACGGTCACACTCAAAAGGCTTTTAGATTCTGTCTCATCTCTCTGTCCACTTACATGGTGCTGCAATGTACGTATCAGAACAATTCTTTAGATGCATCCAGAAAGAGTTTATAGTGAGATTTCATAGCCATGTTTCTGCTCAATTATAAGGCTGATATATAACAGAGTCCAATTTGAGCTGTAGCCTACTGTGAGAATTATTGTCACCTGGTGACTGGATCTGTGGTCAGCCATTGTAAGAGGTCTTGTTGCTGTCAGTCCGGTCATCTGATCACGTGCTATATGTCTCATCTTGACAGTGAGGGTTCGGATCTGGTGGCCAGTATTCCATAACAATACAGGTTGGCTATCTGGCAGACCATTCTGTGCTAAGTTAGCTTTGCATTTTGCTGTCTTTACACTGTCAATGCTTCTGTGGACTATCTGTGTTGTTGCTGTTATATATTATGCATATTCTGGCGTTCAGAAGTCTGTGGCAATGTGGCATTCAATTCCACTACTAATGACAAAATCAATGCTTGGGCTCTTCTCCTAACCAGTCTGACTGCTGTGTAGACTCCAAAAGCTGTAACTAACTTAGAGAATCAAGTTGTGGAAATCTGTGGACCTGCCATTGGCGAAGTGGGTTTGCAGAAAAAAGGGTTCGGCAAGGCTTGAATCTCAAAGTTTCTTACAGAGTTTGGCTGCAACTATTTCTTTGTCTGCCTCACAAAGACACTCATTGGTATAGTTGTTACTCCAGGAAAGCTACTGGATTCTGTTTTGCTGATTACATCCAAAAACTGCTTACAAGTTAATTATATAAGAGGATGTTTTTGAGATATAGTGCATTGCAAAATATGAATGAAGTGGTTTACAAATAAAAATGACGTGTTTTTGCCCTGAAAGTGCGATATACTGCACATTATGCATGTTGTGCAGTGCATATAATTTTTCCAAGTCTGATTGATGTGAAGTTGTGAACTGCAATCTTGAATGAAATCAAATATTTATCGTCAATTCCAAAATGACTGTATAGTGTATATGGGGCTTTCCTGCAATGGAAGTCTCTTGCAGTGTGTAGGAGATAGTAGAAGTTTCTTATGTCTCGGACTTCCTGAGGATATTCTGATCCTTCCTTCTTGCACCGCATGGCTGGTCTAATGGTTGTTTTAGTAGCTACTGGACACTCTTTGCATCAGTGAACAAAAGTACTTTCCCCAGAAACGCAGGGACTACAGTTCTGAGTAAGAGCGCTACATCCCATCTACTTTATGTTAGAAGTAGTTCAATATATGGCTTTGGCTTCAAGAGGTGATTCTGTTGTGATCTTTCCTTGCGAAATGGGGGGGTGGGTTGGTCTAGTGGTAGCGTGCTGGACTGCCAATCGCTGGGTCCAGGGTTCGAATCCAGCTCATCTGGGCCTATGTCGGACGGCTGTTTCAATCATCCTTCATCTCATTGTCGTTCCTCCTCTCCTTATTAGCCTACCAAGCGCATAAATACAAGACGTAAAGCCAGAATCATCCATCCATCCATCCTTGCTGAACTGCATGGTAAGTCTAATTCAGTAATTGGCAGTGTGGTAGTCACTGGGTACTTTCTGTACCACCAAAACAAATATACAGTTTGTCTCACAACATGCGAACTGGTGTTTGGTCCAATTCCTCATCCACAGGTCACACGTTTGAAATACTCCCGGATAGAAGAGCCAATTTGTAATTGATTTATCACATTTTTGTGATGTTTTTTTGCTTTTTTTGTCAGATTTTTGACGACGACCGTGCTTTCTAGAAATAAGACAGACTGTAGATGAAATTTCAAAACTGAAAGTGGTTCTATAGTCCTGAATCTGACCACTTGAGCATATTCTGATCTTTCCTCTTTCATTGCTTGACAGGTTTAATGTTTGTTTGCAGCCAATTGACACTTTCAAACTGCTTTCTGTATCAATGGATAAAGTAGTTCTATGTGTTGTACTACTGGACCAGTGACATCACAAGAATTATTAATTACATTCGTACCAGCTGCATATTAGGTTGTTCTTCTGTCTCCTCTTTTTCTCTTTTGTCCCAAGGGAGTCAGTATTCTGCTTGATATTGCAATGAACAGCTTGAAGGAAAGGACCATGTCATGAGCAAAAATGTGATATGATTGGATTCTGGTACAGTGTAATCAAAATCTGATTTTTTTTTACCAACATAAAAAACTATGTAGAGTAAATTATTTCAGAGAACATGAGAACAAAAATGTACAAACAGGCAGACAAAAACATGGTGTAAAGTTCAAAATTGTGTGTTCTTTCATTGGTGTAATAGTTGTCCACTACCATGGTCACTGGACATCAAAACATCACAAGTGGTATCGCTGGTGACAAGTAATTTTGTTTTCCATGGGGCTCCCATTCTTCTATGAACAATGTCAAATTACTCAGATTTGTAGCGCATTGACTATTGTATCAGAACCAATACCACCAGAAAATGTTTGGACACATTTTACAAAATATTTCCCAATCAGTCAATATTCCAAGAGGCAGTATGATGGTAGACTCCCTTCACTTGTATGCACCAGACTGCAACTGCATGCAATTACAATAATTATACTGATAGCACTACTAGCCTTCCATTTTGAACAAGCAAAATGCTATTTCAAGGTTGAATCTTCCGCTAAAATACAAAAGAGCTTTTAGTGCTTAGTCTGGCTTTGTCATCAGTGAAGGTCGTCACTCAAAAGGCTTTCAGATTCTGTTGCTTCTCCCGGGCTGCTTCAAGTCTGCTAAGTGCATGATGCTTCGTTTTTGTTTTATTTTGATGATGTATTGATTGTTTGAATAAGATACATCCGGAAATTGATTTGCATCCATATTTCTGCTCAATTTATGTCCACTTATGAGCTGAATTTCTCATGGGGAGTCATGGCCTTATTATTTTCTGTTTGCATATGTTTTGGTCATTATCAAAGAGATAATGGTTTTGCTTGAAATATGTATTTGTTTGATTTCAATAGAAATTCGATAAAAATGTAATTGCATCAAATCTAGTTTTGACTTATTGAGCCATTCAAACCAGACACATGAAGCCATGTTTTTCACTAAGTTGTAGATTGGTTGATAATCCCATTGGCAGTGATAAGGGATGAGTCATCTCGACTCATCTGTATCATGTCAACATATCATAATTCTATTTGTAGATATGGAATTATATGTACATGTAAAAACCACTATAATGAACGAGCACAAAACGATACCATACAATACAATGGTGTGGTTGTGTAATTCATACTTACTGGTATTTTACAGAGGACGCCTGCACAACTTTTGCTCTCATCTGTATTTTTATCTATTTTGTGAACTGTACATCATACTATATTTTAAAATGATTGAATATTGTTTAATAGTTGTCTGAATTATTGTTCTTTTCACTTTCAGGTGAGTACCTGTCTCTTTACTCTTGCGATCTGTTTTGGCCCAACAATCTGATGGTTTATTTGGTGAGTTACTTTTCATCTATGAAGTGATAAATTAAGCTGGTGCTTTTACCTTTGATTGGGAAGCGAGTATCCCTACATCATTCATAATATCTATCTTAAAAGGTGTGAAAAACTTACTGTATAATTGTATAGACCACTTTGAAACTACAAAGTGTATTTCCATTTTTGATAATATTTGAGTAGGTGTATTCCTGAGGACTTGGAAATTCCTTATTGGCTGTTGTGGTACTGTACTTGTAATCATCATTGTTGTTCTGGGTCCCTGATGCAGAAACTATCTACTCTCTAAAATGAAGCCTAAGGCTCTGTGTGCAGCTGTGCAGGAGTGTATATGAGCTTGGCAAACACCCTGATAGAGATGAACACTCAGATGCATCTTTTATGATGTCCACAAATTTACGACTCCACTCTACAATGTTCTGTGATATTTTCTTGATAAAATGGCTCCCAGCAGGTATTGGGAAGTTGTATGCCTGGAGCGCATTGATATTGTGGATGAAGTATAAAGCGCTTGCCTAATAAGCATTTTGTGGTATACCAGGTACCTAGTTAGAGTTAATTGAAGAGGTAAATTAAGTGGGGCATGAAATGTGACATGGTGCATCATCATTAAAGGCAGCAATGCTGTAGCACATTCCTTTATTGTAGCCTGTAGCGTTTTAAGAGGCAAAAAAATAGTGATCATGTTTTATTTTTAGGTTATCAGCTGGGAAATTCAGCCCTGAGAGACCACAACTAGGGCAATTTGTGTTTGATAGCCAAATCAGCAGTGATTTAGCATTAATTTCAGGAAAAGAACCATAGTATATGCTGACATGTGATCATATTCACTTTTCTATTTGGTTTTGAACTTGTAAGCAACTTTCCTTGTTGAGGCCTGGCATATTAGGAATAAGCTTTATGAATGCTACGAGCTGCCTGTTCATCACTTTAGAGTCTCCTAACATACATATTATTTTGGCTAGCCACTGAACAAAACTTGTTGATTACGGATGATAAGTTTTCATTGCTAATTCACCTTTATCAGTAGCGGAATAGGAAGTCTGAGCTACTTTGCCCCGTGTCACATATTACAATGCATTTCAATCAGGCCATGTCTCCAGTTGAGCACTAGCATCTTTTATCTGTCACACTCAGCTTTATGAAGATGGATTGCTTCAGTTGGCAGCTCTGAATTTATTGACACCGGGTCCCTACAGAGTTAGTGGGTCTTATCAATCGCTGTGGAAAGGTTACATCCTCATATTTTCCTATTTGCATACCTTTCAGTCATGTTGACACTTTTATCCTGTTTTACTTCAGGGCAGTTAAGTGTATAACGGACTTGGTTTTGGGCATATCTGTTGTCTGTTATGAATTTTTTGTGTTGATGAAATTTTGTCATAAGAAAAAAATGAGGAGAAGCTACAAATCATGTTAAATACTGTTCACCACCAGTGGTGTAATAAATGGTGGATAACAATAAATATAGGCAAAACTAACATTATACATTTTTGACCTTCAAGGAGAAGTTTGATAAATTATAAATTAAACATAGGCTGCGCGGCAGCATACCCTCGGCTACTCAGCAGTGGGATACATAGAGGCAGGACCCCACTGACAACTCTAATATCCTCATGAACATGAAATTCCAGTTAAAAAACTTTCATGTAAGGGCCAAGTACTGTGAGCAAAATACCATAAAAAGTTTCCTGTCCGCCATTTTGTATTGGCAGGAATTAAAATCCATATGCAATCAGCTTGCGTGATGGGTCCCCCCCCCAAAAAAAAAGAGAGGAAACAGTTAAAATATGGGCAAGGAGTCAGTAAGTTTGGCACAAGATCAAATGTACGGAAAATCAATGGTTAACAATAGCAAGACATTACTCTAGAAGTGGTATAAGTTGGTATAATCTGCATAACGAAATTCAGGCAAGTATGCCTATTGGCGGCCTGTGGAAAAATCTGTGCTTTTCGTGAAAGATCAATTTGAGAAATGAAATTAATAAAATTAATTTAAAAAGATGATTGGCTTCGGTGACAATATTAAGAATAATATTTCCGGCATGGATTACCCACAGTAATTTGTCCCCTCTTCCATACCATTTTAGAAAGTTGGTTTTTTATCAAACTTATTTTTGTCTGAATGTAATATGCAGTGGTGAGAGACACAAAAATAAGCAATGCATTGCACAATAGACAGTTAATGACTATTATAAAGACAGAGCTCTAGAAATGGACAATAATCGAGATAAAAGACAGCCAGAAAACGATCAGGACATGTAGGGGACTGCTTAGATAGGTAGATAGATAGATAGATAGATAGATAGATAGATAGATAGATAGATAGATAGATAGATAGATAGATAGATAGTTAGATAGATAGATAGATAGATAGATGGATAGATAGATAGACAGATAGACAGATAGATAGATAGACAGACAGACAGACAGAAAGATAGATAAATTGATTGATGTTTGATTGTTTGATCAATCCAATTATCAGTTATGCTATTAAAATGTTTACTAATTTCTGCAGAAAAGATAGAATGACAATTTCATGAAACTGCATACAACTGAAACTATATGATATTTATATAGGCACTGTTTAAGTTGTTAGAATTTACAATATGACTGAAAAACATTACCTATCTTAGTGTCATGTTATGATATTGTCTACCATGCATCGTCTATTGTGAGCAATGGGGCATTGAAATTAAGGTTTTTATTGCTTTGTGTGCCAACTTGGGACAAATCCATGTCTATCTATCTATCTATCTATCTATCTATCTATCTATCTATCTATCTATCTATCTATCTATCTAGCTATCTAGCTATCTATATTTCTGTCTATCTATCTATATCTATATTTCTTTCTATCTATCTATTTATCTATCTACCTACCTACCTACCTATCTAGCTAGGTAGCTAGCTAGCTATCTCTCTTCATTTCTTTATTTCTTTTTATCAACTTATAGATCGATCTGTCTTCTATCTTCTTTCCCAGTTACCTAACAGGTCATCTATAAAGCATGAGCTATTCAGTCACACAGACTTTTCATTTATTGCTGATCTTTTTTCATACAGCACTTTTTGTTTTTTCAATAAAACCTCCAGTAAGACTACCAATAAATAACTTGTCACAAAGAGATGTTTATGAGATGGTCAAGACCCCTGATCTTTGTCATAGCTATATCAAATTATGCAAATTTGTGAGCTGCCACTAGTGAATTACTTTACTGTTTCAAAGAATTATTGTGCCTGTTGCATCTAAACTATTATCTCTGGCTTCTACTTTGTTGTTTTTTATTATTCAAATTGAAAATTGTAACTAAACAAACAAATTAAAACATCAGTTTCCTTAAGTACACTTTAAGAAAATGTATTGAAAAGTTTCTTTTTTAGGGGAAAGTTGAAGATGTTATGTAACACCCAGACTCAGACAGAAGCCACTGCCATTGTTGGAGGAACATTGCATAATCTGATGTCATAAAGAGTAGTGTTGCTTGGATACTTACTCAGAAGGCCCGGCTTTGTGAATCAAATTGGAAAATTTAATTTTATATATTCAAAATACATAGTGGAATCAATGCAGTTTGAACAGATTTCCAAGAAAAAACAATTTGTTTGAAGGTTGAGCAGAGTGTGTTGTGTAACTGATTGCTGCCACCCTCTTGACTTTGGTCATGGGAGAGGATCAGCAGGGCAGACAATACCTCTGACACAATCTTATGTAATACTGTACCCCCTAACCGATGGAGAAATCTGTTCCCTTCAAAATGCTGAAATATCATTGGGGTGAGTTTTGAAATTAATTAAAAGACACATTTATTCAATAATATCTTAAGATGTCAAATTACATAATGAAATATTCAAAACTAGGATTCTGTAACATGCCAAGCAAATTCTTTAATAACCCTGTATTCAGTGGCCTAATTTCTTGGCTAATCTGTCTGATTTGTTCATATTTAATTTTCATGCAAAAATCTAAATAAAATGAGGCATCACTGAGGTTAGATTTAAGCCATAAAGTTATAATTGGGAGTTCAAGATTTCTTGTCAATATTTTTAGACAAGCAGTTGCATGTTTCTTAATATGCTTACTGCTGTCAAGGTCCAAATTATATATTTAAAATCGATAATATTTGATGAAGAGTGGTACAAAAAGTAAATATTCTTTCATAGTATGTTGACTATAATATGCTGTAAATGTCAATAATCCAACCATTATCATCTTGGCGTTTCAGACAGAAATGTCAGAAAATTTGTATAAATCCGTATTTTTTCTAGTTTTTTGCTTTTCCTCCAAAATTTATAGAAACAACATTCCAACTGAGTTGAGATGTTTAAAAAGCTTAAATTTAGACACCTAACAGGAAAATTTCACAGATGTAAACGCAAAATTGACTGAATCACATAGTTTTGAAAAATTAGTAATTTTACACATTTTTGTGAATTTTTGTCAGCCCCTTTTATCTCAGAGCATTTAGACCCCCACAAAGCCATATCTCGGTATTTAATGCACACTATATGCAAATTTCAGTGACATAAGTATAGCAGGTTTTGAGTTCTACTCCGGAAATAGAAAAAAATTATATTTTTACATTTTTCAATAATTGTGAGAAAAGTTACAATGTCATGTGGATTAGACCCCTAAAAGGGACAACTAGGGTACAAGATACAATAATTTACAAAAAATGAAAACTATACATGCCATAGTTTTAGCACAATGCCCAATACACAAAAAAATATTTTTTCACATTTTTCAATAATTGTGAGAAAAGTATTAATGCCATGTGGATTAGACCCCTAAAAGGCACACCTAGGATAAAAAATACAATAATGTACCAAAAATGAAAAATATACATGTCATAGTTTTGGAGTACTGCCCAATACACAAGTGGGACGCCCGTTATCCGGACGCCCGCCCGCCCGCCCGCCCGCCCGCCGGACGGACAAATTTTCCAAAAGTAACTACAATACCCGTCGGCAATGTATACATTGCCGAGGGTAAAAATTGGAAATGATAAACTTGCAAAAAATGACTGTTTATGGAGCTTTCCTACTGGTGATGTAAGTCTGTTTCAATGTGTAGGAGATAGTAATAGTTCAGTATGGTTTGGACTTCCGAAGGATATTCTGATCTTTCCTTCTTGCGTCGCATGGCTGACCTAATGGTTGTTTAGTAGCTACTGGACACTACATCAATGAACAAAATTGCTCCCATCCCCAGAAACAGAAGGATCTACAGTTCTGAGTAAGAGCACATACAGTCCACCTACTAGAAGTGGTTCAATATATGGCTTGATTTCTTGTGGAGATACTCTACGAGCATCATTGTTGCTCTGGGTCCCTGATGCAGAAACTATCTACTCTCTAAAAATGAAGCCCAAGGCACTGCGTGCAGCTAAGTGCATTGCGTACATGAGCTAAGCAGCTAAGCAAACACCCTGGTAGAGATGAACACTCAGATGCATCTTTTATGATGTCCTCAAATTTATGACTATTCTCCACAATGTTCTGCAATATCTTCTGATGAGAATGGCTCACCGCTATAGCAGGTGTTGTGTAGTTGTAAGCTTGGAGCGCATTGATATTGTGGATGAAGCATAAAGCATTTTCTGAAGTAGCCTGTAGCCAGTGTAGGCCTAATGGAAAGAGACAAAAACAAATTGGTCATGTTAATTTTGAGGTTTTCGCATGGGAGATTCAGCCCTGTACAGCTGAAAGACCGCAACTCGGGCAAACCGTGATTTAGCATTAATTAAAAGAACCACAGCACATGCTTGTTGACTCCTCACTCATTGCGAATACACTATATTGCTGCTACAAGCTGGGATTTCATCGCTTTAATATCTCCTGACACACACATGTTTTATGCTAGCCTCTGAAGACGCTTGTTAATTAACAGTCTGGGGAATTACCATCTCGTGATGACAATTGCAATTCCAGCCAAGTCCTGGCCCTGACAGAATGATTGAGTGTGTGGGGTTGATCATTTGGGTATCAAAAGGAGGTCTGATTTCTCTGCACCCATCCTAATCACATAGCAGCATGACAGTAGCGGGACATATTCTATCCCATTTCACGAGGTACCGCAAAGTCATCAGCAGCTGATGACATTTTCCTTATTTCTCTGGAGCCTTCGGGTTCTTTTCCTCATTATGTAATGGATAAGCCTGCCAAAATTTATAGAGTTAGTTGATACTGTGATACAACTTTATGCCAAGTTTGGAAGTGATAGTAGCAGCTGTTATTTTTAAATAGCCCTTCAAAGACGATTTTGAGCACTACTTAAGTCATGGCTTAGATGACACTTTGAGAAGGTCATGGGAGAAAGATGAGTCAGATGACAGTGCTAGAGTGGGTGTCATGTGGGGCTGAAGACATTGATTGTCAAGAGCAGATGGTAATTTCCTTGACTGCTTAAGGATGATATGTTTTGTTGCTAATTCACCCTTATCAGTAGCGGAAAAGGAAATCTTAGCTAAATTGTCCCTTGTCATATAGACAATGCATTTCAATCTGCCCATGTCTCCAGTTGAGCACTTCTGTCTTTTATCTGCCACACACAGCTTTATGAAGATGGATTGCTTGGCTTGGCAGCTATGAATGTATTGACACCAGGTCCCTTTGGTGTTAAGGAGTCTTATCAATCTCTGTGAAAAGGTGTCATCCTCATATTCATACCTTTCAGTCTATTGACACTTTTATTCTGTTTTTACGTCAGAGCAGTGTACTTTAAAAGATTTCATCTTGGACGCAGTCGCAGTATATCTTAAGAGATAGTGAATGAGGCTGTCTGCAAAGTTTGTTGTCCGCCAGTTTATCTTTTCACTGAATTCTTAAATTGTGTCACTTTCAGTCTTTCATCCAGTTCAGAATCAGAATTTATATTTATCTGGTTAGAAAAAGAAATTATTTAAACCCAAAGAAAACCATGAGACTGCAACTTAACGTACAATCTTAGAGACTGGCTATATTGTATGATTGAACTGATATCTAAAGATGTGGATGTTTTTTTAATAGGTGGACTTTGGTACTTCCACTGTACCAGAACATACTTCATTCCAAGGAAATCTCTCTTCAGATCATTCTTTGTTGATACTCTCAGTGCACTGTCTGCTTCTATTGTAGAATTTCTTCTGTTTCTTTGTGAGGCTGTCTTTAATCCCTTTGTAATCTTAAAAGAATGGTCTTTTTATGTCTGTGCAACTTTTGTCGATGTTTGTCTTCCACTTTCATTATCTTTCCTTTGATGAAAAGAAACTAAAAACTGTCAGATCTCTTCTTGTTTTGGTATGTACTGGAACTCTAAGATGGTATATTTTTTCATATTCCCTTTTTGTAGATTTTAAAAGGAAGGATAAAATGCAAGCATTGAATTTCTTGCCTTTCACTTTGATATCTTTTATTCTACATTGCAATGGTGTGATTATTATTCTGCTATTTTGAAAACTCATTTTTCTTGCATCTCCCTCTCAGTTACATAATTTATGGTGTGGAAAATGCTTATTAAAAAGCAAGTGTGATGTTGAAGGAGTAGTTTCTTCGTTTTGCTCTTTGGGTTCTTTCTAAATTCATTCGTTTTTAGGATGAACCCTCCATGCTTTTCAGGTCCATTAGCATTCAGATGGTGTTTCGATGGAAATTGAGGAATGTTCTATTTTGCCCCAAACCACGTTGGTCTCTGCTCTTTCTATTTCTGGCAACATCAATAGCCGGGTCTTGAATCTCTCCAATCGTATGCAAGCCATTTCTCCGCATTTTCTTTTGCCTTTTCCAAGGCCGATGTAATGCTGAATCTGGCGATGATATCCACTGCGTGGATCTTCACCAAAATTTAGTCATCTCTTCATAATAATAAGAGTGTTTCACCATTTCATCATAACTGATGCATCAGTTTTGCCATAGCTTTTTAAGTAACAGCCACATTGATAGATGGACAAAGAGGTAGGTGCTCACACATGAAACACGATGAGACAAAACTTCAGAATTAAGATGTAGTAGTCCAGTAGAACCTTGAGGTAACCGTACCACCAAGAGGGTACAGCTATTTTATTGGTTTTTTTGGATAAGTGGAATATGGTGATTCCAAATCTAATATTCTCTAGTTTCTCAACCTTGAGCATTTTTAGATATTTTGGTTTCCATGGCAACCATTTTGGTAATTTGGGCATCATACTTACAAACACTTACTTGTCCATAACTTTGTTAATTGTTATTGGAAATATGTCATTTTTACACAAATTGTTGTTTGGAATAAAGTCTCTCCAAAATGTGTATATAGCCCTATCTTTTATATTGGAAGTCTCATATCCTTAAGCCATTCTTTCAACCAATTCTGAATTGCTGAGGCTTCAGTGATTGGATACACTATAAAGGCAATCTTAATGACAGCGAGGGTTCTAAGGACACTCTCTATAACCCAGCTGATGCCCTGGTAGTTGAGCAAGAATATGTTTTGCTTCAGGGCTCAGGGAAGACTTGGTCATTACCTTATAATGGGTAGATTACATCAAAGCCTCACAGAATAGTCTGACTGGAGGAGTGGAGGGCATGCAGAAGTGACCTCCTTTGAAATGCCTCTAATCTCATGCAACTTCTGGAGGTTTCTAAAGAGTAGGTCTGATACATCAGAAGTTACAAAAAGGACCAAATGGATCTTTGTGACCTAACATGTCTAGCTTTAACTTTAGCTTTAGAGTTGTTGGAAGCAGGCTTGGTAGCCTCTATTTCCAAATCATATTTCGTATCCATATGTCTAATAAAGAATTTAACACTCTGGAAGTCATTGTACATGTTGTACTGTTGCATATCAGTAGGATAATATTTCTAGTGAAGAAGAGACACAGGAGGCATCATGATTGTTTTCTGAACTTTGATCTAGTAAGTTTTAGGAGAGAGCATCAATTAGAAGCAAGAAATAGTCTGAACCGAAGCAATTGCTGGTATTTCCAGGTACACCACCTCAATTTGGTTTCTTATCAAAAATCAATGAGGCCAAAAGCTGGTCAGTGATTTATTGCACTTCGTTCTGCTTCCCATCAATATTTCATCACACTTTAGAAAAACTTTGCCCAATAATCATTAAGGTCTGATTAGTCAAGTGCAAAGATGGTCAGTGCCAAGTTTGGGTTCCTTTGATAATTACATTTCTACTGGTCTTTGGACTGTGGAATCCAGATAATTATTGATCTGCAGTTTGTTTTGACAATAGAGAATGTGTTTCTTTGACAACCTGCTGTGAGCCTATGAACACTGGCGATCCATCAGTCATGCTGTCCTAACACTGACCAATGAATCTTTCCCTCAAGAGTTCTTCTTACCAAATCTGAACATTGCATTATGGATTGGAGCATTTTGTCTTTGCCATTAGATCTCAGATCTGCTCTTTCACAAGTGCCATCTTATTAGAAGGTTTTCCTGTTTGGTGTTTCTTGAAGCACACAACAATAGAAGATGATTGCTTTTTAGTGGCGTTAAAAAATCCGCGGCTAATGGCTGCATAGGCATTGTATAATATAAAATCCACTCATTTTTAAAGAATTATTTTTGCAAATAATCACAAATCTGAGATTGCCACCCAAAAATGGTTATCTCCAGGAGCTTATAATTACATCCTATGTTTTTTATGCATCCAATTTCTTTTGTAAATATCAATACCTTACCTCGCATTATGAATCTGGAAGAAGTCAGTTTTGCATAATTTGAAATGATTATTTTGGAAGTGTTTCGCAACAAATGTCAAAGTACAAGTAGTTTTGTGACTCAAATTGACATTTTACAACTAAATGTCACTGACATAATGACATCTTGTACTGGTAGAAAATGTCTATATGATATATAATTCCTCTGGCCCTGCTCCAGTGCTCTTTTGTCATAGAGGCACTATTTTGTTGACATCTTTTCGAAAGCCGTCAGCCAATCACAGTGCCCACCAAATGTCTCATGCCCTGTAGTTGCATGACCTGTCTCAACCCAATAACTACAGAGACCTCCAAATCAGAAGCAATCAACTCACAAATTATGTATTCCGCAGAAAACTGCCTCAATAATATAGTCTGCAAGAGGAGGATGGGAGGGCAGCTTCAGTGGTAGTCTCAGTTTAACCTTACACTGATTGTTGCCTCTCGTATACCATATACCAACTTTATTGGCAATCTACTCAATTCATTGGCTCATGTATGTTTTCTGTTATTGTCTCTGTTGTTGTTATCTGTACGCGTTGGCCAATGCATTGCTTAGCATTAGCTAAAATTAATCATTGCGGTAACACGCCAGCCACTAAGTCATTCATTGTGCTGGACATTTGAAGAGATTGTATTCCATTATATTCAAAGAAAATAGTGCGCATCAATAAAACTGCGTTATCTGGTGTGTGTATGGTAAGAAGGGTAGCCTACGATAGTAACTTGCAACATATACTTTTTTAATGTCTGTTCTTTTATGGGAGAAGTGAATAAATAGTATTCAAGTGAGAATCTCTTTATTTAAAATAATCTACTTATCAACAAAAGTTTTTTCTATTTTTTACTCGCCACATTTTGCAGTGTTTTATGTTGCAATGGAAGGCTGACAAGTAAATCTTTCAAACTTATTAGGTTTCATGCTTAATTACAAAGATGATGATTTCAGTCTGTAAGTTATTTTACTTTTTGGAAGTTAAACTTCAGAAGGAAATGCTAAGGAAGAGAGTTGTCTACTTAATGAATCGTGTGTTGTCCAGTTATTAAGATACTTCTCTACTCTTTTATTAATTTGTTTCAAAAGTAGGTGTTGCTAATTGGCAAGGAGTGAAAGACCTAGTTTCATATTACTGTATTAGAAGAAGTTAGCTCATGTCTCTGACTGCAACAACAACTTATCTCTTTCACAAGTCTATTGGATTCATTTGCTCTCAGCTCTTGACAGTGTCCGACATGTTGGACTGGTGTTGGTTTTTTTTTTCAAAATAAGCAGAGAGATTTAGGTGTCACCTATTTCTTTTCACCTGGTGGAAATTGTCTTCAACTTCTCAGGCAGCCACCACACATTCATGGCTACATGTTCTTGACAGCAACATCAAATCAATTCAAGAATTTTAATAAGGAATTTTTCTCCCACTTGAGACGGAACTTTAAAATGAGTCTCAGATTGCTCTCTTGTGATAAGTGGTAATTTCATTAAAAATATTCTGACCACTGAGGAGGCGACAAGGAATTCTAATCTCAGAAACAATGGGCAAGAAAATGAAGCAACACAATTGAGGGAGAAATATTCATGAAAAATGATTAATAGTCAGGTTATCAATCCAGACCATAGATGATTAAGAACCTGATGCAACTGCCTTGCAGTATTAGCATCCATACTTTTCAAAACTCAAAAACATTTCTTTTGCAACTTAATTCACATGCAGCGCTACTGTGTTTCATTATTATTAGTATGTTCTGCTTGAATTATTGCATGTCTCGGCATGTGTTTATGAATATGGGGAATTAGATAAAACTCATCAGAAATGCCTTCATTGTAGTGATAAAGGCACCACTTGTGAATTTGATAAGTTTTCCCGGCTGATTTCTTTGAGTGTACTGTACAACCATCATTGTTGCTCTGGATCTGTGATGTAGAAAATATCTACTCTCTAAAACTATGCCTTAGGCAAAGAGTGAAGCAGTGTGTATATTACTATATTAGCTCAGCAAGCACCCTGATAAAGATGAACACTCAGATGCATCTTTTATGATATCCACAAATAAACCACTCCTCTCAGCTATGTGCTGCAATATCTTCTTGATAAAATTGTTCCCAGCAGGTGTTCGGAAATTGTAAGCTTGGTGCACATTGATATTATGGATGATTATAAAAACTAGTGTAATAAGCAGTTGTGGTGTAACTGGTATTCCTCACTAATTAATTGAAGAGTATGAAGACACAAATTTAGTATAGACTATAGACAGTCTAGGAAATTACCATCACATGATGACAATTGCAATTCTAGCAAAGTTCTGGCCCTGACAGGATAATTGAGTGTGTGGGGTTGATCAGTTGGGTATCAGAAGAAAGTCTGATCTCTGTGCAGCCATCCTCATCACACAGCAGCATGTCAGTAGCGAGACTTAATTCTATCCAATTTTGCAAAATACTGCAAAGACATCAGCAACTGATGACAATTTCTTAATTTCTCTGGAGCCTTCGGGTTCTTTTCCCCATTATGTAATGGATAGGCCTGCCAAACTTTATAGAGTTAGTTGATACTGTGATACAACTTTATACCAACTTCGGAAGTGATAGTTGCAGTAGTTCTTTTTAAATAGCCTGTTAAAGATGATTTTGAGCACCGCCAAAGTCATGGCTGGGCCATGACACTTTGAGAGTGTCATGGGATGGTGATGACAGAGCTTGGCTGAGTGTCATGTGGGGCTGAGGACATTGATTGTCATCAAATGTAGTGTGGGTGACTCCGTCATTAAAGGTGACAGTGCTGTAGCAGATTTTTCTGCTGCGTGTGAATGTGAAGGCAAGAGCAAAAACATGTAGTTGTCATATTTAGATTAGGCTTACTGACTGGTTGATTCAGCCCTGACAGACCACAACTTGGGCAATTTGTGTTTGGTGGCCAAATCAACAGCGATGTAAAAAAGACTTCTATTTGGTTTTGAACCCCTAATACATTTTCCTTGTTGAGGCCTCACATGTTGCGAATACACTATGCTGCTACAAGCTACTGTTTCGTCACTTGAGTACCTCCAAACACAAAGATGTTTTGGGCTAGCCTCTGAAAACACTTGTCAGTTAAGGATGATAAGTTTTGTAACTATTTCACCCTTATCAGTGACGGAACAGGAAGTCCGAGCAAATTTGTCCCATGTCATATGTAACTATGCATTTCGATAAGCCCATGTCTCCAGTTGAGCACTTCTGCCTTTTATCCACCACACACAGCTTTATGAAGATGGATTGCTTTGCTTGGCAGCTATGAATTTATTGACATGAAGTCCCTTCAGAATTATGGGGATCTAATCAATCTCTGTGAAAAGGTGACTTCCTCATATTCATGTCTTTCAGTCTATTGACATCTATTGACACTTATATTCCTTTTCACATTAAGTTGGTTTAATAAAATGAATTTCATCTTGGACAAATTATATACAGGTAGAGATTGAGGCTGTTTGCAAAGTTTAATGTCCACATCTTTCTTTCCTGAGGAAGGCGACACTTAATTGATAGTATCATCTTAGTGCAGTTCAGACTCAGAAATTTCTTTTATCGGGTTTTAAAAAGCAATTATTTCAACTCAAAACTATGGGACTAGAACTTATTTTGCAATCTTATGAGACAAGTATGATATGATTGAACTGACAACTACAAATGGACTTTAGTATTGGTGCTTCTAGTGTTCATACAAGGACACGCTTCCTTCTTAGGAATCTTTTCTTAGACCTTGCTTTTTTGATACTCTGCTGTCTGTGAACTGTCTGCAGCATTCCATTAGAATTTCCTCTGTTTGCTTTAGAGACTGTCTTTAATCCCTTTGTAATCTTTAAAGGATGGCCTATTTACATATGATATGTGCAACTTTTGTCTACATTTGCTTCCGCTTTCATTGTCTTTCCTTTGATGAAAAGAAACTCTACTCTTATCTCAATATATTTGAAGTATCATCCTAAAGCCATATTGCCCACCAATTCCGAGTTGCTTGGGCTTCAGTGATTGGATAAGGGCAATCCTAATGACAGCGAGGGTTCTAAGGAAACTCTCTCTAACCCAGCTGATGCCTTGGTAGTTGAGTAAGAATATGCTTTGCTTCGGGAGTCAGGGGCGACTTGGTCATTACCAAATAATGGGTAGATTACATCAAAGCCTCACAGAAAATTCTGAATAGATGGCAGGAGTGAGGTCAGCCTCTGAAAGACCTGATCGCCTCGACTTGTGAGGTTTCTGAAAAGTGTGTCTGATACATCAGAAGTTACAAAAAGGGCCCAATGGATCTTTGTGACCTGTAATGGTAGGCCCTATTACTTTTTGAGACTTTTGTCTCCTGAAAGAATCAGAATTTAGCACAAGACAAGACATGCTATCTTAAAGTCAACTTACAGTTGCATATCAGTAGGGTAACATTTCCGAAACACAGGACAAATCATTTTCTCTCAACATCAATTAGAACATATGTAGAAAGAAGAAGCACTCCAAACCAAAAAGATTGCTTGTGCTTTGAGGTAAGTCAAACTCAGTTCATTTTCTTATCAAAAATCAATGAGGCCAAAAGCTGGTCAGTGATTTATTGCACTTCATCCTGCTTCCCATCAATATTTAATCACACTTTAGACAAACTTTGCTCAAGAATCATTTTTAAAAGGTCTAGTTGGTCAAGTGCAAAGATTGTCAGTGCCAAGTTTGAGTTCCTTTGATAATTACATTTCTACTGGTCTTTGGACTGCGGAATCCAGATAATTATTGATCTGCAGTTTGTTTTGACAATAGAGAATGTGTTCCTTTGACAACCTTCTGTGAGCCTGGGTGAGGTGATCCGTCCGTCATTTTGTCCTGAAACTAGTGAGCAGGTTAATCTTCACCTCAGGGAGTTGTGCTTGCACAAAGCTGTTGGTCATAACATGGAGCATCTTGTCTCTGCCACAAGATCTGCTCTTTCACAATTGCCTTTTCGGAAGGTTTTCCCGATTGCTCTTTCTTGAAGCAAAAAACCACGTGGCAATACAGTTGAGGTCAGATGTAATCATGTAAACATAAACCGAAGGGTGATATCTTCAAAGTTGTGTGGCATCATCAAATCTGTCAGTATGGATATGAAAACACTTCAGATTATTTGCTGTGATTGTTTTTGAATTCATGGCATTGAAGAAAAAAACCCAGAAAAATCACAACAAGTAATCTGAATTGTTTTGATATCCATATTGACAGATTTGACAATGCCACAAAACTTTGAAAATATGACTCCTCAGTATATGTTTACATCTGACCTCAACTGTACGTAGAAGATGCTTTGCTCATTAAGTGGTGTTAAGAACTCCTTGCTCTGTAGTTCTTTGGGCATTGTATTAATATCTACAGCACTGGGCTCATTAGCTTTTCAAAAGAATTGTTCTTACAAATAATCACAAACCTGAAATTGCCCTCCAAAGATGGTTATCAAGGAGTTTATAGTTATATTGTATGTTTTTTTACCCTGGGTTCCCCCAGGGTAATTTTATCTAAAAAACCAGTCTGAGAGATTTTTGGAAAAAAGTTTTCCCGGCCTTAATACAGGTGTGGATGTGGTCAAGTTGGCCATTTTGTGTTCAAATAGAACTGAACTAAAATGCGTTGTGGAATTCGGGATAATTTGTTGTGATTTTTTTTTTTATGAAAAGAAAAAAAAAATTTTTTTCATTTTTTTTTTTTTTTTTTAATAGTTTGTTGGTGTCATCGATCATTAAGGTCGGTAGCCACCGGCCTTCATGTACATATATGAGGGCCCTGACGTCTGGTGTCCACTTGCTTGATACCTAAATCGTATGGGAGATGATTTCACCTTGCATAGGGTCCTAAGTGGTCCCAAACTGTATGAAATAGCTGTCCCATGTAAGGAACTGGCCTCCTATTCTTTGGCAAGGCTGTACAGGGCCATTTCATGGAGATATTGCCAAAAGAAATGCCATAATACGATGGATAAATACTGCCCTAGGCAATGAGCAATTGGGTCAATTGTTGGTACCCCCCCCCCACTTCTCTAATGCTTTAAGTGACCTCTAGAGGCACTGTTAAGAAGCAAAAACTCCACAGAATTTTGTGGACCTATGTTGGTGGATATGTGTGGATAGAATTTGGTGGATAGAAGTTGGTTGATAGAAGTGGATCAACAGAATAAATCCTATATTAAAGTGGTTAGATATATGTGAGTGGATGGAAGTGGATTCAGAGAAGTTGGATGGATAGGAGTCGGGGTGAATAGGAGTCGGGGTGGATAAGAGTCATGAATAGGAGTCTGGGTGGTTAGATATATGTGAGTGGATGGAAGTGGATTCAGAGAAGTTGGATGGATAGGAGTCGGGGTGAATAGGAGTCGGGGTGGATAAGAGTCATGAATAGGAGTCGGGGTGGTTAGATATATGTGAGTGGATGGAATTGGATTCAGAGAAGTTGGGTGGATAGGAGTCGGGGTGAATAGGAGTCGGGGTTGATAAGAGTCATGAATAGGAGTCGGGGTGGATATGAGTCATGAATATTAGTCGGGGTTGGATAGGAGTCATGAATAAGAGTCCGGGTTGGATAGGAGTCATGAATAGGAGTCGGGGGTGGATAGGAGTCATGAATAGGAGTTGGGGGTGGATAGGAGTCATGAATAGGAGTCGGGGTGGATAGGAGTCATGAATATTAGTCGGGGTGGATAGGAGTCATGAATAGGAGTCAGGGTGGACAGGAGTCATGAATAGGAGTCGGGGGTGGATAGAAGTCATGAATAGGAGTCGGGGGTGGATAAGAGTCATGAATAAGAGTCGGGGGTGGACAGGAGTCATGAATAGGAGTCGGGGTGGATAGGAGGCATGAATAAGAGTCGGGGGGTGGATAGGAGTCATGAATAGGAGTTGGGGGTGGATAGGAGTCATGAATAGGAGTCGGGGTGGATAGGAGTCATGAATAGGAGTCGGGGTGGATAGGAGTCATGAATAGGAGTCGGGGTGGATAGGAGTCATGAATGAGAGTCGGGGTGGATAGGAGTCATGAATGGGAGTCGGGGTGGATAGGAGTCATGAATATGAGTCGGGGGTGGATAGGAGTCATGAATAGGAGTCGGGGTGGATAGGAGTCATGAATAGGAGTCGGGGTGGATAGGAGTCATGAATAGGAGTCGGGGTGGATAGGAGTCGGGGGTGGATAGGAGTCATGAATAGGAGTCGGGGTGGATAGGAGTCATGAATAAGAGTCGGGGGTGGATAGGAGGCATGAATAAGAGTCGGGGGTGGATAGGAGGCATGAATAAGAGTCCGGGTTGGATATGAGTCATGAATAGGAGTCGGGGGTGGATAGGAGTCATGAATAGGAGTCGGGGGCGGATAGGAGTCATGAATAAGAGTCCGGGGCGGATAGGAGTCATGAATAGGAGTCGGGGTGGACAGGAGTCATGAATAGGAGTCGGGGTGGATAGGAGTCATGAATAGGAGTCGGGGTGGATAGGAGTCATGAATAGGAGTCGGGGTGGATAGCAGTCATGAATAAGAGTCGGGGTGGATAGGAGTCATGAATAGGAGTCGGGGTGGATAGGAGTCATGAATAAGAGTCGGGGGTGGATAGGAGTCATGAATAGGAGTCGGGGTGGATAGGAGTCATGAATAGGAGTCGGGGTGGATAGGAGTCATGAATAGGAGTCGGGGGTGGATAGGAGTCATGAATAGGAGTCGGGGTGGATAGGAGTCATGAATAGGAGTCGGGGGTGGATAAGAGTCATGAATAAGAGTCCGGGTTGGATAGGAGTCATGAATAAGAGTCGGGGTGGATAGGAGTCATGAATAAGAGTCGGGGGGTGGACAGGAGTCATGAATAGGAGTCGGGGGTGGACAGGAGTCATGAATAGGAGTCGGGGTGGATAGGAGTCATGAATAGGAGTCGGGGGTGGATAGGAGTCATGAATAGGAGTCGGGGTGGATAGGAGTCATGAATGAGAGTCGGGGTGGATAGGAGTCATGAATAGGAGTCGGGGTGGATAGGAGTCATGAATATGAGTCGGGGGTGGATAGGAGTCATGAATAGGAGTCGGGGTGGATAGGAGTCATGAATAGGAGTCGGGGTGGATAGGAGTCATGAATAAGAGTCGGGGTGGATAGGAGTTGGGGGTGGATAGGAGTCATGAATAGGAGTCGGGGTGGATAGGAGTCATGAATAAGAGTCGGGGGTGGATAGGAGTCATGAATAAGAGTCGGGGGTGGATAGGAGTCATGAATAAGAGTCCGGGTTGGATATGAGTCATGAATAGGAGTCGGGGTGGATAGGAGGCATGAATAAGAGTTGGGGGCGGATAGGAGTCATGAATAAGAGTCGGGGGCGGATAGGAGTCATGAATAGGAGTCGGGGTGGATAGGAGTCATGAATAAGAGTCGGGGTGGATAGGAGTCATGAATAGGAGTCGGAGTGGATAGGAGTCATGAATAGGAGTCGGGGTGGATAGGAGTCATGAATAAGAGTCGGGGTGGATAGGAGTCATGAATAGGAGTCGGGGTGGATAGGAGTCATGAATAAGAGTCGGGGGTGGATAGGAGTCATGAATAGGAGTCGGGGTGGATAGGAGTCATGAATAAGAGTCAGGGGTGGATAGGAGTCATGAATAGGAGTCGGGGTGGATAGGAGTCATGAATAGGAGTCGGGGGTGGATAGGAATCATGAATAGGAGTCGGGGTGGATAGGAGTCATGAATAGGAGTCGGGGGTGGATGGGAGTCATTTCTAGCCCTTGGGGTCCCATGCACTTCATTCTAGTTTTCAGTTAGAACTATAGACTTCTACCGACCTTTGCACATTATCTTTATGTGCCTTCTAGTTTGAGTCTTGAGGGGCTGTTTTCAAGCTGACCTTGCATTATAATATAGCCCACACGACGATCTTCCATGCGTTTCAAGGAAGGCCTATAATGCATTTGGCAATTGCTTTTTGCAGTGCATCTATTCTCAGAAGCAGTCTAACAATGCATATTGCAATTCTGCAAGTTCTAAAGCCTTTCTTCACCCTCAGTTTACCAAATTGCCATTGAGAAAGAGCACTTGAAGTCAATCTGACAGGTGTCAAAGCTGATTGCATTCCGCAGTGCAGTGCTACTTTGATCTTGTATCCATGGATCTTATGCTTAATTGCTAATTCCCAACAGAACCCAGGGTTTGAATCCTCGGATTCTTGTTTAGCATTAACTTGTAAACATCATATAACTTAACTTTGCGGTATGAATCTGGAAGAAATCAGTTTTGCATATAATTTGAAATGATTATTTTGGAAGTGTTTCGCATCAAATGTCAAAGTACAAGTAGTTATGTAACTCAAATTGGAATTTATAACTAAATGTCACTGACATAATGACATCTTGTACTGGCAGAGAATGTCTATATGATATATAATTCCTCTGGCCCTGCTCCAGTGCTCTTTGTAATAGAGGTACTATTTTGTTGACATCTGTTTGAGAGCCGTCAGCCAATCACAGTGCCCACCAAATCATATGACGGCTCTTCATATATACACAAGTTGCATGACCTGTCTTGACCCGCAATAACTCAGAGACCTCCAAATCAGAAGCAGTCAACTCACAAATTAAGTATTCCGCAGAAAACTCCCTCAATAATATAGTCTGCAAGAGGAGGATGGGAGGGCAGCTTCAGTGGTAGCCTCAGTTTAACCTTACACTGATTGTTGCCTCTCGTATACCATATACCAACTTTATTGGGAATCTACACAATTTTTTGGCTCATTGCTCATATTGAGATTTATGTTTTCGGCAATTGTCTCTGTTATTGTATTTGTAAGCGTTAATCATTGTCCAATGCATTAGCTAAATTTAATCATTGCAATAACGCATCAGCCACAAAGTCATTGGGCTGGACATTTGGAAAGATTGTATTCCATTATATTCAAAGTAAATAGTGTGCATCAATAAAACTGCGTTATCAGGTGTGTGTCTGGTAAGAAGGGTAGCCTACGATAGTAACTTGCAGCATATAATGTTCTTTTATGGGAGAAGTGAGTAATAGTATTCAAGTGAGAATCTCTTCATTTAAGATGATCAACTTATCAACAAAACTTTTTCTCTTTTTTAATCACCACATTTTGCAGTGTTGTATATTGCAATGGAAGGTTGACAAAGTAAATCTTTAAAACTTATTAGGTTTCATGCATAATTACGAAGATGATGATCTCCGTCTTTAAGTTATTTACTTTTTGGAAGTTAAAACTTCAGAAAGAAACGCTGAGGAAGAGAGTTGTCTACTTAGTGAATTGTGTGTTTTCCCAATGAGATACTTCTCATGCACAATATATTTCCACTATGTTATTAATTTGTTCTAAAAGTACTGTGTTGCTAATTGGCAGGGAGTGAAAGACCTGGTTTCGTATTAGAAGAAGTAAACTTGTGTCTTTGACTGCAACAACAACTTATCTCTTTCACAAGTCTATTGGATTCATTTGCTCTCAGCTCTTGATAGCATGTGGTAGCGTTGGAAATGTTGGACTGGTGTTGGTTTAAAAAAAAAATTAACAGAGAGATTTAGATGTCACTTATTTCTTTTCATCTGATGGAAATGGTCTTCAGCATCGCAGACAGCCACACACATTTCTGGCTTCAGATTTCTGACAGCAAATTCCAATTAATTCAAGTATTTCAATAAGAAATTATTCTCCCCTTGAAACGGAGCCTTAAAATGAGTCTCAGATTGCTCTCTTGTAATCAATGGTAATTTGATTTTCATATTCTGACCAGAGAGGAGGCGACAAGGAATTCTAATCTCAGAAACAATGGCCAAGAAAATGAAACAACTCAATTGAGGGAGAAATATTCATGAGAATGATTAATAGACAAGTTCTCAATGCAGGCGATAGATGATTAAGAACTCCATGCAGCTGCCATGCAGTATTAGCATCCATACTTTTCAAAACTCAAAAAACTTTCTTTTGTAACTAAATTGATAAGCAGCGCTACTGTGTTTCATTATTATTAATATGTTCTGCTTCAATTATTGCATGTCTGGGCATGTGTTTATGAATATGGGGAATTTGAGTTAGATAAAACTCATCAGAAATGCCGTCATCGTGGTGATAAAGGCAACACTTGTCAATTTGATAAGTTTTCCCGGCTGATTTCTTTGAGTGTACTGTACAACAATTATTGTTGCTCTGAGTCTGTGATGTAGCAAAATATCTACTCTCTAAAACTATGCCTTAGGCAAAGAGTGAAGCAGTGTATACATTACTATATTAGCTCAGCAAACACTGTGATTAAGATGAACACTCAGATGCATCTTTTATGATGTCCACAAATATTCCGCTCCTCCTAGCAATGTTCTGCAATATCTTCTTGATAAAATGGCTCCCAGCAGGTGTTCGGAAATTGTAAGCTTGGTGCGTATTGATATTATGGATGATGTATAAAAACTAGCGTAATAAGCAGTTGTGGTGTAACTGGTATTCCTCACTAATTAATTGAAGAGTATGAAGACACAAATTTAGTATAGACTATAGAGCATGAAATGTAGTGTGGGTGACTCCGTCATTAAAGGTGACAATGCTGTAGCAGATTTTTCTGTTGTATAATGTGTGAATGTGATGGAAAGAGGCAAAAGACATATTGTTGTCATATTTAAATTACAGGGTGGGGAACCAAAATTTTCCTTGTGCTAAAAAAGCATCTCACATCTACAGGAAAATTTTGAAAGCACTACTGCACAATCATTAAGGTATCAGCCAGGTATCAGCCATACCTGTGGAAGGTTAGAATGAGCTGTGATTAAAAATGACTCCACAGGAGACAAAAAGGAAGAGGTGGTCAGATTTACTTCAGTGCCACAAAAAACAATCCCTGACATAGTCAGAGTGACCTCACAACCGGAATACAATATCATGTTGGCAATCAATGATGGGAAAGGAATAAGAGGGAAGTCTGGGAGTTTGTGTAGAGAATTAAGAGAAGAATAAAGCTTTCTGGAGTCACTGACGACAAAACTGACAAGGTACCTGCAACCTCCATGAGAGAGGTGGATGATGAGCTTCAGGTGGACCTCAAGGCTGCCGATCGGCTATGCAAAATTATTTTGGCCTGAAATCATATGTCAGGACTCCAAAGACACCATTCAGCCTAATCCATGAAGGCCAGAAGATAGAAATGGTGAAAAAATGATGGGCTACATTAGGAAGCATGGCTCGATATTTAATTTTTTTTTCAAACTATAAACGTTTGGTTGTGGATTCTATTGTCAACAAAAGAAATGGCAAATTCGATATAAAATCAATAGAAGATTTCGATGGGACATTCAGGGCAAAGTATCCGGCTCAGGCAATGGTTTCGGGAGTCATGACTTCAGATAGAAAAATTATGCTTTATTTCTTTTTCATGTGAGTAAAGGACGACGGACCTGATACATACTACTAGGTCCAGTAATGTCATGTTTTGCCATGGCTGGATGTGAATTACCCCAATGGCAACTATAGGCAGACTCAGGATGGTTCCCCATGCCTTAAGGCCAAGAAAGTTCAGGATTTCTACTGAAAGAAATTTCGGAGACTTCTGGGCGGCCAACTTCTGGCCCTTCTCCATCTCTGACCTTAATTCCCCTTACTTTTCCGTGTGGGGCATCTAAGAATAGTTAGACAACAGGACCTGTTACCATGATGTTGTTGTCCTCCTTACTGTCTTCATGGCTCATGGCCTCAAAATATGAAGGCGCTTTTTTTTCAAAGCATCAGCAAGTTTAGATGGCCATATTGAATTTTTGATTGGAGATAATACAAGTCAAACTGCACAAAAAGGATCCATTTTTTCTTGTTTCTAAGGCCTGAAAATATGAATTTGTTATGACTTAGCGAAACCTTTCATTTTGACTGATAGATAGATAGATAGATTTTATTTTCCAAATTTTCGCATTTCAGCAATGTCATACATGTATATAGACAGTAAAGTACAATTTGGGGGGTCACACGAGAGTACAAAAGAATGACTGTGATTGTGTGCCCGTGTTCTAGAGAAATATTAACATTAATACATATATATAGAGAATAAATGTTTTAAAGAAAGATATTAATCTAATGATTTATATTACTATGTGACATTAGTTATTTCAATGGGTGATTTATGGTAAATGAGTAAGATGTGATGATGAGAAATGTTGTGAGCTGACTAATTCTTCTCTGCAAGAATAACAATTTGAAATGTAGCAAGAAACATTATACTTAGACAGAAAGAAAGTTTTCAGCTTGTGTATGGACGATATTGATGTAAGTTGTGTTTTAATAATGTCAGGTAGGTGGTTCCAGGCTTTGGAGATTTTGGTGTTTAGTAGTTGCTCTTCCAGCTTGGTTCTAATAGGGAGGTTATAAATGGCATGGGCTTGTCTGGTGAAATGGTCATGTACTTCTGAGCTTATTCTAAGTCGGTCTTCAAAATATTGTGGCAGTTGTCTCTGATTGCTTTTCAGTTTCGTGCACTCTATCAAGTATATGTCATCAATTTTTAAGAGGTTGGACTTTTTAAACAGTGGGTCGGTGTGGCTATTATACCTAGACTTGTGTATTGTTCTTATTGATTTCTTCTGCAGAGTCTAGTCATTTCTCTATTACTTATATTTCCCCAAGCTAGTATTGCATAAGACAGGTGCGGGAGGATCAAAGCATTATATATTGTCTTCAGGATATTTGAGGGAACTGTATATTTTAGCCGTGTTAAGAGTGATGCTATTTTAACTATACTTTTGGCTTTGTTTGACAGGTGGACTTTCCAGTTTAGGTGTTCATCTACATGTGCTCCAAGAATTTTGTACTATCTGTGCGTTTTATGTTTATGTTGCCTAGTTTGATTGCAATGTTGTTGAAAGGTAAGATTTTTTGTGGAACATGGAAAATTATGTATGAGGTTTTTGATATGTTCAGTGATAATTTGTTTGCGGCAAACCAGTTTTGTATTAACGTCAGTTCACTATTTGCATGTTCTATTATTTTGTTGAGACTTTTGTCATGGAGTATTAGGTTTGTGTCATCCGCAAATAAAATTGCTGTGCTATGGTTTATATTGTTTACTATGTCATTAATTTCATGTAGATTAGGAAAAGCAGTGGTCCAAGAATGGATCCCTGGGGCACGCCATATGTTATTTTCAGTAATTTAAATGAACTGTCCTGATGTCTAGTGTATTGGTACCTGTTTTTGAGATAGCTATTGAACCAGTTTAGTGGGACCCCCCTGATGCCAGTATGTTTTAATTTGGTTAAAAGAATACTATGGTCTAAGGAGTCAAAGGCTTTACTGAGGTCTAAAAATATTCCAATGCACCATTCTTTGTTGGCTATATGTTTTACTATCCTGTCTTGAAGTTCTACTATTGCATATTCAGTTGAAAGTCTTTTCCTAAAACCATATTGAGCTGACGTTAACAAGTTGTGTGAGATTAGGAATTGATAAAGACGATTATATACGATATACGAGACGTTCAAGAATTTTGGAGAATGCCGGTAATAGAGAGATAGGTCTGCAATTCGAGAACGATGATGGATTGTCTTTTTTGTATATTGTGATGACTTTTGCGATTTTCATCTCTGAGGGGAATACACCAGTTGACATTGATAGATTAGCAATATGAGTTAAAGGCAGAACTATTGAGTCACTACATTTCTTTATCAGCTTAGGACTAAGATCGTCATGACCAGTGCTAGTTTTTGGTTTCATTTTGTTCAGTATTTTATGGACTTCAAAGGGCGTTGCAGGGGTAAAAAATAGACTGTTTGGTTGTGATAGGTCGGGCAATAGTTCAGCAGCAGTCACTTGTGTTGTTGGGATATTGGCAGCAAGAGAGGGACCTAAATTTGTGAAATACTTATTAAAGCCATCTGCAATTTCAGCCTCGGTTTCAAAGGTAGAGTTGGCATCTTTAAATAAGTTTGAAATAATCCAAATTTTGAAAAATTTGCTTCCTCACCCTGTAGGCTTATTGACTAGTTGATTCAGCCCTGACAGACCACAACTTGGGCAATTTGTGTTTGGTGGCCAAATCAACAGCAATGTAACATTAATTTTAAAAAGGCTTCTATTTGGTTTTGAACCCGTAATACATTTTCCTTGTTGAGGCCTCACATGTTGCGAATACACTATGCTGCTACAAGCTACTGGTTCATCGCTTGAGTACCTCCAAACACAAAGATGTTTTAAGCTAGCCTCTGAAAACACTTGTCAGTTAAGGATGATAAGTTTTGTAACTATTTCACCCTTATCAGTGACGGAACAGGAAGTCCGAGCAAATTTGTCCCATGTCATATGTAGGTAGCTATGCCCTTCAATAAGCTCATGTCTCCAGTTGAGCACTTCTGCCTTTTATCCAACACACACAGCTTTATGAAGATGGATTGCTTTGCTTGGCAGCTATGAATTTATTGACATGAAGTCCCTTCAGAATTATGGGGATCTAATCAATCTCTGTGAAAAGGTGACTTCCTCATATTCATGTCTTTCAGTCTTTTGACATCTATTGACACTTTCATTCTGTTTTTACGTCGGGGCGGTTTAATGTAACAAATAACATTCATATGAACTGGTAGTGATTAGTGAATAAGGATGTCCACCAAGGTTGTTGTCCACATTTTTTCTTTTCATTAGATGATGAACTTACATTGTAATTTCAATACTGTAGTGTCATCTTCATCCAGTTCAGAATCTGAATTTACTTTTTAATTTTTTTTTTCAACTCAAATGAGACTAGAAGTTCATTTACAATCTTAGAGAGAGCTGCATGAAATGATTTAACTGACAACCACAAGGGTGGAGGGTTTATTACAGGTGGACTTTATTTTTGGCGAGTCCAGTGTATTCCGCCAGAACACCCTTAAGAACCATATAAATGTGAAGCTCTTTGAAACACCATAGGTTCTTTAACATATCGTACTTCCCATGTATATTTTGTGTAGGTGGTAGGACATGCTCCATTTTAATCATTATTTGTTGATACTCTCAGTGCACTGTCTGCAGCGTTCCATTGCTTCTATCGTAGAATTTTTTCTGTTTCCTTGTTAGACCATGTTGAATCCCTTTGTAATGTTAAAAGAATGATCTTTTTATGTCTGTGCAACTTTAGTCGATGTTTGTCTTCCACTTTCATTATCTTTCCTTTGATGACAAGAAACTGAGACTGTCAGATCTGTTCTGCTGTTGGTATGTACTGGAATTCTAAGGTGGTATATTTTTTCATATATATCTTCTTTTTTTTGTAGATTTTAAAGGGAAGCATAATATGCAAGCATTCAATTTCTTGCCTTTCACTTTGATATATGTTTATTCCTCACTGCAATGGTGTGATAATTATTTTGCTTTTTTTTTAAACGCATTTCTTACATCTCTCTCAAATTAACATAACTTAGGGTGTTGAAAATGCTTATTAAAAAGCAAGTGTGATGTTGAAGGAGGTTTTTATTCTTTTTGCTCTAAATGTATAAAAAATCGGTTCCAACAGGAGCGTTTCTATATAATATTGAAAGTCATATACTTAAGCCATTCTGTCAACCAATTCTGATTTGCTGAGGATTCAATGATTGGATAAAGGCAATCCTAATGACAGCAAAGGTTCTAAGGACACTTTCTGTAGCACAGCTGATGCCCTGGTGGTTGAGCAAGAATATGTTTTGCTTCATGGCTCAGGGAAGACCTGGTCATTACCTTATAATGGGTAGATTACATCAAAGCCTCGCGGAATAGTCTGACAGACTCTGACCGAAGGGTAAGAGTGACCTGACCGAGTGAAAGGCCTCTGATCTCCTCAACTTCTGGAGGTTTCTGAAAGGTATGTCTGATACATCAGAAGTTGCAAAAAAGACCCTATATATATAGATGGGTCTTTTTACTTGGAATGGTGTAAATTTTTCAGCACTTTGTGCATCTCATGATGATAAAAGAATTACAATCTACTACACATTATTGCACAACCAGGTGTCTGAAAGTCATTTTGCAGCTGCACACAAGTATGGTAACATTTCTGGCGAAGAAGAAACACAGGACAAATCATGAATGCAGTCAAGTGCAACAAAATGACATATTTTCTGGTGGTCACTATTTTGCTTACTTTAACTTTGGTCCAAAATTTCGAGCATCATTTCTTCTCGGCATCAAGTAAAAGCTAGAAATGGTCGAACTCAAAAGGCTGTTTATACTTAGAGAGAGGTAAGGCCGAATCAATTTGTTTTCAAAGATTAATGAGGCAAAAACCTGGTCAATGATTTGTAAAGGTTATTCCCACGGGAGAGGGAATATGTGATTTATCACCCGAGGCCTTTAGGCCGAGGTGTGATAAACACATATTCCTGATCCCATGGTGAATAACCAGCTTATACCATGAGACAAACACTCAAACAGTCAAACATGAGAAGATAACCGGACAACAAAGAATATGGGAATTATTCCCCTGAAATGCTGTAATGTGATTGGCTGACAGAGGTGTCGAATGGTATAAATTGCACTATATTCTGCTGCCTATCAATATTTAATCACACTTTAGAAAAACTTTGCCCTATAATCATTAAGGTCTGATTAGTTGAGTGCAAAGATGGTCAGTGCCAAGTTTGAGTTCCTTTGATAATTACATTTCTGCTGGTCTTTGGACTGTGAAATCCAGATAATTATTGATCTACCTTTGGTTTTGACCAAAGAGATTGTGTTCCCTGGACAACCTGCTGTGAACCTTGGTGCTGTGATAAATCAGTCATTCGTTCCTGAACTGGTGAATCTTTTATTTTGGTACAATTATTGTGTAACTCAAATTTGCGATTTATAACTAGATGTCACTGACATAATGACATCTTGTACTGGTAGAAAATGTCTATATGATATATCATTCCTCTGACCCTGCTCCAGTGCTCTTTTGTCATAGAGGCACTATTTTGTTGACATCTTTTCGAAAGCCGTCAGCCAATCACAGTGCCCACCAAATCATATGTCAATGTCTCATGCCCCTGTTGCATGACCTGTCTCAACCCAATAACTACAGAGATCTCAAAATCAGAAGCAATCAACTCACAAATTATGTATTCCGCAGGAAAACTGCCTCAATGATATAGTCTGCAAGAGGAGGATGGGAGGGCAGCTTCAGTGGTATTCTCAGTTTAACCTTACGCTGATTGTTGCCTCTCGTATGCCATATACCAACTTTATTGGCAATCTACACAAGTAGTTGGCTCATGTTGAGATGTATGTTTTCTGCAATTGTGGCTGTTATTGTTATAAATAACTGTTTGACAATGCATCAGCAAAAGCAATCAGTGATGTAACACATCAGCCACAAAGACATTGTGCTGGATACATTTGAAGAGATTGTATTTGGTTATCATCATTAATAGATAATAGCTTGCAATGCATGCTGCAATAAAATTGCATTATCTGGTGTGTGTCTGGTAAGAAGGACAGCCTAGAATAGTAATTTTGATGAGTATTTACACTCAGCTGTTGGTGGCCGTCAATGACCTCACAACATGCCCTATCAAAAACTTGGAAACAAAGTGTCATTTTGTCATTCAGTATCTTGTGACCTCATGGATGAGTGGCATGACACGTCAAATGACCATCCCTGATAGCATTGCAAGTATATGGTATGATCTCACAAACGCTCGTTTTTCATCTACTGTAAATCTGTTGTTTTATTGGAGAAGTGAGTACTTACTTATTCCATGTAAGCATCCCTTCTTTTTTTAAAGCACGTTTAAGATAATCAACTTATCAACTAGAGTTTTTCTCTTCTTTAATCACCACATTTATATTGCAACAGGAGGCTGACACGTTAATCATAATTCTTACCAATTTATCAGGTTTCTGTCTCAATAACAAATATGATGATTTCAGTCAAGAAGTTATTTACTTCTTAGAAGTTAAAACTTCAGCAAGATAAACTGAGGAAGAAACTCATCTACTTAATGAATTTTATGTTTCTGCAATGAGATACTTGCCATGTGCAATAAATTTCCACCCAGCTATTAATTTTAAAAAGTAAACTCATGTCTTTCACTGCAACAGCAACCTATCTCTGTCTCAAGACTACTTTATGCATTTGCTCTTGGCTCTTGAGAGTGTTGGACCTGTCGGACTGGTGAAAGTTTTTTTTTTTCCAAAATTAGCAGAGAGTATTAGGTGTAACTTATTTCTTTTCACCTGATGGAAATGGTCTTCAACTTCTCAGGCAGCCACACATTCATGGCTACAGGTTCTTGAGAGCAAGATCAAATTAATTCAAGAATTTTAATAAGAAATTATTCTCCCCTTGAAACGGAGCCTTAAAATGAGTCTCTGATTGCTCTCTTGTAATCAACGGTAATTTGATTTTCATATTCTGACCAGAGAGGGGGCGACAGGGAATTCTAATCTGAGAAACAATGGCCAAGAAAATAAAACAACTCAATTGAGGGAGGAATATTCATTAAAATGATTAATAGACAAGTTGTCAATGCATCGATAGATGATTAAGAACCAGATGCAACTGCCTTGCAGTATTAGCATCCATACTTTTCAAAACTCAAAAACATTTCTTTTGCAACTTAATTGATAAGCAGCGCTACTGTGTTTCATTATGATTATGATGTTCTGCTTCAATTATTGCATGTCTAGGCATATGTTTGTGAATAAGGGGAATCCGGGTTAGATGAAACTCATCAGAAATGCCATCATTTGGTGACAAGGCAACACTTGTCAATTTGACAAGTTTTCCCGGCTGATTTCTTTGATAGTTTGAGTGGACTGTACAACAATCATTGTTGCTCGGGTCTGTGATGTAAAAAGTTGTCTACTCTCTAAAACTAAACCTTAGGCAAAGTTTGAAGCAGTGTGTAATGTGTATATTATTATATGAGCTCAGCAAGTACCGTAATATGGGGTGAATTGGGACACTGGGGTGAATCGGGACAGAACAGGGAAACATTTTATTTGCTCAAAGACACCAATTTCTACTTGCCTCAGGAATTTCATTTTTGGCACACTTTTAGTAAACATAAAAGCGCATAATGTGATAGAATTTCGTATTTCTAACTGCAGGCAGTGAGGAGCTGCAGCACCTTAAACTTTGCCCTTCAGAAATGACATTTTTACAGGTGGTCAAAACTTTGCATGTACCACATAAAGTATAAATCTTACAGCCACCAAATTTGCAGGCAACTTTAAAATCAGTTTAAAATAGTCATAGAGGACCGTGATAATAGACTGGATATGAGATTCTGATTGTTTGGTTCTGGGTTCAGATCCAGGTATATGTGGCAAAGTTTCGGGATTGAACAAAATAACCCTACTTATTTTCATTTGAGTTTGCTGGCGTGGGTTTTTGATGAATATTATTGAACTTGGCATCATTTATGGTGGATTTAGTCCAGAATTATCAATCATTGGCAAAATTCAAAGAAAAATACAGTTTTCAAACGTTTTCTGTCATTTATCACGTTTTTATAAATCTGCATATTATCAATGAAATTGACTTCAAGTTTCCTTCAATTTTTTTTTTGCATACTGAACGTGTTTTCTAATGTGTCTTCACAATTATAAATCACTTAAAGAAGGTAGGGAATTATGATTGTGGAAATAATTGAGTGTCCCGATTCACCCCAAAGTGAGGGGTGAATTGGGACAGCAGTTTTCTGGGCCCTGACCATTGGAAATTTAAGATATCACTTGTAGCTCCAAGGGATAGTTAGACCTTTGGCTTGGACACAATTTGACACTATATTTTGATTTCTGGGTTGATTTTTGGCCATTCTATAACAGAAAAACGGCCAAAACTGTCCCGATTCACCCCATATTACGGTACCCTGATAAATATGAACACTCAGAAGTCTCAGATGCATCTTTTATGATGTCCACAAATATTCCGCTCCTCCTAGCAATGTTCTGCAATATCTTCTTGATAAAATGGCTCCCAGCAGGTGTTCGGAAATTGTAAGCTTGGTGCGCATTGATATTATGGATGATGTATAAAAACTAGCGTAATAAGCAGTTGTGGTATTCCTCACTAATTAATTGAAGAGTATGAAGACACAAATTTAGTATAGACTATAGAGCATGAAATGTAGTGTGGGTGACTCCGTCATTAAAGGTGACAGTGCTGTAGCAGATTTTTCTGCTGCGTGTGAATGTGAAGGAAAGAGGCAAAAACATTTAGTTGTCATTTTTAAATTAGGCTTATTGACTGGTTGATTCAGCCCTGACAGACCACAACTTGGGCAATTTGTGTTTGGTGGCCAAATCAACAGCAATGTAACATTAATTTTAAAAAGACTTCTATTTGGTTTTGAACCCGTAATACATTTTCCTTGTTGAGGCCTCACATGTTGCGAATACACTATGCTGCTACAAGCTACTGGTTCATCGCTTGAGTACCTCCAAACACAAAGATGTTTTAAGCTAGCCTCTGAAAACACTTGTCAGTTAAGGATGATAAATTTTGTAACTATTTCACTTATCAGTGACGGATAAGGAAGTCCAAGAATTTGCTGCATGTCATATGTAACTATGCATTTCAATAAGCCCATGTCTCCAGTTGAGCACTTCTGCCTTTTATCCACCACACACAGCTTTATGAAGATGGATTGCTTTGCTTGGCAGCTATGAATTTATTGACATGAAGTCCCTTCAGAATTATGGGAATCTAATCAATCTCTGAAAATATGACTTCCTCATATTCGTGTATTTCGGTCTATTGACATCTATCGACACTTATATTCCTTTTCACATTGGGTTGGTTTAATGAAATGAATTTCATCTTGGACACATTATAGGTTGAGGCTGTTTGCAAAGTTCATTGTCCACATCTTTCTTTTCTATGGATGGCGACACTTAATTGATCATCTTAGCTTAGTGCAGTTCAGACTCAGAAATATCCTTTGATGAAAAGAAGTGAAGTGTCTCTACTCTCAATATATTTGAAGTATCCTCCTAAAGCCATCATGTTGTCCATGCACCATTTCTGACTTGCTGAGTCTTCAGTGACTGGCTAAGGGCAATCCTAATGACAGCAATGGTTCTAAGGACACTTTCTGTATAACACAGCTGATGGCTTGGTAGTTGAGCAAGAATATGCTTTGCTTCGGGAGTTAGGGGCGACTTGGTCATTACCATATAATGGGTAGATTACATCAAAGCCTCACAGAATATACTCTGAATGGAGGGCAGGAATAACCTCAACCACTGAAAGACCTCTAATCTCATTCAACTTCTGGAGGTTCTGATAGTCTGATACATCAGAAGTTTAGAAAAGGACCCTTGGAATGGATCTGTGTGACCTGAAATGGTAGGTCCTATTAGGCTATTACTTTTTGAGACTTTTGTCTCCTAAAAAAATCGGAATTTAGCAGAAAAGACAAGCTATCTGGAGTCGAAAGTACAGTTGCATATCAGTAGGTTAACATTTCCGAAACACAGGACAAGTCATTGTCTCTCAACATCAATTAGAAAGAAGAAGCTCTCCGAAACCAAAAAGATTGCTTGTGCTTTGAGGTAAGTCAAACTCCGTTCATTTTCTTATCAAAAATCAATGAGGCCAAAAGCTGGTCAGTGATTTATTGCACTTCATTCAGCTTCCGGTCAATAGTTAATCAGACTTCAGAAAAACTTTGCCCAGTAGTCATTAAGGTCTGGTTGGTCAAGTGCAGAGATGGTCAGTGCCAAGTTTGAGTTCCTTTGATAATTACAGTTGAGGTCAAATGTATTCATACAGCGAGGGCTGCTGTTTTCAAAGTTATGTGGCATCGTAAAATCTGCCTATATTGGAATGAAACACTTCAGATTATTTGTTTTGATTGTTTTTCAACTCATGGCAGTGAAAAAACCAGAATCAAATATGATTTGCAGTTGTTAAGAGGCTCTGAATTCAAAATGTCCAGAATTTGGTGGGTCAAAAGAAATCATACACTTGGATTTTTCTCCAATATACGCAAAATAAGCATAAGTAAACTAACTAAACAATGGAAATCGATGTCAGAAAGTGATGCCTCAATGTCTGATAAGGTTTTGTTAATATCTGAACAGCAGCAAATCGACTGACCTACTTTTTCCTGCGGGATGTGATAAGTTACTGCTCACATGTTTTATTTAAAATTTCTAAATATTTTGAACGGAGAAAAAACACGCAGCAAACACATCAAAACAATGGCAATCACATTCAGAGAGTCTGGGCGCTGATATCATGTGGTATGTGAACAATTTAACAGGCCAATGTCTTCATCTAGATGACCATCGAGGGCTCTGCAGCCTATCGTTCAACAGAATAATTGCATAAATAATAAATAGATGGGACCTATCTGCAGAAAAAGAATGCACTTTGGTCAAAAAGGTGGATCACACCCCAAAATTAACAAAGTAGGAGTTCTGTGGAGGGTTACAAGCATAGTGGACAGAGCTGTGGGCAAGCATTATCAAACACACTTTGCCTCAACACAGCCTGATGGCCTCCAATGCAATAAAAATGTCACTTCATCTGGTTTCAAGTACAGTCGAGATTAAAAATGTCACTTCATCTGGTTTCAAGTACAGTCGAGATTCATAACTTATCCCAAAAATCTTTCTCCTACTTCATGAAGTTATCAGAGGTGAAATTGGATGTTATGTTTTGTGCATTGGCTCTTCTTTGCATTAAGACCTCTTAGAGGCCAGGTTGGTGCAATGTTCATTTGTTAGTACTTGTTGACAGCTACGTCCCCTGTGTCCATAATTCTCCACAGAGCTCTTTCATTGTTAATTTCGCCTGTTTGTTTAATACCATACTGACTAAAATTCATTGTCTGACAGACAGCCTCCATCCATTTCCCACATGTGCAGTGATTCTGTTGACCAATTTTCCACATACTTCGTCGTCGTGGTGTATATGGGAGACTTTGGTGTGTGAAATTGTTCAGATACTGCATGCAATTTGTTTCCTGGCCATTTGAACTAAATTATTCACCTTTTCATGTATTTGCCACATGCTTTTTCCTTTAAATAAATTTTGAAAAATGGAAATAATATATATGAGTAGGTAACTTATCACACCCCTTGAGAAAAATTAGGTCAGTCAACAGTTGGCATTTCAGAAATTTACATTACATAATCAGGCATTGAGGCATCAATTTCTGACATCAATTTCCATTATTTAGTTGGTTTACCAATGCTTATTTTGCATATATTGGAGAAAAATCCAAGTGTATGATTTCCTTTGACCCACCAAATTTTGGACATTTTGAATTCAGAGCCTCTTGACAACTGCAAATCATATTTGATTCTGGTTTTTTCACTGCCATGAGTTGAAAAACAATCAAAACAAATAATCTGAAGTGTTTTCATTCCAATATAGGCAGATTTTACGATGCCACATAACTTTGAAAACAGCAGCCCTCGCTGTATGAATACATTTGACCTCAACTGTACATTTCTACTGGTCTTTGGACTGTGAAATCCAGATAATTATTGATCTGTAGTTTGCTTTGACAAAAGAGAATGTGTTTCTTTGACAACCTGCTGTGAACATCGGTGATCAATCAGCCATGATCAGTCATTTTGTCCTGAACCTGGTGAATCTTCCCTTCAAGGAGTTGTGCTTTCTCAAAGATGATTATTGATCTGCAGTTTGTTTTGACAATAGAGAAAGTGTTCCTCCAACAAACTGCTGTGAACAGTTGTGATCCATTATCAGTCAAGGAAATTACCATCTGATCATGACAACCAATGTCTTCAGCCCCTCATGACACTCACCCCAGCACTGTCATCTCTCTCCCATGACCTTCTCAATGTGTCATGGCCCAGCCATGACTTAAGTAGTACTCAAAATCATCTTTGACAGGCTATTTAAAATAAGCTATCAATTCCAAACTTGGCATGACGTTGTATCACAGCATTAACTGACTCTATACATTTTGGCACGTTTATCCACTACATAATGAGGAAAAGAACCCGAAGGCTCCAGAGAAATTAGGAAATTGTCATCAGCTGCTGATGACTTCGCGGGTACCTTGCAAAATGGGATAGAATATGTCTCGCTACTGTCATGCTGCTGTGTGATGAGGATGGCCACATAGAGATCAGACTTATGTCTTGACACCCAACTGATCAGCCCAACACTTTCAATCATCCTGTCAGGGCCAGGACTAAGCTGGAATTGCAATTGTCATCACGTGATGGTAATTTCCCAGACTGATTATATGTCCATGTAATACAAGCTGTCTTGCTTGTTTGTGGCATTAAAAATGCCTTGCCCAATGGCCCAAGGCATACCATAATATCTAATATCTGTCAATTGATTTAAGAAAGTTTGTACAATAAATCACAAATGTAAATACATTGACGTGTATTAGGGAAGACTTGGTCATATAATCAGTAAACGTCTCGATTTCCAAAAACATTGGAGTGCCTCTTTGTCTTGGCAGTTTCTTCTAAGGCCTAGTCATCAAGTGATTATAGCATTAGCTTTAGAGTTTCTGGAAGCATGCTCTTTCGCCTCTATTTCCTGGTCTTCCAGTGTTTGATAAGGCCCAGTTCACTTCTGTCATAGAGGTACTATTTTGTTGACACCTGTTTGAGAGCCATCAGCCAATCACAGTGCCCACCAAATCATATGACAGCTCTTCATACACAAGTTGCATGACCTGTCTCGACCCGCAATAACTACTGATATCTCCAAATCAGAAGCAATCATCTCACAAATTATATATTCCACAGGAAAACCGCATCAATAATGTAGTTTGCGAGAGGCTGGTAGGGTAGCTTCAGTGGTAGTCTCAGTTTAACCTGTTTCTGATTGTTACTTTTAAAATACTATACACAAGATTTACTGATAGTCTACACAATTTCTTGATTCATATTGAGATGTATGTTTTCTGAAATTGTATTTGCTATTGTTATATATTAGTGATTGCCGATACATTACCTTAAATGAATCAGTGCTGCATGTATTACACATCAGCCACAAAAACATTTAGTAGACATTTGGAGAGATTGTATATCATTATATTCATAGAAAATAATGCATCAATAACGCGACATTATCTGCTGTGTGTCTTGTAAGAAGGATAGCCTACAATAGGAACTGCATAGGTTCAAAGTCATTTCTTTTCATATGTTGGAAACAGTCTTCGACTTCTCAGGCAACCACACATTTCAGGTTTAAGATTTCTGACAGCAAATTCCAATTAAATCAAGAATTTCAATAAGAAATTATTCTCCCCTTGAAACGGAGCCTCAAAATGAGTCTCAAATTGTTCTCTCGTAATCAATGGTAATTTGATTTTCATATTCTGACCACGAAAGAGGCAACATGGAATTCTATTATCAGAAACAATGGAAGGGGAAAGAAAACACCAGAATTCAGGGAGGAATATTCATCAAAGTGATTAACAGTCAAGTTATCCATACGGTCAAGTTATCAATATGGACAATAGATTATTAAGAACCGGATGCTGCTGTTATGCAGCATTAGCATCTATACTTTTCAAAACTTAAAATAATTTCTTCTGCAACTTTCTTCTGCTTTTCTCCTCCTCCTGTCCTAATTAGCCTACCAAGTGCATAAATACAGGACGTAAAGCCCCAATCATCCATCCAATTCTTCTGCTTTTCCTTGTAATCCTAGCGGTTCAGATATTCTGCTTCAATTATTGCATATTTTGTCACTTTGGTTTTGTTTGAAACAGTTTACAACAGATAGTGGGCCATTAAAATTTAGTGGCATGATCATACGAGCAAGTGTAGAAGGTTCTTTCAGGGAGGTTGCTCTTCGTTTGGAGCAAGTTCATCCGAAGGGTTGAAAACGTCAAGATAATATAATTATTATGTGGCAATATTGGTAATGGAATACTTCAGTGCAAAAGAACCAATTTGATCCAATACAAAAAAACTGACCACCCTTTCCGACTATAAGCTATATTATACAATTATGGACTTCGGTTGAGGTCAATATCAGGTTTTACGGACCTGACCGGTGATATTCACCGAGGCCGAAGGCCGAGGTGAATATCACTAGGTCAGGTCCGTAAAACCTGATATTGACCGAAACTGAAGTCCACAATTGTTTTGTTCCATGATAATTTTTTTTTTCAGAAAAATTTTTTTTTGTGGAAATTTAATTTTTTCGTAATTTTTTTTTTTTTTTCGAAAATTTTTTTTTTTTTTTTGGAAATTTTTTTTTTTTTCTGAAATTTTTTTTTTTTTGAAAATTTTTTTTTTTCGGAATTTTTTTTTTTTAAGGAAATTTTTTTTTTTTCGGAAATTTTTTTTTTTTCGGAAAATTTTTTTTTTCGGAAAAAATTTTTTTTTTCCGGAAAATTTTTTTTTTTTTCAGAAAATTTTTTTTTTTGGAAATTTTTTTCCAGGGAGGTCAATAACAAATGTTATATTCACTGATCAGTGAATATAACATTTGTTAGGGAGGTCAATAACAAATGTTATATTCACTGATCAGTGAATATAACATTTGTTATTGACCTGCCTGTCACACACCACTGCACACAGGTGAACATCACATTATGCAGGTGGGTTGTTGGCCAATCAGGGGGCTTGTTACATAGGGGTCATGGAACAAAGGCCTATATATAGGATCCAGCACGGAATACTCTATTATTGTGCATGCAATGGACTAAGTAACCTGACACTGAATGTCAGGCTTGTGTTTATACACGCACATGAGAATATAAATCCAGCTTTCTGTAAGTCTATCATACTTCAATTATAAGTAGGTCTACATTGCTGAAAGTTATAAACAATATATACCTTGTGAAGGACCATGCCTTTTCTACCAGGAAGGCTCATGTATTTAGAACCATTTCATGGTCCGATTTATATACCTTTTTGCTTCGATGCTTTTTTTTTCATTAGAAATTAACATGAGTTTTCTATATTGCTCCAAAGCACATGTATTAATTAGATAGAATTTTTTCATGGAGTTGCCGCTATTTCCATGCACTGTATTTCCTTCAAATAGCATTTTCAAATTCTAAAGGACTTAATGAGGCCCAATTCATAATCAGAGTTTCTCCGAAAAATTCAGAATATTTTAAGATAAATTTCCTATTCAACAATGTGATGCTGATTGCGTATTGTTTGAGTTTTCGGGAGAGCATGGAATTGTTTGGGTTTTTGGAGAACTTTAAATTTTTTACTGAGTAAAAGAAATACTCCAGTTTCTGAGTTTCCCTCTTTGAATACAGATCGCTCATTATATGGGGGTTTATATGAAACAAGTGCATGGTGGAAATTTAGGTCAACTTGAGTTCTAAATCTGGTTTTGTGGTTTGCATGTTACAAATTAAAGAGAACAACATTGTGTGGATCAGAGTTCTTGAAGAGAACTTATTCTTGAAAGATCTCTAAAACGTATCAACGCAGTTCAATTCTCCTCTAACATGGTCAATGGCGGATTGCATGTTTCTGTGTTCCCACAGTGTTCCAAAGAGCCTTGTAATTGCTAGAATGCCCTTTTGAAATTTCTCAAGCTCAGAATTGTTTTATTTCAAAAGATTAAGATAAGGAAGCTTATTGCATGACGTTTTACGTGTGTCTGAAAACATGGTAAAACACATGGTCAATGTTCATGCAAACTTGTGAAACTTAGCATTTTAAAAGAAAACATAGGCTGCGCAGCAGCAAACCTTCAGCGAATAACACATTCAGAAGATTACAATTACACCATAAAATTGATGTTTTTACCAAATTGCATATTGGTAAGCAATAGTGGTGAAGTCATGGCCTTCAATAATGTCAATTTGCCCGCTGCCCTGCCATCTGTCTATCTGCTTGCCAGAGTTTGTAAAACAAGGAAAATACCTTAATTATTAGGCTAATTTATGCATATGGTACAGTTTCATGCACATACCAAGTATAGGTTATGAGCTGTCAGTTGGAAACCAAAAAATATAATGCTGTTATAATTTTCTAAATATTTTCCAATGATTCAAAAAGTGTTACATACACATTAAAAGGCTCTGCCACATTGTATAGGTGGTATGTGTGGAACATTTCGTTGCTGTTATGCAATAGTAGGGAACTTTTGGCTCCCATGTGAAAAAAAGTATTTTAAATATTGTTTCTCAATATTACACAAAAAGTATAGACTATCTATCAGTCAGACCATGAAAAGGCACACCTAGACCATGTAAGCCATATGTGTACCAAACTTAATCCATTTACAATTGTACATGCAGTTGTGACTGAGGCCTGGGCCAGAAACAAAGAATAATTGTTTTGGTTTTCAATATTTCAAAAAGTACATAATATTTTCCATCAGACCTTTCAAAAGGCACTACTAGACCATATAAGGCATATGTGTCCCAAACTTTATCCATGTACATGCAATAGTGACAGAGTCTTAGCCGAAAACAAAAAAAATGTATTTTTATATTTTTTGTAATTTGTTGAAAACGTACAGAATGTCTATCAATGAGACCATCAAAAGGCACAACTAGACCATATAGGCCACATCTGTACCAAATTTCATCCATGTACAAGCAATAGTGACTGAGCCTTGGCCCGGAAACGAACAAAAATAATTTATATGTTTTTTATTATTATTTAAAAAGTATGGAGTATCTATCCATTAGACCATCAAAAGGCACAACTAGACCATACAGGCTATATGTGTACCAAATTTCATCCATGTACATTGAATAGGGGCCGAGTACTGGCCTGGAAACGATCTATCCACCCCCCGCCCGCCCGCCCGCCCGGCGGACGGACAACATTTTGCCCTAGTGATAACAATACCTTCTGCGAACAAGTTCGCTGAAGGTAAAAATGTTTGATCTGGAAGTGGCATGCAGTTAGCAACTTTTCTCAAGAAGAGTGCCCAAGCTGGTTTACTTCAACCTTTAAAACAAAATATGCAACATCCCGACTCCTGAGCACATTTGTACAGTTTCTATGGATTGCTTAAATTTGCTTTACTGCTTTTATAAAACTTTACAGTTTTCAAGGAAACATTTGGTGTTAATTGCATGAAATGCAGTCTTCTTCATGTATGTGCATTTTGAATGTACTTTGCATTGATACATTGTATCGTGTATTAAATGCTTTTCGCTTCTTTTTAGTTTTCCATGCTGTCCATGGATCATTTCCGCCTCACAGGAACTTATAAGAACCTTTCTGCGCTGTTCAAATGCAGAATTGTAGATTCAGATGCGAAGCATATGGAGCCTGAGTAAAATTAATGAACTTTTTATCCCTTGTCCTGAAGAAAATGATGAAATCAAAATGTCTGAGAGACTTCATTATCCTTCGTAATATACTCACATTGCAATTATTGACTCAACCAGGATAAGATTAGATTTATAATTCTGCTATTCCTGAGTGTTTGGCAATTAGTATAATTGATTTTTGCCATTGATTCCTTCCTTCCGGCTTCCAAGACATGAATGGTTTAACTAACGGACCACCAGTGGCTCTTATAGATACAATTGTCTATTGATTATCTTTGCCAATTTAGTTTCATGTGCAATTATTTGGGTCGGTATTAGGCAAATGTGAAAAGCTCGAGCTGCAGAGGGGTCAAATTGGGCAGAATTAGAGCGAGCAACAATCGGATATGCTTGAGAGTATTTTTAATAGATGGCCCCCAGCCAGTAGTCGGAATGAGGCTGAATGGAAGTCGAAACAAGAATGAGGCTTTAGATGGTAGATGCCTTCAGTTTTTTTCTATATTATACGTACATGTATGTTTAATATAAATCATCTGTTTTGTTATGTGAGACCAATACGAGCTAGTGTAAAAGTGAGAGGCTGGTCTAGTACATGTCTGTTTCATGCCAGCAATACGCTACAGCGTCTGTGTACCCGTTTATGAGCTTTTTTATTGGTTTGAACTATTTATATGATATTTTCTTAAGATTGCGGAATAATTGTAATTTAATTGATAGTGTGATTTCTACATTTTGAAAGGTTAATTGCGGCCTATTGCACAGTGAATGGTCAATGGTCAGGCCTTCAGCATGTTTAGCTCTTTGTTCAATGCAAAATTGTATTACAAGTTGAAGTATGTAATACTATGTACGTTCTGTGCTATACATTATTTTAAGTCAGATTTCCTTTTGCCCTTTCCCCGATCTATTTATACAACACCCTGAAATATCTAGAGAATTTGCTGTCTTTCCTCTCTTTCCATGGCATACTCAACACTGCTCAATGCTGTACTGTACAAAATGTATTACTATTTCATATGGTGGTTTGTATGATATTTGCAGTTCTTCATTGCTCTGCTCTCCCATGTTGCCAGTTGTTGACTTAGCCAAGCCCGAGGCTAAATCGTTGCCTAGCAATTGGATTGTCTCTTTATGTTACCCCGGCAACCGTAAAATGCCATGTTAAATGTGCCTCAGAATGGACAGATATTGTGGAATTGGCTGGAGCTGTCTGGAAACCCTTCCTGCCCCAGTGGGCATATAGCCTACTGTACGAGGATTTCCCTCCATTGATAAAGAAATCTGTCTATAATCATATAAATCTGTAGGTACCAGAGTGACCTGGCTGCTTTAGATTATTTTTTTGGGTGCTTTTGAAGGTCAAGGGTTCAATATTGTGTTTTTAAAGAAGGAATTAATTTTTTAGCGATAATTGATAATAGTAAATTGGAATTCATTATATATCATCATTGCCTTTGCTAGGCTAGTAAAGGTCCAAGTCATAAGGTCAATTCACTGTGTTTCTTTAATTTTCTTGAACATGTTGAATGCCTTCACCTCCTTACAAACTACAGGTCGCTTTCCTTGGTTAGTGTATCCCACAATGAATAAGAACAAATAATGTACAAGCGAGTGCTGCATTGAGATAGACCCTCTTGCATTTGGTTCTTTCAGAACATACTAGATAAGAATTGCATAAATTGTTCATTTTAAACATTAAAAACTATTTTATAAAGAATCAATCCAGAATGTCTGACAGTCATGTCACAAACAACTGCAGCATGAAAAAATATAAATGTCATGAAATTTGATTTCCTAGAATTTGTTTGATAGGAAACATTTAGAGAACAATCACATAAATGTCAGAGATTTATGCAACATGAATGCTTCATTCATCTATCTAATCAAATACTAAAAAGTCACAAGAGACTATTAAATGTCAAATGTCATAAATTATATACATGGTAAAGTTTTATAGCAAGTGTGTGGCAATATGAATTAATGTACCGTGCGGATAGGAGAACTGTCTCAAAATATAGCCTAATGCATTTGAGGGGTGCTCATGTTAACTACATGCAAGTGAAGGAAGAAGAGTCAATGTTGACCGGCCATTTAGTCAGCCAATCAATGACTGGACACCTATATACCAGCTATGGTCCAGAATGGAAGCTCCTATAAATAGAACATTCTTTGCTCACTAAATAGAACCCAATAGAGGTTTCAGAACCCCACAATTCACCCTGACCTCACAATTCCAAGAGACCTCACACAGACGTCACAATTGGGCATACCCTCCAGCACATCCAATCAGGGCCTCCTCTAATTCTGCCCAATTTGTGCCTTTCTCAATCAAGTGGCTTGAGCTTTCCGTGCTCCTTCAATACAGACGTCAAATAATTGGCAAATGTGATTGGTAAATGTAATCTGCAAATACAATCAATGGTATCTTCTGGACAAACAGGAGACATGGGAGGTCCCATATTTAAACCATTTAGGTGTTGTTGGGAATCAACGGTCACAATCAATAATTGTAGTGATTGGATAAATTTGTACTTGTGGTTAGAATAGGATTAAATGTTTTCCTTCATTACTTTCCTATGTATATTTCTGTTTTGAATCAAGTCCTTGTTGGCATCAAACTGCTTATCAAGCATCTTTCTCCATTCTTTATATATGTAGCCCTAAAGGCACAGCACCTGCCTGGAACAATAAAGCAGAAGATAATACGGAACATTGTTGAGTGGAGTCGTAAATTGGTGGCTGTCATAAAAGATGCATCTGAGTATTCATCTTTATCAGGTGTTTGCTAAGCTCATATACTAATACACATTGCCTCAATCTTTGCCTTTCGGTTTATTTAGTCTCAAATGTAGAGCTGATGTAAACACTGAGCGGATATATACATAACATACACTTGGTCGACAATGGTCGTGCAACCATGGCCATTGGCCAATGATAGTATACCATATTCAAAATCACTGAACATTGGGTATTCTCACATTTTCTTACTATTTGGTACTTTCTAACAACGGTAAATTTGTTTGTGCATTGTACTTGCATGTAATACATTAAATAGGCCCATATTAAATGAATATTGCTTCTTTTATCATATTTATGGCACTGGAAGTGAGATTAATAAGCATTTAAATATCAAATACTTGACCTATACTTCTGTCCTTCCCATAAATTAGTTTCTTGTACTCCCCCGATCAGCTTAGCAGTGTCCAATACGTCTTGCTTTTTTCCCTTAAATTCTTCCTTTGCTTCTAAATCATCGTAAGCAGGTAAGTCGCGACTAACATCACACATGGCCAGACTAAAAATGGTATAATGGTAAATGGAGGAGCAGACGTTTCCTGTCCAGACAGCTTCCGTTTTCCAAGGAGAAGGGAACTTTTTGTAAAAAGAATCAGTCCAGAAGGAGACCTGAGCAGAAAGCACCGAGGACTGTAAAATATTTTCTCTGAATTGTCACAATCAGAAATAGTCACAAGGCAATAAAGCAAACACGAAACGCCAGGTATACTCAAGTCTAATATGTTGTTTCTAAAATGGTTATGTACAAGTATCACCTATTATCTATAGATAAGAATCTTTGGTCCTCACACACAGTTATCTTTTAAAAGATTAACTGAGGAATTGAGAAATTTTGTGAACCTTCGTAATATGCATGCTTCAACACATTTAGCAAATGTTGTAATTGTCCAAGTGTATAGATCTACTTTCTCACCTGACTGACAATCCAGTCTGCTGTAAAGCAGGTGAGCTAGCGAGGCTGCAGACTGAAGAAATTCAAGTCGAATCGGCTTCTAGGTCACTAGAAGTGCTGCCTCTAAAGTCCACGCTGCTGCCTATCAGGTCCGCGCTCAGCAAAACTCAGTAGAACTTTGTTGGGCTGCTGCAGAAATGCATGCGAGTGAGGACGTGAAATAGAGCACCTCTAGTGAAATGTTGTAGCCTGCTCGCTAATGCTGGCAACTGATTTAGCAGGCTACTGTAGCCTGCTTTCTCACAAGATTTTAAGTTAAACTTGAGATTTCAAGGACTCAAGAGTGTGGCTTCAACGCTTCCCCCCACTTCACTGAAAACAACCATCAGGGTATATTTAAATTCGAGCTAAGTGACAAACTGTAAGTGAACTGTGAAGAGTGACAGTCATCCAAAAATCGAAATGCCTTGAAAAGCTTTTGGAGGTAGCCTTGACAGATGGTAAAGCCAGACACTAAAAGCAGCTTTGCAGTTTGCTGGATGGGTTGACCTTCAAATATCAGTGTTATTATTCAAAGTTGAAGTCCTGTGGCAATGCCAGGCAAATGCAGATGACCCTGATTAGTGGAGGTACATGTAATTCTTGAATTAAGGCTAGCTCGGGTGAGATGTCTGAAGTGTTTCTATGTAATCCAACTGAGGAACTTAGTGGATAAAATTATGTCATTCTTCAAATATCGGTAAAATTATTCTAAGTGGAAGTCCAATTGCGATGGCAACACTTTGCAAATGCCGACCATTGTAATATGGAAAAGTGTAATTTATTCTGGTTTTGAAGCTTTCATCAAAATGCAGAAATGTTTTTTGTCGGAAGTAAAGACACTCCTAAGCTTGCCAGCCTCTCTCTGCTGCAGACCCACTTTCCCAAAATCATTGTCCAGTGAGTCCCGCAATTGGATTCTCCAATATAGTTACAGCTTTTAGAGTCTAGTGAAATAAGATGATTAGGGGGAGGGCCCAGCATTAGGGTGTGTCAATTTTCAATTTTTATGCAAATTTGAAAAGCACTAGTGTCTAAAATGTGCGTTTTGACGTGGAGAATCCAAATCTGTTTTCAAAATGGTGATACGACAATTCTTACCTACTTCAATTTTGGTTCAAAGTTTCAATATTTTTTTCGTTTTCGACCATTTTCGCCAATCCGCGGTTCTCTATAACTTTGTCAATATGTGTCATACAGAATTCTAACTGCCATGGTTGGAAAGCTCTCAAAAAGACCTTCATTTTGCATACCAACATCAATGGTCTAGGACGATATCTTAATTCCCATTGGCCCTTCAGCCTGCACTTTTTAGAATGAAAATGATGCAGATTGTCTAATCCTGTTAAAAAATGGCTTTGGAATTTTTTTCAATGATAATTGCGGTGACTCACATTCTCTAAGTTCCAGAATGGCCAAATATAAAAAACTTTTTGATTTTTACCTTGGGAGTGCCTGGCTTGTGAGTGATGAAGTTTTAATGTCAACATTAGTTGGAAACTCGTAAAATGTGAGATGGTGTCAGTTGCATTTCATATCATATCTTCATCAGAATTTATTGCAGGGCAACATGAGTGGTACCACGTGAAAGAAAATACTCTTAGCATTCTCATGATACCAATGATATTGTCCTATATCTAATTCTTAGGAAGTTAAAATATGAAATATAACATCCCCTCCATGATTTGTTTCAGGAGTTTGGACAAAATTTTGCATTAAAACTGTCAAGCTAATAAAGCAGGATTTTCCATGACCAAATATATCAAAAATATTGTATTTGCTTATTCTGGAAGTTGGAGAATGTGAATCACAGCAATTATCAGTGAAAAAAATTCAAAAGCCTTTTTTTGATAGGATTAGACAGAAACATTTTCATTTCTAAAAAGTACCGGCTGTAGATTCAATGGGAGTCAAGATATCGTCCTAGACCATTGATGTTGGTATTCAAAATGTAGGTCTTTTTGAGAGCTTTCCAACCATGGCAATAAGAATGCTGTATGAGAAATATTGACAAAGTTATAGAGAACCGCGGATTGGCGAAAATGGTCGAAAACGAAAAAAACATTGAAACTTTGAACCAAAATTGAAGTAGGTAAGAATTGTCGTATCGCCATTTCGAGAACAGATTTGGATTCCCAATGTCAAAACGCACCTTTTAGGCACTAGTGCTTTTTGAATTTGCATAATAATTAAAAATTGACACACCCTAGCCCAGCATTGACTTTGTCATTTGTAGAATTGAATGCCATTGACTTTTGAGTCAGTTCTCATAGCTGATTTGTAAAGTTATTTCAAGAATCAGTATCTCTTTATTACTGTATATTTTGGCTCTGTAAATGTCTCACAACTAGTTTTTATGAAGGAAATAGTGGATTTTGAAGTGTCCTCACAAAGAGAATGAAGAAAATTGTGGAGGGTGTTTGGATCTTTCTTTGTGTTGAAGAGCTGCAGGATATAGTCTCCTGGTTTTAGCAACTTAAGGACAGATGGAAAATCTTATAGAACCAATGCCACTGCATACATCATTGGAGCTGATTGTATTTCAGCTGTGTCTTATTTGTTGATCCGTGTAAAGTGCTAGAAGCAACTTTTCCATTTGTTTATACATTGTGCTTTTGCTGAATACAAGGCTCTGCATTTTTGGTGTCTCACTGCAAAATTAATTTATGAACAGCCTTCGAAAGTTTGTCTGTAATTTGTTAAATTAGACTGACGGTGATTAAATATTGGATCCATTTGCAGACTGTGTAATGGGGAGAATATTAATGACAGAAGGCAAACACAATATATGAAAGTCATCTACAATATGAAAGACTCCATATAGAATATATGAATGAATCGAGAAAGAATTGAAGCTTTGATCTTTATTTTCTGATATGTATCTTTTTTAAATTACAAGATACTGATATCAGTCCCTGAAATAAGCAAAGTTAATTGAAGTCATGCTTGTGTGTTGAAACACATTAAATGGAGGAATTATTCATGTCAATATTGAAACAGTTGGCCCGTAATTGTACATGTATATGTTCTAGGGACATGAACTAGGGAAATAACATGCTCTTTTTTCATGGTTCTGTGTAGGTACTTCTTCCTCAAGCAAAAATTGCAAGCTTGCTGCAATGCTGCTCCAGACACATGAAGCATCGTTAAGCATTAGATAGTTGCTAGTTGCGTGACCTCACAGAAACATGAAAACTTCTACCAGATCTCTTTTAAAGACGATTGAGGGAGTTGAGTAGCAATAATTGAAGTTTCTTGAGAGATTTCAAGGAAACATTGATTGCCATTAGATTATAGTCTGAAAATTTTAACAGTCAAAGCTGAAACTGAAATTCTATTATTAAATACATCACTCTTTTGAAAGAACTGAAACTTATTTGAATCTGTAATGAGCCCTTAGCAATGATTTTTGGAAGGGTTGAAAATAATCAGGACAACGTGATTGAATGAGATTGAGAATATAAAGAACTTTGAAAATTCAAGAACATGCAATCCGGAAGTGAAAGTGGAATTGGGTGAAAAATTGGAAATGGAATTATAAATAGCATTTGAAAAAGACAAAAGAAAAATGCAAAGAAATGGCTTGAATCAAGATTGGGGAGATTCGAGACTCAGCCGCAGCTGATGTGGCCATTATTAGAAAGAGCAGGACTCTGTGGTGTGGCGCAAAAAAAAACATTCTTCAATTTCCATGGAAACACCATCTGAATGCTAATGGTGGCATGGGGGATAATTATTTGAGAATCCTTAGAGGGTTTAATAAATAAAAGTTGATCGATAGAAGAGGGAAAATAATAATTTGTCTAAAATCATGACTTTTAAATCTCTTTCAGCTGCAATGTTACCCTACTGACTTCTTTATCAGTTTATGCTACAGTCACAGAAGATATTTAAAGTGATTTTGATGTACTAAATTTTCTTTGATGGGTTGCTAAATCTTTTTTGATGTGTGACTAAATCTTTTTGATGTGTGACTAAATCTTTTTGATGTGTGGCTAAATCTTTTTTGATGTGTGACTAAATCTTTTTGATGTGTGACTAAATCTTTTTTCTGTTCTTCTTTCAGGTGAGTGTGTTTTCTATTCATGCTGGCAATATCCCCTTGCTCACAAGTCAGTGTCCAATTGGTGTTACTGGTGAGTGATTCTCCGATACTTTGTCATTTTTAAATTGATCTATAATTTTATTTTAACATAAGTTTATTGTTTAATGGAAATCATTAGGGATGTGCTGATACCGATATGAGGTATAGGCCTCATTGGTATCAGCACCAAAAAAGCTGTATTGACGTCGGATTACCGCTGTTGCTTCATATCTCCAATGGTATAATCCAGCCAATTCCAGCATGGTTATCGGTATTGGAAGTGAAACTGGTTTTGGCACATGTTTGTTTCAAGCAATCTTGAATCTTCCCATCAAGTTCACATTCTTCACAGAAATTAATAGTAGATTAAAAAGAAATTGTGAAAAGTATATTTATAAAAATAGGCTTATAAGGATGAACAATTTACTGACTTTATCAAAGCACCCAGAGAATCGTATCAAAGGTTACAGACAGGAATTAAAACCTTTTTCATGCCCATAGCAGATATTCAATATATAATAGCCTGAGCTAAGGTATTAATTTGATGTAACTGAAGAGTATTCAAGATTTTGAAAATTTGTTAATTATGAAATATTTTGTCAATTACGACTGCCACTGATGAGTGGTGAAGAATAGAACCAGTTGCACCATGCTTCAACCAACTGTTAAAAATATTTTTGAAAACTGGAATAAATTTGGATGTGATGCAAAATTATTGGAGCTGAATCACACCAGACAACTTTCTTAACTAATCAGCCCACAATACCCCACAGCTGCAGTGCTTATTAAGTTGAAAAGAAATATTGCTCAAGTTTTCGAAAGTTTCGTTGCACAATTACAACTTTGATTCATCATGGCAGCTGTCGCTGGTTCATAATCATCTCTTTTATGGATGATAACTTGATTGTTAGTCAGCTGAGAAAATATTTCTCCCTCAGTTTCACTGTTTTGTTTCGTGGCTATTGTTTCTGAGATTAGAGAACCTCTGTCAGTGGTCAGTCCTCTGTGGTGAGAATATGAAAATAAAATTACCATTGATTATCAATTTGAGATTCATTTTATGACTCGCTTTAAAAGAAAACATCATTTTCTCAATATATTAAAATTTCTATCAGAAATTTCTGTTTGAGTGGGAAACTAAAGACTATTAACATGATTAACAACATATTATATCTGGCAGCTCTTATATCTTGCTGATACCATATGAACACATTACTGCAATTCTGGTTTTTGAGGCATCCATACTTTCCATAGTGTTTCAAGGAGTGGCCCAGCATGGAATCGAAATCAGGCACGTTCTCATTTTGCAAGTGCAATATTATTCCAAAATGCCGCAATAGTTATTGACAATATGAGCCATTAAATTGTGTGGCTGAAACAATGATAATTGAGTTTTAACTGAGATAGCTTTGTTGAGCTGTTATGTTCCTGCTGTGACAATCTCTTTGGTAGACTAGACTTTTCAGGCAATTTTTGTGCTGATACTAAATTATTGACGTAATTGCTTCCGATTGGAGGATGTTGTCGTTACTGAGGTTGCAGTCATTATTGAGGCTGCGACAGGGTCAGATGACTCTGTCATTTGACACTGTCATGTGACTTAGGCATGTGTTATGATTGATTGATTTTTTTTATACAGATGTCAACAAAATAATGTCTGTCACTATGCGTTGAAAGAGCTGTGGACATTTGGAACTTTGGTAATTTGCATTAATTGCCTGCAATTTGAGTTGCGAATGCACTTCATAAATTGTGCGTATGCATTATTCTCAGTCACATTTGATTTGATATGTTCTTCAATCGGTTCGCATAACATCATGAAATGCAGAGAATTTGCTGTATTTCCTCCCTTTCTATTGCATTTTGTAGTGTACAAAATGTATTATTATTTCATATGGTGGTTTGTATGATATTTGCAGTTCTTCATTGCTCTGCTCTCCCATGTTGCCAGTTGTTGACTTAGCCAAGCTGCCCCGTCTCACCCCGAGGCTAAATCGTTGCCTAGCAATTGGATTGTCTCTTTATGTTACCCCGGCAACCGTAAAATGCCATGTTTAATGTGCCTTAGAATGGACAGATATTGTGGAATTGGGCTGGAGCTGTCTGGAAACCCTTCCTGCCCCAGTGGGCATATAGCAGTGTGTAGCATACTACACTAGGATTTCCTTCCATTGACAAAGAAATCTGTCCTATTCTGATGTAAATCTCTATAAAGTAGTGTTGTGCCGGTTACCGTAATTTCGGTTCGGTTTTAGTTGCGCCACTACAACCGAAACTCGAAACCGAAGTTCAATCTAACAACCGAGTGTTTCGGTTATCGTATAATATCCCATTTTATTAAGAAAATGGCAAAATAATTAGCAAAATGTCGATCTGTTCATTCTCCAAGACGCGCGCCATGTTACTGCATTAAATTTCCGCACCGAAAAAGATTTTGCGGACCGGGCGCTGAACCGCGGATCGCAAAATCCTGTTGTACACATTGCAGACCACATGCTTTTTTGTGGATTCGTCTACAACCAAAACCGCAACCGAAACCTCGGTTCTAGGGTCGGAAACAACCGAAAACCGAACCGAACGAAAAATATCAGAACCGCCCAACACTACTATAAACTTTATAAAGGTACCTAGCTGTAAACCTGGTAGTTTGAGATTTGGTTTCCTTTGAAGGTTGAGGGTTCGATATCCGGTTTGCGGAACAGTTTTTTGTACCAGTAGAATACATCTTAGCCAGAAAGAATTTAGTGAATTGGATTTGGAATTTATTATGTAGTTGTGTGTCTTACTCCTAGCCAAGTAACAGATCCCACATACAAGACGAAATTTGTAATATTTCTTAAATTTCCTTGATCTCACTTAAACCAGGACCGTACTCATAAATTTTGCATTATGACAGAACCTCTTGCATTTCATACTGTTGGAACTTCAGAACTGTAAAAAGCATGTTCATTTCGAAACTACTTAAACGGTGTATTATAGAGAATGACTCAGAAATGTCATGTCATATTCAGTGTTAATATTTCAAACATAAAGTTCTGAAGAAAGAGCAATATTGGAGTGGACCAATCACACATAATTATAAATCTCATGAAATTTGATGCCTTGGAGTTTGTTAGAACAATATATATATAACATTCAGAAACTGAGAAAGGCATTTCGGAAATGTCAGAAATTTATGCTCCATATTTGTGTCTATCAAATATAGAATACTCAAAATGTCGCAAGAGACTACTGAATGTCAAATGAAGTTTATAGTAATACATATATATGAAATAATGAACGTGTGGATATTATGGGGAATGTCTGAAAATATAATACAAATGAAAGTCGCTTACATTGAGCAGGTCAATCAATGACTGGACACCTATATACCAGGAATGGTCAAGAATGCAAGCTCCTATAGATAGGGCATTCTTTGCTCACTAAATAGAACCCAATATAGCTCTCAGAACCCCACAATTCACCCCGACCTCGCAATTCCAAGAGACCTCACACAGACGTCACAATTGCACATATCCTCCAGCACATCCGATCCGTGCCGCTTCTAATTCTGCCCAATTTGCGCCTTTGTAAATCAAGTGGCTTGAGCCTCCCGTGCTCCTTCAATACAGACATCAAATAATTGGCAAATGAGATTGGCAAATGTGATTGGCGAATACAGTCAATAGTATCGACATGACTTAAGGAGACTTAGAAGGTCCCATAATTAAACCATTTAACCAGCACTCCGTGTAAAAATCAGGCAATGAGTTCGCATGAAGGTTCTCAGAATTTCTTAATATTTTGCATAAAGTTTATATCATCTTTTAATAACTCAGTGGTAACTTCAAATATTTTTAAAAAAATTTTGTATGCCCAGGGTAGGCCTTTATAAAATTGATGTTTATCACCTCGGACAGCCGCAAATTTGACAAAAATACCCTAAATTAAGGTAAATTTTGTACATCCTATTTACATACTTATATTAACAATGGAAAAACAAGCCATACATCATTTTCAAGTAAAACTTCATGACATACCATAGCAAGCATCATATTAAAGAATTTTTATGTTTCCAAGGAGTGTTGCCATGGCAACCACAAGCAGTTTTAGCATTTTTGGCTCAGACCTTAAAAAGACGCATTTTCAAGGCTATATAACCCCTCTTGGTAACGCCTAGAAAAATATGGTTGAAATATCACCAGAAAGCACTACTCTTGGGCTATACAAAACTATTTTCAAACACCTGTAACTCTCAATACTTTTTATTATACTGATGAAAACAATTTGTTGAGGATTTTTTCATTTTCCGTAATTTGACCAATTTTCAAGGCCGTATATCTCCCTAGGTAACACCTGGAAAATTATGGTTGAAATATCACCTGAAAGCACTACTCTTTTTCTATACAAAACTATCTTCACACTTCTGTAACTTTCAAAACGTTTTATTTTATAAGCGAAAATAATTTGTTCCCTTTTTTTGCATTTTCGTTAAATAGACCCATTTCAAGGCCATATATCTTCCATGGTAACGCCTGGAAAAATATTTTTGAAGTATCACCAGAAAGCAGTACTCTTATGCTATGCAAAACTATCTTCAAACAACTGAAACTCTTAATACTTTTTATTTTATTAAGAAAATAATTTGTTCCATTTTTTGTGCATTTTTCTTCTTTTTTAACTAAAATTGGTCTGTTTCTGTCGTGCTTCTGATCCACTACAGCTAAATAGTTGCAAGCCCTGACTGCTTTGTAACAGAAATTGATAACCGAGTCTACTAGCTTTCTCTATGACATATATAAACATTCTTTATTACCCTTCCTGAAATATTTTCCGATTCATACTTTTCTTTTTGCAAGGTGTTCGACTGGTCATGCCTAAACGTACATCTAAAAGGGAAAAAAAAAATTATGCCCAAACCTAGTAAACCAATTAAAATTGATAAAAGGGGGTTCCTATTTCAAAACAAGCAGAATTATACAATTTCAATGAGATAATAAATTTGTGTTATGCCAATATATACAGTTCTAAATGTTTCCAAACTGAATCCAAATGTTTTTGTTGTTGCAATTAGATCTCATACAACTCTACCCTTTTAGGGTATTTCAACATGTAGTAGCAACACATATTTCTGGACTGATCTGTGTGGGTATGTGGTAATTCTTTCTCTTCCTCAGAAAAAATCTTCACTAAATACTCATGAATGTAGTAGTTTCCCATTCATGAAATACTGGAAAATTTGACACAGTTCTTTTGGACCGATGTGCAGTGCCATAATATCACCAATGAAACTGACTGTCACATGACTGTAAAATAAGGTGTCCAGAATTAACAACTGAGGTGCAGACACCATTTTGGCAAACAATTATTACTTTAAAAAAAACAACAACATTGTAATATAAGTATACTGTACATATTGTGCATTCATGACGTTCTAACAGAAGATACATTTCTCTTTTTAATCATTCCTCAATCCTCATTGCCGTTCACTGGCTGCGATGAATTTGGATATAAGCAAATTGGTAATAAATATGAAACTGTGAATCGACCAATAGCAGAAGAATCATACTAAGGTGCTATATTTGTCATGAAAAACAGTAGAAAATTTTGAGAGATTGTCTCAATTTCTTGTTGAGATAAAGAATATTTAGAAGAAATGTTGTGATAACCAAAAGAAATTTATAATACAGAAAGTCAGTTTCTTCAAAAATGTTGTGATACCATATTTTGAATAGAAAGCAGAATACAAATTCAACTTATTTCATGATTACAGTAGCGTATATTCATATTCACAGACCTCCCAACCTCAGGAACATCGGTTCCATTGTTCCGCATTCTTTTTAGAGGGTTTTCACAAAAAATCGGGTTCCTAATAAACAAAATTTCTGTTTTGAGAAACACGCAATTATAGCCAAAACTTCCAGTTGAAATGGTTTTTACAATGTACTTCCTGTAGTTTTTAAATTGAAGGCTAAGTACAGCATCTGATCAATAACAGTAGCTGAGCAGTGAGCATCCTCCTCAAGCTTTATTCTGGGCAGTTTTGAATGGGTTGTAAAACCAGCTCAACAGTTTTCGGGGGACAGAAAGCAATGAAATAACCATTTGATGGTAATTTTTTTAGAGGGTTTTTAAGTTGTCAAAAAATAGGGTTTTTGCATTAAAATTAGGGTATGAGTGTTTTAGACTAAAAAAGGGGGGAAAACCCTATTTTTGAGGGTTGGTTGTGTACTCATATATAACCCTTTCAATAACCATGATCAAATTGAAAATATTATTGGTTTGCGTTAATAGATCACAGAATCAAATAATTCTGTGCCAGAAAAAGAAATATGTCAGTTATGTCAGTTGAAGGGAAAAATACTATATCGGATTTCCATTTTGTGCGTATCCGAAGTGGCATTATTTTTAAGGTGATGCTGCAATTACTGGCTGCCCCGGATATACTATCAGCCACCCAGTCACAGATAGATAGACAGATAGATAGATAGATGAATAGATAGATAGACGGATAGAAAGATAGCTATGGTAAGTGCAGCCCTCTAAGCCCACTTCTGGGGACTCACAAGAGTTGATTTACTAGATGGGAGAGAGAGTGCAGAGTCCTCAACAATGAATGTCTAGTAACAAATTTACCCCATGTGAGGGATATTTTACTTTGGTCGGTGACACTAGTCACTTGTCACTAAAGTTTTTCGTTGTAAAAACCGACGTTAAATAAATTTTGTCTATTGTCTATTGTCTATTTGCCATCACAGAAATGATACAAGGGGCCCCCAATTTTTACACAACATCCCGCTGGGATTTTCTGCCTGAATGTCCATCAAAAATTTTGGGTTCCCCATGCAACCGAGGTTAGAACCCATGCAGGCAAAGACCTTCTGCAGGCAACTTAACCACTATCCCACCAGGCTGCCCCATATTAATCATCATTTTTGAACATCAATTCTGTGAAGTAAAAAATTCTAATCTAAAGTTCTCTTTGGCCTCATGCTTAAAGGCATTTCTTGTTTCCAGTTTGGCTGTGAGGTCATTGGTTGAACTCCCTCTCCCTCTCCTGAAACTCGATATGGTCCAAGCCCATGGACCATTAAATGAGGGGTTGTATCCAATGTTCTTTGCTAAGGCAACAGAAAGATCCTAGACATCCCTGAGCAAATAGGGTATAAGCCAGACAACTAGTCTTTTCATCACTCATCATCACATAGCGTTAACCAATCCTGGAGAAAGCTGCAGCAAAAGCAGAACTTTTTTAAGAAACTTAAACTTTAACTTTTTAAACAACTGCAGATTACCACAATTTACATTGTGGACATGTATTAAATACTTTCTCAGAACTTATTCATAATGGCAACAGGTGGATGTAGGTCCTTCATTTTAGAACATGTTCAAATCTTATGAGCTCTCTGGAAGTATGACAACGTATTTTAATGTATTTCAACGTGGTTACCATTTAAAAAACGTTTTATAAATTATTCAACTTATACAAAACGTACATGTTATATTCATACTATCTAAAACGGGGAGGTGTGACAGGGCCTTATTGAAATAAAGGTTTCAGTGCCAAAAACACAAACTCTTTCTCTTGGCATCCCTCAAACATCATGTGATCTCCCGGTTTCATTCATAAATTATTTGTACTCGTGATGTTGGAAAAATAAATTAACTATCTACACTTCTTTGATTTTTCCTTTATGTCCTCTGTGGCTCTTTAAGCCTCTTTTTTCGAAGGATTTATTTCATTACTTTATGATGGGCTAACCGGAAAAAAAATGGTGTTGGCTTATCAGGGAAGGTGATAAAAGATTGAAAACTTTGAAAGAATGCAAATGGATAAAACATATTGGAGAATAAGTAACATTTTCTTGCAGTTGCTTGGCTGTATCTTATTAGAATCATGTGAAAATTTTCAAATACTCACAAAATAAGTTCAGAAATGGATACCAAATGATGAAAACCGCTGAGAAAGTGGTACTGCATGAAAATTGATCTTAAAAACTGAGGGAAGTAGCCTTAAGAGACTGAAAGTGGCTTTTTTTTGTGGAAAACGCCCCCTTGTGGCTGTTAGCAGAGAAATTAAAAACGTCATTGATGTCATAGAGAAAGCTAGTAGACTCGGTTATCAATTTCTGCTATAAAGCACTCAGGGCTTGCAACTATTTAGCTGTAGTGAATCAGAAGCACGACAGAAACGGACCAATTTTAGTTAAAAAAGAAGAAAACTGCACAAAAAATGGAACAAATTATTTTCTTAATAAAATAAAAAGTATTAAGAGTTACAGGTGTTTGAAGATAGTTTTGTATGGCACAAGAGTACTGCTTTCTGGTGATACTTCAAAAATATTTTTCAAGGCGTTACCATGGAAGATAATTGGCCTTGAAATGGGTCTATTTAACGAAAATGCAAAAAAGGGAACAAATTATATTCACTTACAAAATAAAAAGTTTTGAGAGTTACAGAAGACTGAAGATGGTTTTGTATAACAAAAGAGTAGTGCTTTCAGGTGATATTTCAACCATAATTTTCCAGGTGTTACCTTGGGAGATATATGGCCTTGAAAATTGGTCAAATTACGGAAAATGCAAAAAAACTCAACAAATTGTTTTCGTCAATATAATAAAAAGTATTGAGAGTTACAGGTGTTTGAAAATAGTTTTGTATAGCCCAAGAGTAGTGCTTTCTGGTGATATTTCAACCATATTTTTCTAGGCGTTACCAAGAGGGGTTATATAGCCTTGAAAATGCGTCTATTTAAGGTCTGAGCCAAAAATGCTAAAACTGCTTGTGGTTGCCATGGCAACACTCCTTGGAAACATAAAAATTCTTTAATATGATGCTTCATATGCTATGTTATGAAGTTTTCCTTGAAAATGATGTATAGCTTGTTTTTCTATTGTTAATATAAGTATGTGAATAGGATGTACAAAATTTACCTTAATATAGGGGATTTTTGTCAAATTTGCGGCTGTCCGAGGTGAAAAACATCAATTTTTCAAAGGCCTACCCTGGGCATACAAAATTTTTTACAAATATTTGAAGTTACCACTGAGTTATTAAAAGGTGATATAAACTTTGTGCAAAATGTCAAGAAATTCTGAGAAACTTCATGCGAACTCATTGCCTGATTTTGACACGGAGTGCTGGTTAAGTCTTGTCAGGAATCAATTGTCAAAATCAATAATAGGATAAATTTGTACTTGAGACAAGATTGGGATTATAAACAGTGTCCTTGATTTATATCCGAAGTCATTTAAGCAATGCTTGATTTACACGATGTGTGCATAAATGCAGAGAAATACGTAGAAATGTTTAGAGTTTCACTGTCACATTCAGCTTGAAAATTAATAGCAATTTGTGTGCGACTAATTGGGTTTTCATAATCCCTTTTTTGGAAATCTGAATGTACATTGCATTGACATCACTTTGTGAACCATCTCACTAACCTATAATAATATCTCTCAGTAATTTGTCATGTAATGAATTTCCTGTCAGCTCCTGATGGCCAAAGAAAACAGGCCACATGTATAAAAGACAAGTCTTGAGAGTGAGATACTTCCTCCCAACACTGTCTGCAAGCTGCAAGAACCTTTTTCATTCTCTCTGGCTGTACGGTGTACATTATACTGATGAAACTTTGGTCTGCAGATACCTAACTAGAAAAGCTGTCCAGTTGTCAGACTTTATCAAATATTAAAGAAAAACAACAGCTACTTTCATGCGATACAGCATGCATATTTCTGTTTTGAATTAATTCCCTTTTTTTGGCATCAAACTGCTTATCAAGCTTCTTTCTCCATGCATTAGATCTAGCTCTAGAGGCACAACATCTGCTTGGAACATTTATCCCAGAAGATATTGCTGAACATTGTAGAGTGGGGTCGTAAATTTGTGGACATCATAAAAGATGCATCTGAGTGTTCATCTTTATCAGGATGTTTGCTGAGCTCATATACACACTGCCTCACACTTTGCCTTTGGGGTTATTTAGTCTCTGATGGAGAGTTGATGCAAACACATTGCGGATATACACGACAAGACAACATGCCATTTACTCTATAGTGGTGCATCCTTGGTTATTGGCAAATGTATTTAGTATACCTACGATGTTGGATTTTCTGATATGTTCTTACCCCATGGTACTACTCAGTCACATTTGATTTGATATTTTTCGCTATCTGTTTGTACGAACTACTTAAATATGTGGAGAATTTGCAGCTTTCTCTTCTTATCACTTGCATTGTGTATGATACGAGGGGCGTTCAGAAAGTTCACTGTTTTTGTTTTATTTTTGTTATTCAATCTAGAACTATGAAATTTTTACAGGATAAAATTCAGCAGTTTTGGAATGGATTCCCAGAATTCTGCACAATTTGGACATTTTTAAGTCATTCTGTGGTTGCCATTGAAACAGGAAGTTCAGCTTGGCGGCGCAGGTAATACTGAGATCAAGAAAGCCAATGAATTGTGGCTGAGAGAGATCTCGCTCTGTCACTTGTATTAATTAGTTAGATTGACAATAATTGACTCAAGAAATATAACATTAGCTTCTAAAAATACTCCCAGGTGCACCAAAAGCTTTAATTCATACACCTGACCCATTGAAGAAAATGTTCCTTGAAGTCCTGATGTAGTTTAGGAATCATATCCTGCCACCTGAATCTCTCTTGCCAAATCTTGCATGCATGAATGCTTTCTCACAAGGGTTCAGTGTAAGAACAAACATTTGGTGTTTTTGAAAGTATATTTAGAAGCTAAAATTATATTTTTTGTGTCAAATATTGTCAATCTCACTAATACTAGTGAGAGAGGGATGTCTTTCCCAGCCTTACTAAGCATTACCTGCGCCGCCTAGCCAAACTTTCTGTTTCCATGGCATTCACAGAATGACTTTAAAGTGTCCAAATTGTGCAAAATTTTGGGAATCCTTTCCAAAACTGCTGAATTTTATCCCGTAAAAAATTCATAGTTCTAGATTGAATAGAAGCGTCCATATAAAAAAAGCAGTGAACTTTCTGAATGCCCCTCGTACAAAATGTATTGCTATTTCATTTGGTGGTTTGTTATTTGCAGTTCTTCATTGCTCTGCTCTGCCATGTTGCCAGTTGTTGACTTAGCCAAGCTGCCCCGTTCCACCCCGAGGCTAAATCGTTGCCTAGCAACTGGATTGTCTCTTTATGTTACCCTAGCAACTGTAAAATGCCATGTTTAATGTGCCTCAGAATGGACAGATATTGTGGAATTGGGCCGGAGCTGTCTGGAAACCCTTCCTGCCCCAGTGGGCATAGAGCCTGCTATACTAGTATCTCCCTCCATTGATAAAGAAAGCTGTCTATTCTGATGTAAATCTCTAGGAAGTTGATTATCCTGGCTGTTAGAGATTTGGTTTGGTTTGGTCTGAAGGTCAAGGGTTCAATATCCGGCTTTAGATCAGAACTGCAGAAATCTATCATTTTAAATGATTAAAAAACTGTATTGCATATATGACTCAGAAATGTCATGTCCTATTCACGCACATATCCTGGAGAAAGAGCAAAATTCAAGTAGACCAATAAACAAAATTAGAAATTGCATGAAATTTTATATCTTAGAATTTTAAGAAAGATATATATATATAACATCCAGATAACTGTCTCAGAAATGTCAGATTTATTCATGCTTAGTTCATCTATCAGTAATCACACACTCAAAATGTCATAAGCGACTATTTAATGTCAAATACATATATATATATATATATGGTTAACATGGTTAAGTTTTATAAAAAGTTTATGGTAATGTATGAATTACTGTGCCATGCAGATATGTATGAGGACTATCTGAAAATATAATGCATATGATAGGTACTTATGTAAACTACATGCAAGTAAAGGAGGTAGAGTTGACGTTGAACAGACCAATCAATGAACGGACACCTATATACCAGCGTACTCAAGAGTGGAAGCTCCTATAAATAGAACATTCTTTGCTCACTAAATAGAACCCAATGGAGCTTTCAGAACCCCGCATTTCACCCTGACCTCGCAGTTCCAAAAGACCTCCCACAGACGTCACAATTGGGCATACCCTCCAGCACATCCAATCAGTGCCTCCTCTAATTCTGCCCAATTTGTGCCTTTCTCAATCAAGTGGCTTGAGCCTTCAGTGCTCCTTCAATACGGACATCAAATAATTGGCAAATGTGATTGGCAAATGTAATCGGCAAATACAATCAATAGTATCAGGACCAACAGGAGACATGTGAGGTCCCATAGTTAAACCATTTAAGTCTTGTCAGGAATCAATTGTGAAAATCAATAATTGTAGTGATTGAATAAATTTGTACTTGCAACAAGATTAGGATTAAACGGTATCCTTGATTTCTATCATTAGTCCATTATACAATTCTGGATGCACATTGTACAGGATGTAAGCGTAAATACAGAGATAGCGTTGAGTTTCACTGTCACATCCTGATTAGTGTACACCTTAAGTAGCTTCCATCATTCCTTATTTGGAAAGTCTGAATAAGAAATCAAATCAGAGTGTGAATTGTATGGAAATCGCTGTGTGCCACCAACCGTGAGGTGCGGATAATCTCTCAGTATTTTTTCATGTTATGTATTTCTTGATTACCAAAGAAAACTCTTTGTTTGGTGTAGAATGAAAAAAGACTGCAAATGGGAAGAGGCAATGTGACACATTTGTTTTTCTTTCTTTACTTCCATGGACGGTCTGAGTTATTAAATGTAGTGCATATGTGTGTAGAGTTGAAAGAAGAGCTATTATTTGAGACCAAAAGGAAGAAATACTTTATCAATCATTATAAGTAAAGGAGCAGAATGACACAAGTGTAAAATGACACATCTTTAAGAAAAACCTCCTTCCCGCACTGTCTTGGCAAATCATTTTCATTCTCTATACAGAATACACTTAAATACACTATGCAGATGGAACTTTGATCTGCCTAACAAGAAAATCTGTCCAGTTGTCAGTCTTGGTGAAAATTTATATCTTCATTCAACTATTCAAATATCCAAAGAACAACAGCTACTTTCATGCGACAAAACACGTGTCTTTCTGTTTTGAATCAAGAGCCTATGTGGCATCAAACTGCTTATCTAGTGTATTTATCCATGTGTTATATCTAGCCCTAGAGCATAGAGGCACAGCACCTGCTTGGAACACTAAGGCAGAAGATAATGCAGAACATTGTTGAGTGGAGTCGTAAATTGGTGGCTGTCATAAAAGATGCATCTGAGTGTTCAGCTTTATCAGCTGTTTGCTGAGCTCATATACACACTGCCTCAACCTTTGCCTTTGGGTTTATTTAGTCTCAAATGTAGAGCTGATGTAAATACTGCTTAGATATATAACATAACTTGGCCGTGAAACCATGGCCATTGGCCAATGATAGTATATCACATTCAAAATCACTTAACATTGGGTATTCTCACATTTCCTTACTATTTGGTAATTTCTAACAAAATCGAATTTGTTTGTGCATTGCATTTGCATGTGATATATATTAAATGAATATTGCTTCTTTTATCATATTTATAGCACTGGAAGTGAGATTAATAAGCATTTAAATATCAAATATATTTCCTATACCATGTATACTTGGATCCTTCCCATAAATTACAGTTTCCTGTACTCCCCCGATCAGCTCAGCAGTGTCCAATACGTCTTGGTTTTCCCATAAATTCTTCCTTTGCTTCTAAATCACCGTGAGTCACGACTAACATCACACATGTCCGGACTATAGAACCAGTATGGTAAATGGACGCGAAGAAGTCTCCTGTCCAGACAGCTTCTGTTTTCCAAGGAGAAGGGAATTTTTATACAAAAAATCAGTCCAGAAGGAGAGTTGAGCTAAAAGCAGTGATGAAAAGAAAATATTGTCTCTGAATTGTCACAATCAGAAAAAGATGATATACACAGCAAACACGAGTAGCTAGCCAGTTATGTTCAAGTTTAAGATGTTCGAGAAATGACAATGTACAAGCATCACCTGATATCTATAGATAATAATCTTTAGTTTCTCAAAGTTATGTTTGATTTATTAACAATTGCCAGGCCCTTGTAAACCACTCTTTTACAGTCCTAGTCATATTTACATGGAATCTTAAGTTTTTTTTCTATGCTGTTGAACTGTGATGTCAGAGATGACTCTATTCTAGCATTGCAATATATGTTAATTAACTACAAGCTGTGATGTCATTTCAAACTGGGTCAGATTCCCCAGCTTCTAACCAATGCGAATCCACCAAACTGAGCGTCACAGTTTCAACTCAGTGTCAGAGTGAGAATTGGTTCTGGGAAGACCCATGCAAGTTTGACATCACAGCCTCTCAGCCAATGGGCTGCCAGAACAAATATACATAACATAAGCCATGTGTTTACAAACAAATTGTCAAAGCCTTCTGTTTATACCAACTTCCATCAAAGTTTAAAGTTGTAAGTTAGCAAGTCTGTAGATTTATCAAACAACTCTGTGGGGATTACAACAGTTGTCTACTGTGAATGCTCACCAAGCTGCCATTTGGTAGGATTAGACTGGTGATTGCTGTAATAAATCATTGGGATCAAAAATGTAATGCTTCCTTCAATATATCAATGTTTGAACTGTGATGACGTAGTTTACGGTCAGCCCATTGGCTATCAAGCTGTGATGACGTAGTTGTAGGGGCTATCCCTGATAAAACTCTTACTCTGACACTGTGTTGAAACTGTGACGCTCAGTTCAGGAGGATCAACATTGGCTAGAAGCTGGGGAATCTGACCCAGTTTGAAATGACATCACAGCTTGTAGTTAATTTACATATATTGCAATGCTAGAATAGAGTCATCTCTGACATCACAGTTCAACAGCATAGAAAAAAAAACTTGAGATTCCACGTAAGTATGACAAGGACTGTAACTAATAAGATTTACTGTAAGTGAACTGGGAAGAGTGACAGTCATCCAAAATCGAAAAGCCTTGGGATGTAGCCTTGACGGATAAAGCCAGACAAGAAAACGAGAAAAGCTGTTTGTGTAGTTTGGTCAACCTTCAAATATCCATGAGCTTATTCTAAGTTCGGTGGCAATGCTATGCAATTGCAGATGACCCTGATAAGTGGACTTAATTCTTGGGTGGGAGGTCTGTTGCAGCTTGCGGCAGACGGGCTTCAGTGAGATATCTCAAGTGTTTCTGTGTCATCCAACTAAGGACCTTAAAGGAAGTAAGTGGACAGGTCATTCTTCTAATATCGGTAAACGTATTTAAAGTGGAAGTCCAATGGCGATGGAAATACTATGCAATTGCCGACCATTGTAATATGCAAAAGTGGAATTTATTCCGGTTGTACAGCTTCCCTCGGAATGCAGAAATGTTTTGTTTGGAGTAAAGACACTCCCAACCTTAACTGGCCTCTCTCTACTGCCGACCCACTTTCCCAAAATTATTGTCCAGTGAATCCCACAATCCGATTCTCCAATATAGTTACAGCTATTGGAGTCTAGTGAAGTTAGACGATTAGGGGGAGGGCCCAGCATTGATTTTGTCATTTGTAGAATTGAATGCCACAGACTTTTGAGTCAGTCCTCATAGCTGATTTGAAAAGTTATTTCAGGAATCAGTATCTCAGCATATTATTTGTTGGCTATAGGAAAGAAATATGGATCTAGAAGTGTCCTGATTTGGTAATGACCACAATTGTGGAAGAGAGTTTGGATCTGTTCTTTTGTGTTGAAGAGCTGTAGGATATAATCTCCTGGTTTTAGCAACTTGAGGACAGATGGAAAATCTTACAGAACCAATGCCACTGCATACATCATTGGAGCTGATTGTATTTCAGCTGTGTCTCGTTTGTCGAGTGGTTTAAAGTGCCAGAGGCAACTTTTCCATTTGATTACACATTGTATTTTTGCCAAATACAAGGCTATGCATTTTTGGTGTCTCCATTCAAAATTAATTTATGAAGAGCCTTCGAAAATTTGTCCATAATTTGGTAAAATACACTGACTGTGGTTAAATATTGGATCCATTTGCAGACTGTGTAATGAGGAGAATTTTAATGACAGAAGGCAAACATAATATATGAGAAAAAAAGGAATATGAAAGACTCCATACAGAATTTATTATGGATGAATCTACAAAGAACTGAAACTTTTTCAAATTACAAGAAATTGATATGAGTCCCTCAAATCAGTGAAGTTGATTAAAGTCATGCTTGAGACACATAAAACGACTACAATATTCATGTTTAATTTACATTGTCAATATTGATACAGTTGGCCAGATTTGTACTCTTGGAACATTAACTATAAAGAAATAAGGTATGGCATATGTGAAGATAAAAATTTTGCTGGTACAATGTCGGTTAAGATATGTACATTTGCAATTTAAGTGCTCTTTTTTCATGGTTCTGTGCATGAACTCCTTGATTCAGATTCAGATTTTTTTTTTCAGATTCAGATTTCGTTTATTTTCCCATATATATAATTTACAATATTAATCAATTATTTTTAAATTTTGTGGTAAAGTGGGAAGGGAGACCTCTCAAAGACTTGTTTGTCGCTGCAGAGGGGCCACCCTTTTATCTATATAAAGGCATATATATATGGAAAAAAAAATTCTGTTGAATATACTATTATTTCAGATTCAGTGTATTCTATTCTATATATATAATAAGAGAAGGTCACAGTGCAATTTTTTTTAAATTCCTTAGAACAAAAAATAATTTGGAATTTGAAATTTAGCAGATTTCATCAGAAGACAGAAGAGCAGGACACCAGGGGACACTAACGACAACATATGTAACAATTTTCAATTAAGCAAACAGTCTCATAGGATTCAATAATCTTATTCTTGATATATAATTTGTACCCAAAGAAGCTGTGGGTACTGATTTTTGCCTTAAAATTTGGATCCATGTTGTTAAATACAAAAGGAAAATAATACCTTATTGCCTGCTTTGCAAAATCATGTCTCTTGTTCAAGTAAAAGTTGCTGGCTTGCTGCTCCAGACACGGAGAATGCCATTGCCACAGGTATTAAGCATGAGATAGTTGCGTGACCTCACAGAAACATGCAAACTTCTACCAGATCTCTTTTAAAGACGATTGAGGGAGTTGAGTAGAAATAATAAAAGTTTCTTGAGAAATTTCAAAGGAACACTGCCATATAATAATAGTCTGACAACCTAAACTGTCGAAACTGAAACTAAAATTCTTTTATGAAATACATTTATCTTTTGAAAGAATAAAGAATTTGTTGAATCTATTATGAGGGTTGAAAATGATTAGGACAACATGATTCAATGAAATTGAGAATATAAAGACCTTTGAAAATTCTAGAAGGTGCAATTCTGCAAGTGAAATTGGAGTTGGAATTGGATGAAAAAGTGGCAGTGGAATTATAAATAGCATCCAAAAAAACTAAAGAAAAGAGCTAAGAAATGGCTTGAATCAAAATTGGGGAGATTCGAGACCCAGCCGTAGCTGATGTGGCCATTATTGGAAAGAGCAGGACTCTGTGGTATGGCGCAAAAAGAACATTCCTCAATTTCCATGGAAACGCCATCTAAATGCTGATAGCGGCATGGGGGATAATTATTTGAGAATCCTTAGAGGGTTCAGCAAATAAAAGTTGATCTATGGAGGAGGGAATATAATAATTTGTCGAAAATCATGACTTTTAAATCTCTTTTGGCTGCAATGTTACCCTATTAACCTCTTTATCAGTTTATGCTACATTCACATGTTTAAAGTGATTTTGTTGTACTAAATTATTTTTGATGGGTTACTAAATCTTTTTTGATGTGTGACTTAATCTTTTTGATGTGTGACTGAATCTTTTTGATGAGTGACTAAATCATTTTTCTGTTCTTTTTCAGGTGAGTGTGTTTTCTGTTAATGCCGGCAGTATCTCCTTGCTCAAAAGTCAGTGTCATATTGGTGTTAATCATGTTAATGGTGAGTAATTAGTTTGATAATACTTTGTCAATAATAAATTTATAATATTATTTTAACACAAGTTTATTGTTCAACGGAATTCATTAGAGATGTGCTGATGTCAATACCAGGTATACATAGGTATCGGAGGTATCAGTACCAAAACAGCAGCATCGATATCGGATCAGAGCTACTGCTTCGTGTATGCAACGGTATCCAATGGTACAATTGAAAATTCCGGCAAATTCCAGCGTGGTTATTGGTATTTGAAATGAAACTGGTATCGGTGCATCCTTAGAATTCATGTACTGCTTTATTCAACGAAGAAATAAGGACATTTTTTAGGTTTGTTTCAAGCAATCTTGAATCTTCCCATCAAGTACACATTTTTTGCAGGAAGTAATAGTGGATTGAAAAGAAATTGTGAAAGGTACAGGTATAGGTTGATTTATTATATATACATGTATGTGTGTATCTTTTCATTTCTTATGAGCTAGAATAAAATGATTCTGAGTCTGAGTCTGTCTGAGCCTACAAAAATATGCGTATAAGAATGAACTACCACTGATGAGTGATGAAGTATGGAATCAGCTCCACCATGCTTTTACCAACCATTAAAAATCTTTTTGGAAACTGGAATAAATTTTGCATGTGATGCGGTCAGAAGATGATTGGAGCGGAATCACACCAGACAACTTTCTTAACTAATCAGCACATAAAACCTCACAGCTGCAGTGCTTATTAGTGAAGTTGAAAAGAAAGATTGCTCAAGTTTTTGAAAGTTTGGTTGCACAATCACAAGTTAGATTCATCATGGCAGCTGCTGCTGATTCGTAATCATCTCTTGTCTGGATTGATAACTTGATTATTAGTCATGCTGATGAGATATTTCTCCTCGATTGTGCCGTTTTGTTTCGTGGCTATTGTTCATGAGATTAGAGAACCTGTCACGTCGCTGTGGTGAGAATATGAAAATGAAATTACCATTTTATTATCATGATTATTGGGGAGCTATTTTAGACTCACTTTACATCTCCCATTAAATTTAAAAGTGACAGTAGTTTTCTTTAAAGTTCTTAATTTACTCAAATTTCTGTCAGAGATTTTATGATAGCGTGAGAAGCTGAAGACAACTAACAACATATCTGGCAGGCTGGCAGCCCCTATATCTGCCTCATGTCATATGAACACATTGTTGCTTTATTGGTTTTTGAGGCAACAATAATGTTTCAAGGAGGTGGCCCAGCCTGGAAAATTAAATCGGGCACATGTGTTCGAGCACTGTTCTCTTTTAGCAATTGCAGGATTATTTGAAATTGTCTCAATGGTTATTGACAGATATGTGCCTATAAATTGTGCAGCTGAAGTGATCAAAATGGAGTTTTAACTGAGATAAAATCGTTGAGCTGTTATGTTGCTGCTGTGAAAGCCTCTATGGCAGACAAGACTATTCAGGCAATTATTGTGCTGATACAAAATTGTTGAGGTAATTGCTTCCGATTTGGAGGATGGTGTTGTTATTGAGGTTACGACAGGGTTAGGTGACTTGGTCATGTGACACTATCATGTGACTCAGGTGTGTGTTGTGATTGGCTGACAGCTTTCATACAGATGTCAACAGAATCATGTCTGTCACTCTATGCGATGAAAGAGCAGTGGTCATTTGAATTTTGGTAATTTGCAGGAAGTGCCTGCAATATGAGGTGCAATATTTGTTGCACAGACCTACCTATTTTGTTACGCTATTTCATCTTTGGAAATAGGTGTAAGTTCATCACTAGCCTTTATTTTCAACACCAAGTTCTAGGGCGGTGTTTGAGTTTTTATTGTTCAGAATAGTTGTAGGAAGTTCTACATTTGAAAGATTCATTGTACAAGTAACATCGTACTGAATGTATATCTATCAATTCAGAATGTTCAGTTGTCTATTAAATGTGAAGTGCACTTCGTGTACACATTGCATGTGCTTTATTCTCACACAGTGTGTTAAGATGGCAGCACTGTCCATGCAAAATTTGGCTGTCTGCTTGTGTGAGGGTTCCACAAAAAAATCACTTTTTGACATTTTAACAAAGTGCCATCCACTTCTTGCTTGACAAATAAGTAGTATTAGACTTATTTGACTTATCTAGCATGGTGGACATATTAAAATATATTTATTAAGGTAGTAGTAATCCTTTTTAGCTTCTTGTTTACTGCAGCTGGCTGTTCCAAAACTCGGTTTGCCTCCCTGTGTGCTTAATTTCCTTGGGTTTCAAACATGCTTTAAATCCTTGAAATGCCATAGTACAATTCACCATTAGTTCTCTAAATTAGTCATCTTGAATTCTTTGTGGCAAAATTTTCTGCACAAAGCTTGAGGAATAAATCTATAAAGATGTTGTATCACTTCCTGTGGACAGATTGTCAGCAAAATTTAAGAGCAATGAGGTCCAGCAATACATGGGTTGCAACTGATTACAGGTGTGATATCTATTCTATTTAATGATCCTCTTGCTTGTGTATCACGGCACTGAGGAAAATAACTACAACAGCTTAAAACAAGACTTCAAACTGAGAGAAACAACTTTAATACACATTCTGTTTGAGATAATTGTTGATATTTTCAAAAGACAATGAGTTAATACATTGATAATCCTACATGGTTTGCTAAACAATGCCAACTTGGTTGATAGTTGTCTTGTGTTACATAATTGATGGTTTCAGTTTGCCAGACTGAACTGGTAAGGAACTTTAGGTGACAAATCCCAATAGAACCTCCCAGGAGTTCATGTCAATGCCTTTGAATATTTATATAACAGTCAGTAATCCCTAGCTTTGTAGGCATGTCTCAGTCTGATTTCCTTCTATATTTTCTGCTATCTGTTTGCATGGCATTCTAAAATATCTATAGAATTTGCTGTTTTCCCTGCTTTTCCATTGCATTCTGTACAATACAAAGCACATTACTATTTCATATGGTGGTTTGTATGATATTTGCAGTTGTTCATTGCTCTGCTCTCCCATGTTGCCAGTTGTTGACTTAGCCAAGCTGCTCCGTCTCACCCAGAGGCTAAATCGTTGCCTGGCAATTGGATTGTCTCTTTATGTTACCCTAGCAACCGTAAAATGCCATGTTTAATGTGCCTCAGAATGGACAGATATTGTGGAATTGGGCTGGAGCTGTCTGGAAACCCTTCCTGCCCCAGTGGGCATAGAGCCTACTATACGAGGAATTCCCTCCTTTGAGAAATTAATTTGTCTATAATCATGTAAATCTCTACATAACCTGGCAGTTTGACATTTGGTTTGGTTTGGTCTGAAGGTCGAGGGTTCGATATCCGGTTTGAGGAAAAAGACCTTGTACCAGTAGAATACATCTTAGCCATATACAATTTAGTGAATTGGAATTTATTATCATGATTGTATGTAGTTGTGTGTCCTGCTCCTAGCCAAGTAAAAAATCCCACATACAAGATAAAAATTTGTACACTCATCCCAGCACTGCCATCTCTCTCCCATGACCTTCTCAAAGTGTCATGGCCATGACTTAAGCAGTGCTCAAAATCACCTTTGACAGGCTATTTAAAAATAACTGCTGCTACTATCGCTTCCAAACTTGGCATAAAGTTGTATTACAGCATCAACTAACTCTAAAAATTTTTGGCAGGCCTATTCATTACATAATGAGCAAAAGAACACGAAGGCTCCAGAGAAATTAGGGAACTGTCATCAACTGCCGATGACTTTGCGGTTTTTCGCGAAATGGGATAGAATAAGTCCCGCCACTGTCATGCTGATGTGTGGTGAAAATGGAATCACAGAGATCAGACTTCCTTCTGGTACCCAAATGATCAACCCCACACACTCAATCATCCTGTCAGGGCCAGGACTTGGCTGCAATTGCAATTGTCATCATGTGATGGTAATTTCACGGACTGTTAAGACAGACCCTCTTGCATTTGATACTGTCTGAAGTTCAGAACTGAAGAAAACATTCATTTCGAAAATATTAGAAAGGATTGGTGTATTATAAAGAATGACTCAGAAATTTCATGTCTTATTCAGAGTTAATATTTCACAGAAAGAGCAAGATAGAAGCAGACCAATCATACGAAATTATAAATCTCATGAAATTTGATGCCTCCGAGTTTATTAGAAAGATATATAATGTAACATTCAGAACCGTCTCAGAAATGTCAGAGATTTATGCTGCTATTTTCAGCTGTCAGAAATAGAATGCTAAAAATGTCACAAGAGACTACTGAATGTCAAATGTCGTAATTATATATGGTAAAGTTTTATAGCAAGTGTATGGTAATATATGAATTAATGTACTATGCGGATATTAGGACTGTCTGAAAATATGATTCATGTGAAAGGTACTTATGTTATTTAACTACAGTGTGTCTGACGAAACTATGCAAGTTGCGCATTTCAGACTAGTACAAAAACTATTCAACCGAACATTGTGCCCGTTTCACATAATCATCGGATTGGGCTTTGAAATCTTCCATGTAACTTTCATTAAGTTTCATTGAGGCAAAATTGAGTTATGCTTGTTTTCAAATATTTGGGCGTCTGACGAAATTACGCAAAATCCACATATGGACTTAAAAAATGTTAATGTTTCAAATGATTTTGCTTCAATCATTTGCATTCTATCATTTGTTAGCAATTCATGTTAAAATATTTCTCTTACATGCTGCCTATGTCATGCAATATGTATTAATTGTCTCCAAAGGAATAATATTGATTTTGCAAAAATTTTTCAAATTTCTGCTCTCAAAAATCTCAAAATAGACTGATAATTTTGAAAATGCCTTTAAAAGTTGTCTTTTTCCATCTATTTAGTGTGGTAAAACTGACCGTTAAGTTGCTTGTTGGAATTGACAAACTATTGGATAAGGAACTGTACATCGTAATCACAATGCTTATCTAATGGGAAGTCGTGGAAAGAACTTTTGATTGCTAATTATTTTAAAGTAAGTCATGTTATTTCATTTTTGTTTGCAAAGAGCTAAATAGACAGTATAAGGTTAGTGTTTGAGGCATTTTTTTAAATGATCCGAACAATTTTGAAGTTTTCGGAAGCAAAAATTTGAAGAATGTAAGCAAAATCAATGTTATTCCAATGGAGACAATTAATACATAATGCATGACATAGGCAGCATGTAAGTGAAATGTTTTGACACGAATAGTTGACAAATGATAGAATGCATATGATTGGAGCAAAATCACTTGAAACTTTAACTTTTTAAAGTTACCCGGAATGATAAAATCATTTGCTAAATATGGGTGCTTTTCTGTGCCTTATAATATATAAACTTGTCATCACTGACATTTAAAACTAATTTTCTAATTGTTTCTCTGCTTACATAAATTATTTACTTATTTCCTTTTCTTTTTCTTGATAGTGCCTCCCACCTCCAGCACATCCATTACAGATGACGTCACAATATCCATTGTTATAAATATAGTTATAAGTTAACAAATTCTTACAATTGTGATGACGTCACAAGCAGAAAGCAATCAAGGCTGGAGATTTTTTTCCGTGCGTACCCGAAATAAATCCAGGGGTCATTTGGTACATTTGTTTTGTCATTTCAGTAAGAAAAAATAATTGTACAGGAAAGAAATTTTGCACACTTACTAACATGAACACACTGTACAATATAATGTAAAAATTAGAGAAATTTTGGGGCCATCCCAACCCATCATTCTGGGTAACTTTAAGGCCGCATGGGGATTTTGCGTAATTTCACCAGACAACCAAATATTTGATAATATGGTATAACTCAATTTTGCCTCAATGAAACTTAATGAAAGTTACATTGAAAATTTCCAAGCCTAATCCAGTGATTATGTGAAAAGGATGCAATGGTGGGTCCAATAGTTTTCATACCACTGTGAAAGACGTTACTTGCTTAATTTCATCAGACACACTGTATGTGCAAGTAAAAGAGGAAGAGTCGATGTTGAACAGACCAATCAATGAACGGACACCTATACCAGCAATGGTCAGGAATGGAAGCTCCTATAAATAGAACATTCTTTGCTCACTAAATAGAATCCAATGGAGCTTTCAGGACCCCACAATTCACCCTGACCTCACAATTCCAAGAGACCTCACACAGACGTCACAGTTGCACATACCCTCCAGCACATCCAATCAGCGCCTCTTCTAATTCTGCCCAATTTGTGCCTTTCTAAATCAAGTGGCTTGAGCCTTCAGTGCTCCTTCAATACGGACATCAAATAATTGGTAAATGAGATTGGCAAATGTAATCTCCAAATACAATCAATACTCAATAGTATCTTCATGACTAAAGGGAGACGTTGGTGGTTTAACCATTTAAGTTGTGTTCGGAGTAAAGGTCCCAACCCATAATTGTAGTCATTGGATAAATTTGTACTTTTGATAAGATTGGGATATTTATATAATACAAGCTTCAATTCAACTAGCAGATGTTGTTTTTTATCCAAGTATATTGATCTACTAACTAAGATTTTGCCTTGAAGTTAAACTTGAGATTTCAAGGAACCGAGGTGTGGGATCAACCCTTGCCTCCACTGCACTGAAAGAAACCTTCAGGATATATTTAAGTTTGAGCTAAGTGACAGACTGTAAGTGAACTGGGAAGAGTGACAGTCATCCAAAATCGAAAAGCCTTGGGATGTAGCCTTGACGGATAAAGCCAGACACTAAAAGCTGTTTTGTAGTTTGGGGGATGGGTCGACCTTCAAATATCAGTATCCTTATTTGAAGTTCTGTGGCAATGCTATGCAATTGCAGATGACCCTGATGAGTGGAGTTAATTCTTGAAATGGAAGAAGTCTCTTACAGCTTGCTGCTGACGGGCTTCGGTAAGAAGTGTATCTGTGAAATCCAACTAAGTGAGTTGATCGCCAATGATCGGTCATTCTTCAAATATCGATAAACATATTCAAAATGGAAGACTTGAAGTCCAATGGTGATGGAAATGCTATGCAATTGCATACCATTGTAATATGCAAATGTTGAATTTATTCTGGTTGTACAGCTTCCCTCGAAATGCAGAAATGTTATTGCCAGAAGGAAAGACACTCCTAACCTTGCCAACCCCTCTCTACTGCAGACCCACTTTTCCTAAATTATTGTCCAGTGGGTCCCACAATCCGATTCTCCGATACAGTTTCAGCTATTGGAGCCTAGTGAAATTAGATGGTTAAGGGAAGGGCCCAGCATTGATTTTGTCATTTGTAGAATTGAATGCCACAAGGTTTGATTCAGTCCTCATAGCTGAGTTGAGAAGTTATTTCAGGAATCAGTCTCTCAGCATACATTGGTTCTGTAAATGTCTCAAACTAATTTCTGAGAAGGAAATCAAGGATCTTGAAGTATCCTCATTTCGTAATTACCACAATTGTGGAGAGTGCTTGGATCTGTTGTTTTGTGTTGAAGAGCTGTAGGATAAAGTCTCCTGGTTTTGCCAACATGAGGACAGATGGGGAATCTTATAACACTGAAACTGATGTATACGTAATTTGGAGCTGATTGTATTCCAGCTCTAATTTGTCGTGTGGTGTAAAGTGCTGGAAGCAATTTTTCCGTTTGATTATATATTGTACTTTTGCCGAATACAAGGCTATATTTTTTTGTGTCTCGCTTCAAAACTGATTTCCGAACAACCTTCGAAAGTTTGTCCATAATTTGTTAAATAAGTCCCACTTGTTAACTGTGATTAAATATTGAATCCATTTGCAGACTGGAACGGGGGGAATATTAAAGACACAAGGCAAACACATTAATGGAACAATACAGACAGTATGAAATACTCCATGCTGAATCTATGAATGAATCTATAAAGAAACAGAGATGTTTATTTTCTGATATGTATCTTTTTGAAATTACAAGAAATTGATATTAGTCCCTGAAATAAGCGAAGTTGATGGTAGTCATGCTTGTGTGTTTGAAACACATAAAATGGAGGAATTAGTCATGTCAATGTTGATATAGTTGGCCCGGAATTGTGTGTGTTCTTGGAAGATCAATTAGAGAACTAACGTGCTCTTTTTTCATGGTTCTCTTGTAGAAATGGCAGGTTTGTTGCTCCAGACACAGAGAAAGCCATTGTCACACATAAAGCATCATTAAGCATGAGATAGTTGCCTGACCTCACAGAAACATGCAAACATCTACCTCATCTCTTTTAATAACGGCAAGCGAGGGAGTTTGAAAAGAAGTAATCAAATTTTCTTGAGAAACTACAAAATGAACATTATTTGCCGTGCAATTATAGTCTGAAAACCTAAATGGTCCAATCTGAAAACGATATTTTGTTTTAAAAATGTGCATTAATCTTTTCAAAAACGTTTGGCATATTATGAAAACTTGAAGTTACGAATGTGAGAAATTCTTGTAAATTTTAAGTTACATTGCATTTGCTTTCACTGCCTTTTAGTGTTAAATCTAGGAATCAATATGAAATCTGTGTTATGATTTTATCCAAGAGGAAGTTATGTATATTTTAGATTAAAAATCAGTTAATCTGTTATGAGCTCTGATGTAAATGATTTTTGAAAGGGTTGAAAATAAGTAGGACAAGGATACCATGGCTAAATGCGGTTGAAAATATAAAGACCTTTGAAAATTCTAGAAGGTGCAATTCTGCAAGTGAAATTGGAGTTGGAATTGGATGAAAAAGTGGCAGTGGAATTATAAATAGCATTTGAAAAAGACAAAGAAAAGAGCTGAGAAATGGCTTGAATCAAAATTGGGCAGATTCGAGACCCAGCTACAGCTGATGAGGCCATTATTAGAACTTTCAGAAAGAGCAGGACTCCACAAAGTGGCGCAAAACGGACATTCCTCAATTTCCATGGAAACGCCATCTAAATGCTAATAGTGGCATGAGGGATAATGATTTGAGAATCCCCAGAGGGTTCAGCAAATAAAAGGTGATTTATGGAAGAGGGAAAATAAGGATTTGTCAAAAATCATGATTTAATCTTCTTTGGCTGCCATGTTTACCGCTTACCTCCTGACTTCTTATATGAGTATCTGTTTTGACCGCTTACCTACTGACTTCTTATATGAGTATCAGTCTATCAGATAAGATGAGATGGGGTCATCATATGCCTGATATTTTTGTGGTTGCTGATGGTACATCAATTATGGCTGTTCACTGAACATCACGTACTGATTCAGCAGCTGTTCTGTATATTATTAACATACATGTATACATTCTTGCAGGAATTTTTTTTTAAATGTCCATATTCGTGTGATATCCATGACAGAAAAGTGCAGCACTTGAATACTGCCTGAACTGAGGTGTGAATTGGAGATGCTATAATAATATGAGTACTCCGATCTCAAGCAGAACCAACTGCACCATGGTTTTACATTGTTCTACCAACTGTTAAAAATCTAAAGGAAACTGGAATAAATTGCCCAATGATTCCATAAAAAATATTCGGCCAGAATCTCAGCAGACAACTTTCTTAACTAATCAGCACATAAAACCTCACAGCTGCAGTGCTTATTAGTGAAGTTGAAAAGAAAAGATTGCTCAAGTTTTTGAAAGTTTGGTTGAACAATTACTACTTGCATTCTTCATGGCAGCTGCAGCTGGTTTGTAATAATCTTTTGCCTGGATTGATAACTTGGTTATTAGTCATGCTGATGAAATATTTCTCCCTCAGTTTCACTGTTTTGTTTCATGGCTATTGTTTCTGAGATTAGAGAACCTGACACGTCCTCTGTTGTGAGAATATGAAAATGAAATTACCATTGATTATGAGAGAGCAATTTGAGACTCATTTTGCAGCCTCCTTTAAAAAGACAAGATAATTTTCTGTAAGCTAAATGTCGAAATTTAGACTTCTGTCAGATTTTTGCGGCTGCATATGAGCTGAAAACTACTGTGCTGAGATTGTGGTTTGTCTGGTAGCTCTGGCTGATGTCCAATAAAGAAGACCCTTCATAATGTACTCACTGGTGCTGAATGGATCAATGATTGGGGCTTGATGTCCTATATTTATGCTCTTGTTACCAATTTGGATAGAGCCTAGAGAAGGACACAAAGACAAAAATTAAGCAGAGGATAATCAGAACTGCTGTCCAACTAAAGTCCTGGTGATCTGGCCAGAACGAGAACTGAACCAGGATTGGCAGAAAGTGTGCTACCAACTTAGGTAAAGTCCCTCCCGCACTGATAAATTTTCTATCTCCATTAATATTTTTTGCATGTTCTTCTAGGATAATCTCTACAATATTAGACAAATATGTTTGCTTAAATTGTGTAGATGCAGCAATCAGTGCAGATGCAATGGAGTTTAGCTGAGATAACATTGTTGGATTGCTATGTCGCTGTGGTGACGGCCTTTGTCGCAGATTGGACTGGTGAGGTAGTTTTTATAACAACATTTCAGAGATGATTGCTTCTGTTTTGGAGAATACTGTTGTAATTGAGGTTGCGACTGGGTCAGGTGACTTGGCCACATGACTTGGTCATTTGACACTGTCATGTGACTTAGGTGTGTAATGTGATTGGCTACCGACTTACGTACAGATGTAAACAAAATCAAGCCTGTCACACTATACAGCGGAAGAGCATCCGATACTTGAAATGCGTCAATCTGCAAGGAGTGCCAGCAATATGAGTTGCGATTTTGTTGTCTATTACATTTGAATCCCTTCTCTACCTCAAATAAATGTGGTTTAGAAACCTGTTTTTTTTTTGTCAAGATTTCTGATTTCATGATACGATTAAGTACACAGTACACAGCTCAATTGAACTTGGTGCATTGTGACACTTTAAAAATATTTGCAGTGTTAATTTTTGTTGAAATAACCAAATATCTTTTTTTTTCCCTTTACACATATTCCTTGGGTATTTTTTTTTAATATCAAATGGTTTTTCACACAGAAGTTTGGTTTTGCCAAAAACCGAAATTGGAATGATATGGAAACTTTTTAGAGTGTGGCATCTTTTAAGATATTTATTGCTCAGCCAGCTGCTTGATGTTCAAGATTTATATTACACGTTCGAGTGAAGATTAATATCAGGTGTTCCATGTTTGAAATTGGAATGTTACAGAAAGGTTATTAGGTCAATTTTAAAAACCAACAACTTAATGAACATAATGAGAATATCATTGGCAATAATTAGAAGTGTATCGCTTTTGCTCTGAGAACATGCCGGTGAATTAGTGAAATTGGAAAGACAGCTGACCGAATTAATCACATGTCGTGGATTATTGCTGTGATTGGCTCAGTTGGGTCACATGACATCCGAGAAATTATTTCTAATGAATGGTTCCCACATGTGCACTGCTGGTCAGCAGTCAGATTTCTTGTAGTGCGCTACTTGTTTTGTTTGGTTGCCTTTCTACATCTTTCATTTTATTTAATTACTCTTTCACTTGTCATTAGTTTTACTTTGGCTACTCATTTCCCTCCCATCCTATCATATGTCCATTTTATGCTGATTCCCCTCATGTCTTCGCCCTTTATTATTTCTTGCTTCGGCCTTCTTGACTTAATGCTACCAGTTGGGCTTTTTCAGTTAATGTGTCTTCACAATTACTTAATCCTCTGTTATTCAAGTCTATGGTCCTGGGGGGGGGTACTCACTATGTTCAAGTGTACACCTATGCTCGGCTCAGTAGGCCCCCTTTTTCAACTGAAAAATTCCTAGAGTTGGGCCTAAAAATCTGACATAATTCCTAGAGTTGGCCCCTAAATTTAAATAGGAACTTTTATCGAATCGCGATGTTAATTTTTGGTGAAATTACGGGTTAATACCTGGGAAAAACAGGCAAGTACCATTGCAGCGACAAAAAAAATCCTAGAGTCGGGGTATTTTTCGCGACGACCGACTGCCTAGCACCGGGTCTGGTCTCCGAACTTCCAGCCTAGCATACGTATCAGAAAAAATTTTGAGTACCCCCCCCCCAGGTCTATGGTCCCCAATCCTTAACTGAAAAAGCTCTAATAGAGTTTTTTCAGTTAAGGACCAGGGACCATAGACTAAGACCTCAGAGGACCAATTGGTTGTTGATACAGATTAGTGGACCATGCGTGGCTTAAGTAGTTATAACAAGTAACTGAGAATATCAAACAATTAAGTTGCACTTGATGTTTCGAATGAGATGCCTTAAGCTTTTATATATATATTATATATATTATATATTATTATATATTATATATATATATGATGTGTACATAAAATCATTTTATATGAACCGGCTTTGTTTCACAATTTGGTATTGGCATAACATTTACTGGGAAATAGCCATATCAAATGATTTTATTTGAAACAATTTTGTATGCCACAAACATTAAAATTAGTGTAGGTAGTTTATTATAAATGTACATTTTGGTCCTTCAACTCAATGTTATTCCATCCATGGTTTTTTTTAAACAATTTAATGATTATTTGATGAATTTACTCTTGGGGGGCCACCATTTTATCTCAAGGGGAAGGGGAGATTCGAGTTCCTTTTAAAATAACTTGTGTTTGCTTGCTTTTTTGCAATAAAAATGGTAGGCATAGGTTAGCGGGCATTGGGCTTCCCCCAGCCCAAAAATTGACATTTATCCCAGGCAATTGACCATCCCCCAGACCAATGAGATGGAAAAAACATTTTGAAAAAATTATGGGGCAATGCAGGCCCGTGAATGCCAAAATGACGTCTACCTGGGCCCGTGAATGCCCCCCCCCCACTAGACTACCCTGTCTGGATCTGCTACTGATTAGCGACATTGACAAGATATTGCAAACAAGGTTATGCATTTCTGAAAGTCTTTTGTTATTCACAGCTTGAAATTATTCAAACTGACTTAAATTCAATCCTATTGTTTATTTGTTGTTCTCTGTTTCTCTAAAACCTATTGTTCCACAGCAATTGGTCTGGTTTGGTGGGATTTGGTGGTATTAGCTCTGTTTCAGTCACTTAAGGTGGCCTTAAGGTGGCTCGCTACTCATGGTCTAGCAATGGCGGCGTCACCATGGAAACAGCTGTCTTCTGAGCTCTGTGAGCTGCTTTTTTGGTTTTTGTTAATTTCGTGCGACGGCCACTTCGATCGCCATTTGAACCACTTCTATCAGGGTTAGAGACTTCTGGTTTAAAGCATTAGATGCGCTATGAAAAGGACTACTATCAGAGAGACTTTCAGCTTTATAGTCTAAACGGAATATTTTTAATGGCGATTTTCGGCAAGCAAGTCTAATTTCTCAAAACTGACTTGGAGATACAAATAAATTTTTATAGCAAAATCCATCGCGGTAGCGAACCTTCTCTTATGCATTTTATTGTTCCTCACAATATTTGGAAACAAATGACAAAGAAATGAGAAATCCTATTCCGCCAATTTTTTTAGCGCCATGGTTTATAAAAAAAGTTCAAATTGTCAAAATCAATTTTTTTATTCCGAGCCCATTGGAAAGCCCTTTAAACTAAATATATCGCTTTGAAATTGTAATCAGCTTTTCCATTAAAGTATCTTCTTTAATTTCATGCTTCATTGAATGATATGGGATGCATGACCACTGAATGACAGGGCAAACTTCACAGTAAAAAAGTTAAGAAAAAAATTGTGTTTTTCAGGTTTGCGTTGACTGACTTTCTTGTGCATAACCTCAAATAATATGAAAAAAAGGCTGGTTGCAACCACTTTTTTTTACATATCCTTGCTATAAACTATATTTAGGATCATTCTAAACTATTTTTAAGAAATCCTATCTTGGAAAGTTCACGAGTAGCGAGCCACCTTAAGTCCACGGTCTATGGTCTAGTCCTTAACTGAAAAAACTCTAATAGTACCATAAACACTTCTAAATAGTCTTGGAATTGACTGGCTATAATGTGTGTAAAACAGTTCAAGTCTTCAGAATAGTAATTGGTAATCAGGAAATTTGAAGCACAGAATGACAGTCTGAATGGAATTTTTAGTTAATAGTTCTCACTCCTAAAAAAAAACAAGCAAAAAACCTGGAGTTGATTTTTGTTGTCCAAATTTTAGCTCAATTTACTATGATATATTAGAAGCAAATGAATTTCTTCAAATAGACAAAACATATTCTGAAATAAGATTACAAATTGAGAGGCTTACAAATAGAGAAGCCTATTTCTCCCATTAAATGTCATTAAAATGTCATTAAGGTTTCAGTTTTCAGACTAATGGAATATAAACAGCTAAACATGCCTGGTGAAGTCTATGAGGCAATTTCATTTTAAAAACTTTACATTAGATTTTAAACTTTTGTCAGAGTCTGGAGATAATTCTCCCTTTTGGGTTACCTTTTGTTTTCACTGCAGCCTGACTAAAATGGAGCAAAACATAATTATTCTATAAAACAAATTACTTGTTATAGCTGCCTTCAGCTATATGCCAAAAGCCAGATTTTAACACAGTTTCTATCATTACTTAATGGTGAAAAAGGAAGATGTGATCAAGCAAAAAACAAAAAGCCTGGTGAAGGACACAATAATAAGGTTGCAGTTATCAGTGAAGCAGCAGATTGAATTTAAATGTAAAAGTTCTGCAGTTGTTTAATTTTTATACCTCCTTTACATTCGTTTTTTTTAATCAGGAATGAGACCACACTGTAATTTTTTTTACTTTGGTGGTCGTATGTACCTGTAGCCTTGGACGACGATATTTATTAAAAAATAATGTATTTACAAACTTAGCGAAATTTTTCATTTTATAGTTAATCACCCTGAAGTACACCAGAGACACCTAATGTTTGTTTGAGCTTGCCTGGTTGCTATAAAAAAAGCCTGCAGAATCACATGACTGTCTGTTGTTCAATTGTGACGTCACCAAAGCTGACGAGGTCACAGTAGCCAAACTGCATGCCATTGTGACATCATGCCCCTGGTGGATTAGAGACAGAGCAGCTAAATTTGCCTGATGTGTGTAGCTTTGACTGACCACAGCTAAAAAAACGGATGCGGATGGAGCACTTCATTTTTTTACCAATTTACAGTTAATAAAGCAAGGATCATCTGGTTAGAATTTTTAAAACATGGTAATACTTTGGCTATTTTTTTCTCCATAAAAACTAATAATTTGAGTATTTTTATTAACATTTTAATGTAACGTCAATTGGCCCTACTGAAAAAGTTAGTGCAGATAGAACACTTTCTTTTTGGCTGGATTAGTAGCATTTAGGCCCAGTAACATCATACTGCAATTTCAGAAATATGGTAATACTTTAGCGTGATTAACTTTAAATTAGCAGCCATTTCATACACCCATGCACACAATTCAGAATTTCTCTGTAATCTGTTTACTCCAATTAACAGCTTTATGAACAGGTGAGCAATGTGACACCAAAGATAAATTCTGAACCAACTTTTCTCTCTTCTTTTACATGCAGTAATATTTCTTGTGAATTATACATAGCTGCTGGTATCCACCCTGGTATATCCGGTATATCAAATACCATCATAAATTGCAATTTCCTCCCTCCCCTAATCAGCTTTCCTGTGTCGGATACTTCTTGACTTTCCCATAAATTCTTCCTTTTGCTGATGAATCGGTGTTAGTCACAAATGACGTCATGCGAAAACCGAATGATGTGATCTAACTAAAAAACCCAAGTCGTAAACGGAATATAAGACCTTTCCGGTCCAGACAGCTCCGTCTTCCAAGGACAAGCTGACATTTCAAGCAAAAAGGCAGTCCATCAGGAGAGCTGAAAAGATACAAGGTAGGCCTCAGGTTTGGAAAAAGTGTGCGTGGCTGGTCACTATAGTAACACAGTGTAGGTAGCAGTCACATGTTTGGTCTTCGCTGTTTTAATTCTGTTTAGACATCACCATTCACCAAGATACTTATACACTGTACCATTGGAAAAACCGGTATCTAACTTATAATGTTGCGTGTTAGCACCCTGCTAAGGATTAACACTGTCTACAACAGCAAACAAACGATGAGATTATGGTTTATAGTTAGCTAAAATTATGAGTAGAGGAAGCATATGATGTCTAAGTCAGTTAGACACCTCTTTGTCGCGTCCTAACATGCATTTTTATCTGTTAGATCCCTCCCTTTGCTTGGGATCTAACTGACAAAAATGCATGGTAGAACTCTCCAAATCGGTGTCTAACGAATACATAAAGACTTTGGTTTCTGATTGTGCAGAGATGACAGTGACTTATAGTTTAAGCATCTGGCGGATTCTGGCATTCTGGACCATTGACTTTGTTGGGCCTTCACAACCCATAGACAGAAATAGTGTCTGTCTAGCGAAATGTAACTTTCAAACATTGCAATGCCTGACCCTCTCTACTGTAAAATTAGTGTAAATCAACATTCCTAAATTAAAGACCATTGAGTCTCAGCTGGGTTGATAGTGTCCCTGCATTCGATTCTCTGACTTAGTTACAGCGTTACAGCTGTTGAAGATTGAATAGAGGAAGAGCCTAGAATTGATTTTGTCATTCGATGATTTGAACGTCTGAATCAGTCCTGTAGCACATTTGAGAATTTTAAATCTTGATTTAAACACAATTACCACCTTGTTTCTGTTTTTCTAAGAAGGAAATCTTGATGTGTTCACACTTTGTAAAAACCTTAGTTGCACAAAGTGTTCGAATCTGGCCTTTTACAGTCCTTGTCATACTTACGTGGAATCTCAAGTTTTTTTTCTATGCTGTTGAACTGTGATGTCAGAGATGACTCTATTCTAGCATTGAAATATATGTAAATTAACTACAAGCTGTGATGTCATTTCAAACTGGATCAGATTCCCCAGCTTCTAACCAATGCGAATCCACCGAACTGAGCATCACAGTTTCAACTCAGTGTTAGAGTTAAAATTGGGTCGGGATCTAACTGACATCACAGTTCAACAGCATAGAAAAAAAATTAACTCGGAGATTCCACGTAAGTATGACAAGGACTATAAAGTGATGACCGAAAGACAAATATTTTTAAAAACATGTAGGCTGCAGAATATGTAATTTTGAGCTGATTTTATTTCAACTCCAATTGGTCAAATGGTTAAATTCATAATCTAACATTTCTAATCAATTAAAATATGGTTTAAGTATACGCTACATTCGTCAGTGAGAAGTTTGTTGTTTGAAGCCTTTGAAATATAAAGTTTCATAACCTCGAATTAGATATTTTCGATGGAGCAATTAAATGATAACAATTTAATTTTCAGGAATAACGATATCTGGCCTGCGACTTAAATGTGCCATGCAGTTGTTTAATCTGTTAAAACATAATATAGCTTGTGACTTACTTTGCATTAATTGAAAACGAACTTGAGTTTAAATAAAACAATTGCAGATGATGCTAATTTAGCTTGTAGAATGTGCATGAAAATATATTTTATGTACAATTTATATGTTATTGAAGGTATCAAAAGTTCTGTAAGTTTTACTGAATTTTGCTGTTGTGAGGAGAATACAGCCTTTTGAAAATGTTTTTGAGCCTCTAAATAGATAAGGAATACATGTGGCAACGTGTTTTGTGAAAATTCATCATTGACGGTCATCTTGATGCTAAAGGAGTCTGTGTATGGCCCTCGACATGTTCCCATGAAACATTGATGAGACTTATGAGCAGACCAAAATAACCGTGGGCCAGAATGGGGCCATCTTTCCAAGATATATGGGCAGTTAGTCCTATTTATGGAGATGGTCCTTTATCAATACAAGACAACTGGATTACATGGGGCCTTCATAGTCTGACACTGTAAAATTTGAATTTTGAGTCAGCTTAATTCTTTGAGTGAGATGGTTGCACAATTCCTTTGAGCCTTCATAGCTTGTTGTTTTAAGTTATAACAACAAAAAGATTATCATAACTCAAAACATCAAGCCATGTCAGCTCAAACAAATTGTGCAACCATCTCACTCAATCATTTGAGCTGACTCAGAATTTCAAATTTTACAGTGTACTGTCATTGCAAGTGTTACTCCTGAAGAATCGGGACACTTGATTATCTGCAGGATTAAGCCTTATGTCCAATGGCAATCGGAGGCAAATCAGCTTCGCTATGATTATAAATGACACTGAATTAGGCCAACAGATTGTACATGTGTGAATAACGATATGTTTATCTTAAGTATCATCGGCTAACACACTGACTGGCACTCTTCAACTTACAGTGTATGGCTGACTGTGTGCAATATGTAATTATTGTATGTCCGTATTCTTTATGCACATAGGCACCTTGTACATCCATGTCCATGGCTGTCAACAATGGCTGTGGAGTGGCACTTTCATACTCAAGCTAAATATTCTACAAACAAGATTACCGTTGGAACACTGCAGGTGGAACCCAAATCGATCATTATTGACATTAGTGGTTTGGTGATGATGACCTATTGTATGGCTTAACTGTTAGTTGGCTAACACTCGTCCGTTTTGGCTAATATAGATTCTGGGACCCTTAAACTGAAAAATACACATCATCAACTCACATGCAGCTATGCAGCACAAATAGTAGGGTGGGCTGAAAAAAACTTTTTTTGGAATTTCAATATGCCAGTGGTATAGAAAGTTGGCTATGGCCAAAAAATGAAAATTTGTGCAAAAAAAATTTTGTGGCATGCGACGTGTGCCGGGCCACTCAGGCTTTTATGAAAATGCATATTTTCATCCATTTTGCAAGCCGTTTTAGACCATTTTTTGGCCTGAGTCAGCTTCCTTGGTTTCAGAAGGCTCAATGGCATACTGAAATCTTCTTTGAAGGCTATTTTGGATATGAAATGCCATAAACAGGTCCCTGATATTTAAGATATAGCCATTTCTGGGTAAATGTTGGGGATCAGAATTTGGCTTTTTTTGCTAAAAATTGCCCGAAAAAGTTGAAAATATTGGAATTGACTGCACAAAAAATTATTCCACATGAATTGTAATTACCCCGTGTCCTCCCTAATGCCCTAAAAAAACACTTCCAGCGCATTACCTGCATCAATTTGTGGTTTCAGTTTCCAGAATAGGGGCAATTCCGTAAAGTCAGATTTACAGATTTGACACTTTGGCAGCTTGTGTAGCCCTACCATTACACCTCAGTTATTTCATTGTTAAATAGGGATGAGGCCAGTTAATAGGGGTATCAGACAAGCCATCAACCAAAGCTCCAAGTGCAATAGGAGCTGAGCTACAAGGCAAAATGTCATCCTGTCGAATGTACTCAATACTACTCATGCGCTGAACGTTTGACACGATGACATTTCACCTTGTAGCTCAGCTCCTATTGCACTTGGAGCTTTGGTTGATGGCCTGTCTGATACCCCTATTACCTGGCCTCATCCCTATTTAACAATGAAATAACTGAGGTGTAATGGTAGGGCTCCACAAGCTGCTAAAGTGTCAAATCTGTAAATCTGACTTTCCGGAATTGCCCCTATTCTGGAAACTGAAACCACAAATTGATGCAGGTAATGCACTGGAAGTGTTTTTTAGGGCATTAGGGAGGACACGGGGTAATTACAATTCACTTGGAATAATTTTTTGTGCAGTCAATTCCGATATTTTTAATTTTTTCGGGCAATTTTTAGCAAAAAAAGCCAAATTCTGTTCCCCAACATTTACCCAGAAATGGCTATATCTTAAATATCAGGGACCTGTTTATGGCATTTCATATCCAAAATGGTCTTCATAGAAGATTTAAGTATGCCATTGAGCCTTCTGAAACCAAGGAAGCTGACTCAGGCCAAAAAATGGTCTAAAAAGGCATGCGAAATGGCTGCAAATATGCATTTTCATAAAAGCCGGAGTGGCCCGGCACACGTCGCATGCCACAAAATTTTTTTGGCACAAATTTTCATTTTTTGGCCATAGCCAACTATCTTCACCACTGGCATATTGAAATTCCAAAAAAAGTTTTTTCAGCCCACCCTAACAAATAGCCTCTGGTGAGTATAATGGGTTACAGATTGTGTTGTTCACTTGCTGGTCTGGCTCACTTTACAGCCTTTCACTTTGATAAAGAAAAAATGAGGACCAGTTCATTGTGAAAAATGCACTTTGTGATTCATGATAGCTGATGAAGTGTCATCTTCTCTACTTTCAACATGGGAAACATAGAGGCAGTTTGATTAGTCATGATCAAGAGAAGGCCATTTGACTTGTCATAACTGATTTTGGATTGAAAATCAGATGCATAATCCTTTCGTTTAGCTGTCACAAACAAGCAGGGTAAGTCTCCTTAAATCAAATTAACATTGAAAGTATTGGGTATGATCATGACAAATCATCAGTATGATGACACACGAAGTGCCATTTTCACAGTGCAACAGTACACTCTTTTTCGGTATCAAAGTGACAGGCTGTAAGTATAATTTATATCCTATTGCAGCTAAAGAGGTTGACGGCCTCTTTCTCTAATTGCAAGACATCAAGAAAGTAGTTCTTACACATAAAGCTTCAGGTAGTTGCCTGACTCTCACTAACATGCAAAGCGCCAGCAAATCTCAATCTTTTACAGCGATGCACTTTGATAAAGAAAAAATGAGGATAAGTTCACTGTGAAAAATGCACTTCGTGATTCATGATAGCTGATGAAGTGTCATCTTCTATACTTTCAACATGGGAAACATAGAGGCAGTTTGATTAGTCATGATCAAGAGAAGGCCATTTGACTTGTCATAACTGATTTTGGATTGAAAATCAGATGCATAATCCTTTTGTTTGGCTGTCACCAACAAGAGGGATAAGTCTCCTTAAATCAAATTAACATTGAAAGTATTGGGTATGATCATGACAAATCATCTGTATGATGACACACAAAGTGCCATTTTCACAGTGCAATAGTGCACTCTTTTTCGGTATCAAAGTGCATCGCTGTAAAGGCAAATTGCAGAGTAGTAGTGAGAAATAGTTTAAGTGAACATTCATTCGTCTACTGGAAATAAAAACCATGTAATCAGCAACTGAATTAATTGAATCATCAATCCTTTTGAAATGTGTGGCTGAGATTTAGAAAATGGGAAATCCTAAAGTGTGAAAGAAGGTCTCAAGAATTCAAGAAAGCTGCTGTGTTCTTTCAGTATCACCAGTACACTAAAATAAGTAAGGAACTAATCTGAGATTCGTATTTGCGTTACTCAGATGAGACAGATAGAAGAACATAACTTTTGCAATTGCAGAATCAATTAATTTGAACCAGGGATATGAAATAATCAATGTGCTCTGTAGAAACACATGCAACCGTATTGAATTAAATTGAGAATTTAAGAAATGCAAAAGCATGCAATCTGGAAGTGAAATTCAGATTTCATTAGCGAAAAAATGGAGAAGTGAAAACTGTTTTAAAAAGGAGATGAAAGGTGCCAAGGAATTTGTGAGAAACAAGACTAAGGAGCAGGCAGCTGATGTGGCTGTTTATAGAAATAGCAGGACTCAATGTGATGCAGGGTAAAAGAACATCCCAAAATTTCCATGGCAATGCCATCTAAATGCTAATGGTCGGAAAATAATGCAGGGTTTGGAATCATAATATGGTGCTTACGATGGTTGAAATTGAGAATCACGTTCAAACATGATGACCGGAGAGTATATCATGCTGGATTTTGCTGTGCAGTTGTGCTGATGTCTGTGTTGGCCTTATGCTGACCTCTTAGGGTACTGTATGCACAGCATTGAGTATACTCTGTTCTATTCCCAATATAGCTGAAAGTGTTTGTCTAATATTTGTTGTGGATCACGTGTCAAGACTTCTTTGGTTCCTCATGCATTGGGTGCACTGCTCTCCGTTCATGGGATATTGGCCCATTGTCTACATGTGTCTTTCTGGAAGATGATGTTTCAAGGAAATGTCCAGTGCCTGTTGGCTGTTAAAATATACACAAGCATAAGCTAAGAATAAAACTCCCACCATCCTGTTCAAATCAGCCTTCCCTGTGTACAATTGATTGTTTTTCAAATATGGTTGTCCGTGTGAAAAATCTCCTACCATAACATAAACCACCTTTGTCCCTTAAATTTCCCTAGTCCAATGGTTCTGCCCTCTGTTTAAATCTACTGTCAGTAAAATATTAGAGTAGACAATTTTACTTCTAAGAAGCAACGCTTGTTAATGAAGCTGAAAAGTAAAATTTATGAAGTTTTCAAAAGTCTGGTTGCACATTTACAACTTGAATTCTTCGTGACAGTTGCGACTCTTTCTTAATCATCTCTTGCCAGGATTAATAACTTTATTTGAATGATTCTGCTGAAATTTTCTCCCTCAGTTTTGCTGTGTTTTTTATTGGTAATGATGATCACTGATTGTTTATGAGATGATAAAACTTATTAATATCTCTTTTGTGAGGATACGAGAATCAGATTACCAATGGTTACCAGAGAGCTATCGAGACTCATTTTCAGACGGAGCTTTTGGGTGGGAGTGTTTTCCCGTTAAAATGTTTTTGATTGAAAAAATATTCCCTATTTAATATTTTTGCTGCATGAGATGATAAACAGACATTTCGGGCAGCTGCGAAAAAGTTGGTTGCTGTTCACGACAACAATGTTTGATATTTGGTTTTTGTCGTCTTTACATGGTTTTCAGAAATATCAACCCACTTTTAATTGGTCTAGCCACTTGTTTATAATTAAGACTGAATGAGAATATATTTACTTTGCTAAACATGTCTCTTGGTAGTAACAAAGGAACACAAAATTGACAAAGTAAACAGGTTTTTAAGATATAGATCAATATCTGGCTTTTGTCTGCCTGATACTTATAAGTTGCAACAAAGATATTGACATACATTTCCTATATACTTTACGCCATATACGATTTAGTGAAATACATTTCTCCTAAACTTGTTTTCTGAAGGTGACATGTACAATGTGCTATTGGGAAAAAGCTTACATTAAATACATCTTTGTCGGCTTTCGTTTTCACATTTTTATTGTCTATTTTTGGCAGTTCTTTCAAGGCATGGTGTATGTGGTTGTGGTGCTTAGAAATATTAGCCTCTATGTTCTATCGATACCACTATCAGATCAGAGTGAGGTTAAACTGTGATAACTTTGTTGAGCTGCTATTTTGGTGCTGTGACAACCTCATTGCAGACCAAATTATTATGGTAGTTTTTCTGTGGAAGACGGAATTTGTGTTGCGATTGCTTCTGATTTGGGGGTTGCTTTTGTTATTAAGATTGTGTCTGGGTCAGTACTGGGTCATGTGACACTGTCATGTGACTTGGCGAATTGATAGGATTGGCTGACAACTCTGTTGTGCCTGACAGGATTGTAAGTGGCTAAAGAGCTGTAGACACTTAAACTGTGGTAATAAGAGTTGTAATTTATTTCAGTCGAATCACTTTATCTTTGAGGGGAGATGAATTTTGCTCTGTTGCCATCATGTCAATTTCACAAAATTGGATAGGTACATACAGTGGTCCCTACGACTAGGGGAACGTGATGAGAAAATCAATGGCAATTAGTGAGAGTGACACTTCTGTTCTGAGGGTATTCTGTGGAATGAAGAGAGACAGCCGAGGAGAGTTAATCGCATGGTGTAGAGTCATTGCTCTGATTGGCTTAATTGGGTTACACGGTGTCAGATAATCGGCTTCTAATGAATTGCTCTCACAGTGTCTGCAATGTAGATGTAGCATGCATTCCTATTCATACACCGACACATCTGAATGCTTTGGTGGGATGTATTTCTCTTCAGTTTTATCCATTTAATGGAGGTGTGTACAGTGATTGTAGCTCTTTGAAGGCTCTAGATAATTAAGGAATGCATTTTTAAACCGACCTCATACGAGGTGGGTTTAATCCAGTTGGTTCATGTCAAATGGATGTCATAACGATAATACCTGCATTTTGGTATATTATCGCTCATTTTCGCTTGCATATTTTCGCTTAAAACCCGCTATTCATGGAAGGAAAACGCCCAAGAGGAAGAACCAGTACATAACTGACAAAAGGAAACTTCCGCCGTAACAGTGACAGGTGATTGTGTCTTTATATCCTTGTTTTCCGTGATTTTAGACTGCAATGTTTTCTGAAGAAATTGTCTGAAAAGTGAATTTACGCTAGGCGGCACCACCTATATTGGTTGGGCACATTTCTTGAGACAGCATTGATAATTCTTGAGACAGCATCTGTTGTCTGCACTTTTTGGAAAACAAGTGTTAAGCCATGTTTTACTGCCTCAACCACAATATAAACCTACTTACAGAGCCTGACAGGTCTTAAAAGAAGCACTGAAATTTTGAGAAATATTGCCTGGCATAAAGTACTAGAGATAGCACATCTCTAACCAAACAGTTCAACCCCCTGAGCTTCACAACAGGCCATGGCGAATTCTGTTGTCGCTCGAAAATCGGCGAAAATCGCCGATTTTGCAGCAGAAATAGTCGTCCTGTGAGTGTAACACATCTGTAAGCAGTAGAATTTCAATAGGTATTTGTTCTTAACTATTTTTGTGATCGATTGGTGCCATGTAAGATGTGCCAGCTCTTCCCATGCAATGTGCAGCCTGCAGTTTATCAGAAAAGTGGCGAATTTGACTGTCGCCTATGGTAATGCTCCCGACCAGCCAACCAGTGTCACAATGATGTCAGAAGAGAGCGGCAACCACTTGGTAGCTCTATAGGCTGACAACACTGTTGCATTATGTATGGTCCTGATTACACAAAGCAGCAATCGTGAATAGCAATCAGGACATCTAGCTTCAATTGCTGCTTTGTTCAATAGGATTGATTTGTGTTGGTGACACTTGTGTTGGTTGGTGACACTTGGAGTGCAATTAATTAAGGCAGTGGGACTCTAAATGGCCTGATGCCTGATAGCAATCAGCACTACTGACACCACTGACATATATATATATATCTAAGCAGCTGTCAATGTGGCTGACAGGTCAATATAGCAAACTATCTGTGTTGGTGGCGGAGCTGCAATCTTTTACGGCATTGACGTGCCCTCTGTCGTATTTTTGAGAAGCCACACATGCGCATTCATTGCAAAAATGGCGGCGCACACGATCAAATGACAATGGCGGATCCCACGAATTTCTGAGATGTCAGTAAGCCTTGATTATTCAATACCCACATGACTAGTGTGGAAGGATAGATCTGTAAGCGATCGCCATTTGCCGCCTTTGGCGGCAAATTGCTCTCGCTTATACCGCTCTATTATATTAGTTTATTGCAGTCAGCTGGTTCAACTTTCTGTGTTCCTATCAAGGCATGAGTCTGAACTATGCATACTTGTGTACTGTGTAGTGACACTAGTGTCATTTAAAATTATCACATAAATAGCTCTTTTGGAAATTTTCTCTGCCTTTGGTGCTGTTTTAATGCACACAGGCCTATTTCAACATTTGGCTCAAACCACAAGGGGCAGATCCAGAAAATGTCGGACTGGGTGGGGGGGGGGTTAAAAATGGAAATGTAATAGGTAGCCCTTGGCTGACATAGTTTTCCCACACCTAATGGTCAGGAGCTGATCAGATGATCCTTGTAAAAAAGTTTGTTCAGCGCATGTGAAAAAAAAGTTTGTTGGTACTTCGTGCATGAAAAAAGTTCTTTGCTAATTCTGTTAAGCTTGGTATATGGGATTGATTTTCACATGGTTACAAATTTGCAGTGAAATTTCTTCCATTTGTTCGTCTCATCATTATCATCATCTTGATATTACAAAAAACATCACAATTGATGACTGTTATATATTAATTGTTAGCACATGCTAGAATAGATCAGAATAGGTGCGAAAATTCCTGAATTGAATAAAATTCGAATGAATTCAACATTTAAAAATCAGATAAATTGAATTGGCCAAAGGAAAAAATTCTGTAAATTCAAATTGTGATTTTGGCCATGAATTATAGTCTCAAAAGATCCTCAGTTTGTTTATTTGCATCTTTTCAGCGAAATGTGAATATAAGAATAAATTTCAGCTTATCTATTTAACTTCCTATACACTGAAAACTACTGCACAACTTTTAAATTCACTTGCAATCACCATAAAATAATTTACGCTCTCTACTCATTTTCCACATACTGTCCTTTCAGGTTCTCAATTCTCTATTACTTCACAAAAACCAGCATACAGGTGATTCGTCATCAATGCCGCAGCTTAGTAGCCCATGTACTCATGGAATAACTAGGCTCTTTCAAGAATCCACATTCATCAAGCACCTGACAATAAATTTGTTTTCTGCTCACATATCAGGCACTAAGTGTCATTCATGATTCTGGAACTCATAACTACATGATTCCAATACAATAAACTCACAGATGTCATACATACATGTGATTTATTACTTAGGATATTCAAATAAACTCTTGAAATAAGTATGTCCCATCTTTCTTCTATCACTTTGAAATACCTCATTAATTGCCCTTCATGGCATGCACTCACATGGAGTCAAAGTGCCCGGCAATTATACTTCCAGTCTAAAGTCTACTAAAGTAGAGCTTTGTTCCTTGAGCATGTACATCACTCACATCAGATGCTCATTGGTTAGGGAAACACTCGCCGCAACAGTAACTTCAATTTTGATAGGTCGGTTTTTGAATCCATGGATTCTTGTGTTTTCTGATGTGGCAACTTGTTTTGAGAACATTCATCATCGAAGGTCATCTTGATGCTAAAGGAGTCTGCGTGTGGCCCTTGACATGTTCCCATGAAACATTGATGAGACGTATGGGCAGACCAAAATAACCGTGGGCCAGAATGGGGCCATCTTTCCGACAGATATGGGCAGTTAGTCCTATTTATGGAGTCAGTCTTTTATCAACAGAACACACCTGGAATCCATGGGGCCCTCATGATTTTACTGTCATTGCAAGTGTTACTCATGAAGAAGAATCAGGAATATGGTGATTGAAATGTGGACACTTGGTCAATTAACTGATTATCTGCAGGATTAAGCCTTACCATATGTCCACTGGTAATTTGGTTGCAAACAGCATCGCTATGACTATAAATGACAATGAATTAGGCCGACGTGTTGTGTTATGCATGAAGGACGTGAGATGTTTTTCTTACAGTAGACAAACTTCAAGTGCTTACAGAATTGGACTGAAATGTTCCTTGTGAGGTAATAGCCTATCTACTCCATGTTATTCTTCATTACTCATATGTAATTAATGATGTCATACCCTATCTTTCAATGTTATCGAAAGGAGTCACCTACTGCTCCATAGGACTCATCAGTGAAGTCACAAGTTGCCCAATGACGAAATTGACACTTCATTTCAATGTATTTGATAGGGCTTGCTGTGAGGTCTCTGATGGCCACTAGCAGCTGAATGTAAGTACTCGTCATTCGTTTACTGTAATAGTCAACCACTGAATCAGCTGATGCAAACACAATGCACAGATATACAAAAACACATTCATTTCTATGGTTGTCAACACCTACATGCTCCACTTGATACCAGCTGTGTTTTTGACTCTCTGCATTTTATGTGATATTCATACTTTTCCTGGATGGATTTCTGAAATCTTTTTTGATAAGGTTTAAGATAAAGACGTTGTGCTACTTCTGGTGGACTTTCTGGGGGATCCAGTGGATATTTATGCAGTTTTGGACTGTTTTATGATTTGAAATACCTGTTGATGAGGTGAATTTCAAAAATCGTTTTTCATGGTTGAGTGATCACCATTGACATTGCATTGAATCCCATTGGAATATGTTTTTTCTGATGGATTACTGACTGTCACTTGCTTGGACTCTTATTACTGCAACTGTACAGTCATTTCTACTCATTATTTTATGGACAATCATATGATCAGGTGTGTGGTGATTTTTTGAACCTTGGTGAATTTTTCATTGAATTTGGCCCACCCATTTCAAGTACCTAGGAGGGATATGGTAGGGGGGCAAATCAAGTGAGAATTTGCCAAAGGGTTCTATTGAAAAATCCAAAAAGGTGTGAAACACTGTGAGCAACAAAGACTCTTTGAAGCCAGAAAAGTTACCATTGAAGCAGAGACAATGGCTACTCAACTCAATAGAGAAGCTGGCAAAATGTGCTATGAAAACTGCAAACATGGAAACAATGGCAAAGTGAGGACCACTGGTCAGATCAGCTGTTGTATCTGTGCTCATACATTCCACACTGATTGTACTGAGTGCGTTGACCCCAAAGCAGTATGGACTTGTCATAGCTGCAGATCCATGCCAGAGACTGTGTCCCAATTAGCCTCCAAATTGGATCGAATCATTCTACAAAATGATCAGTTGATGCAATTGGTACAAAAGCAGCAAGAAAAACTTGATGCCCTTCAAGAGACACAGTCCCAGTGTCAATCTCAGATGAAGACCCATGACTTAGAAATTAAAAGAGCAGTTTCTCGTGTGATCGACCCCCTTGCTGATAGTGATGATGAGGAAGAGGCTGATGAAGAGAATGATGAAGATGCTGAGTACAGTGGTACATTGCTGGTTGGAGACAGCATAGTCCGCCATGTTCAGTCAAAGAATGAGGATGTGAATACTGTTGAATACCGCAGTGGAGCTAAAATTAATGACATTAAGAAATATCTGAAGAAAAAAAATCCTAAACAAAGGAGATACAAGGACTTATTCATAGTGTGTGGCACCAATGACACCGCCACAAAGAAACCTGCAGAAAAGATTACAAGTGATTGCAAAAATTTGCTTGAAGTTGCCAAGGAGCGGGCTGAAAACGTCCATCTGTCAAGTATCCTCCCTCGATCAGATGAAAAAGCAGATATGACCAAAATTGATCATGTGAATCAGTTGCTGGTGACTGAGGCGAGTTCAATGGGAGTGGCCTTCGTAAACAATGACGAAAACTTCAGATACAAGGACAATTCGGTGGATCAAAGTCTTCTGTCATCCACTGATAAGCTGCACCTGTCATCCCTTGGAGTAACAAAATTACTTCAAAATCTGAAGCTGGAAAACAATTTCAGGCCAAATTTTGAACAAAGCCCAGTTGATCGCTGGTCGGAGGATAAGAAAGCTGACAAAGTAAAATCCCATTCTCCCTTTCCCATGCTACCCCATCCTGTTGTAAAGGAATTTCCACAGCCAAAACTGTTTGACAGTTCTCCCTCTGAAACTTTGAAGTTTCGTGGCACGGGAAGTCCACTTAGTAATTTCTACACTTCCACTTTGACTATTTGGAATATGTCCTTCAAATCCAATGAGCATGCTTACCAGTATAGAAAGGCTGTTGAGATGGGCCAACACGTCACTGCAGAAAGCATTCGAAAAGCTGGCACACCAAGAGAAGCACAGTTGATAGCTGATGACATCAAGACAGACAGTCGTTGGGGGGACATGAAGCAGAACGTCATGTACCTCCTACTGCAGGAAAAGGCAAAACAATGTCAGAATTTCCACCAACAGCTCCAAGCGTCTTCCGGTAAGACGCTTGTGGAGGATACTTCACATGAGTACTGGGGTAGGGGAAGATCAGGAAATGGCCTGAACATGTTGGGTCGCCTATTAATGACTCTCAGGGAAAATCTGCCAGTCTACCGAGAAGCATCAAAAGTGTTTCAGGCCCACCGTGACATTCGTCCTCCTCTCGATACCCGCTACCCCAGATGGCATGATCAGCAATTGAGGTGTTACAATTGTGGAGAGAAGTCACACAATGTAAACACCTGCCGACATACTTCACCGTTGCGATGTTATTTTTGTAATGGCTTTGGTCATAAGCAAAAGTTCTGCAACAGGAAAAACCACAGCAGCCAACAATAGGTTGGAGGCCATGAGGAGACGGCCGAAAGTATTTGTGAGCTTGGACATTTCTGTACCCAAGGGAATGACTCTGTTGTTTTAGAATCACCTGTTCTTAGCCATTGTTCTGTTTTATCAATTCCTAATGTTTATTGTGCGAATGTCAATGGTAGTCATGGCACTGAAGCCAAAGACATTGCTGTTGACTCAGTGTTTAATACAGTTGAAGTCACAAGTATTGTACATACAAATAATTCACATTGTGAAAATTCTGATTCTCCAGACGTAATTGGTGCTGAAACTCCATTGTTAAACGATCCGTTAAATGAAACTCAAATTAACTCATCTTCACTTTCTGATCAGATTCCTTTTCCTGAACTTGACAAGTTTAGAACCTCTTTCAAGAAAAACTTTATATTTGCTCATTTAAATGTTAATGGTCTCTCATCAAAGTACCCAGAAATTCATGAGATTCTAAGATCTGAGTACACAGATTTTTTGGCTATAAGTGAAAGCAAACTGTATCCAGAACTGCAGATGAGTTTCAAGGTACAAAATTATTCCTTCTATAGAAGGGATAGGTCAAATGTAAATGTAAGAAATGCAGGTGGAGGACTAGCGGCTTATGTTTCATCAGTAATACCACATAGAATGCGAAAAGATATATCTTTTAATCAAGATGGAATTGAAGACATGGTATTTGAAGTTGCAATGAAAAAACAAAAGTGGTTTTTTGTTGTAATATATAGACCTCCATCTGCAAGCATAAACTCCCTAAGGGATGGTATAACATATCTGTATAGCCGTTGTGAAAATGAGGGTCATTATACTGTTATTTTACGTGACTTAAATGTCAACTTTTTGAGTGAAAATAATCCACTGAAAGAGGAGCTTGAAATTTATACATTGTCAAATATTGTTGAAGGTCCAACATGCTTTAAAAGTAAGACAAATCCGTCTGCTGTTGATGTCATCTTAACAAATAATACACGTAAAATTGTTTCTTGTGTAAATGTTGATGTAGGAGTTAGCGATCACCATACTATAGTGCTTGCTGCGACAAAAATGTATGCACCCAAGGATGACAAAAAGGTCATATATTATAATTCATATAAGAACTTTAATGAACTGGATTATTTGCATGACTTAGCATGTGCTCCTTTTCAAACTGGACAGATCTTTGATGATTTGGATGACTATGTGTGGTATCACAACACCCTGCTAAACAATGTTATAAGTACTCATGCACCTAAGAAAAAAAGAATTATCAAATCCAGGCAACTGGTATATATGAATGGTGATTTGCGTAGAGCGATAAATGTGAAAGCAATGTTAAAAAGACAGATGAATAGAAAAATGTTGATAAAATTCGTGCGCAGAGGAATTATGTCACAAAATTAAAACGCCAATCTCTGAAATCATATTTTGACAACAAATGTAAAAAGAACACAACACGTCAAAATCCAGGTCAATTTTGGAAAGCAGTAAAACCTTTTCTAGGGGAGACCAAAAATGGTACGTGTGACATAAGTCTTCGTGAAAATGGAAATGTTATCACAGATGCCTCTGAAGTAGTCAACATTTTAAATGATTATTACATCAACATGACTGATAGTTTCAGCACGGATGAATCCGTAAATTCAGAGAGCTCTATAAGGGATATTGTAGATGCCTACAAGGACCATCCCAGTATAGCTAAGATCAAAGAACAAGTGACAACAAGAATGGACTTTGAATTCAGACAAATTACCTATGATGAATTGCTTGGCAAGTTGAAAAGTACAAAGACTAATAAGGCAACAGGTTTTGATGGGATACCTCCTAAGCTGGTCAAGGCTGGGGCTTCGGTGCTAGCATACACATTTCTCCCGGTGATAAATACTGGTATCAAAGATTCCTTATTTCCAAATTATCTTAAATGTGGTGATATTACTCCAATTTTTAAAAAGGAAGATCCTCTCAACAAAGAGAAATACAGACCAGTTAGTGTATTGCCATCACTGTCTAAACCATATGAAATTGTAATGTTTGATCAACTGATGGGGTTTTTTGATGAAGTTTTGTCCCCTTTCTTGTCAGCGTACCGATGGACCTAAGCAAGGCCTTCGATGCCCTACCACATGGGCTACTGCTAGCAAAATTGAGAGCCTACGGTGTTTCGGAGTCAGCCTGCATGTTAGTTTCTAGCTATTTGTCCTTTCGTAAACAAAGGGTTAAACTAGGAAATGTAAAAAGCGATTGGAAACTTTTAAAACGGGGTGTTCCCCAGGGGTCAGTAATGGGACCCCTTCTTTTCAATATTTTCAAAAATGATATCTTTTATTTTCTGGAAAGTCACTGCAAGTTGTATAATTATGCAGATGACGACACTATTAGCCAGAGTGATCATGATGTCTTACAGTTAGAGAGGAAATTAAGTGCAGCCTCTGTAAAAGCAGTTGAATGGTTTAAATTTAACGGAATGCAGGCGAATGCTCCTAAATTCCAAGTGGCTTTTTTCACAAAATCCAAAGATGTGAATTGTATTAAAATTAAGATTGACAATGTAATTTTAGAAAGTCAGTCATCAGTAAAACTTTTGGGTGTCATAGTGGATCGAAATTTGAATTTCCATGAACATATTTCAAACATATGTAAAAAAGCCGCCATACAGGTTAATGGTTTGAGAAGATTGTCTGTGTACTTGTCACAAGAAACTTTGATTGATATATATGTGTCATTTGTTGTATCGAACTTTTTGTACTGTCCTTTAACATGGCATTTTTGTTCAAAATCTGATACGAAAAAGATAGAAAAGGTACAAGAGAGAGCATTGCGGATTGTGCTAAAAGATGTTGATAATGATTACAGGATGTTACTGCAAAATTCAAAAAGAAGCTCTTTACATTTGGTGAGGCACAGGCTTATTGCTATTGAAATGTTCAAAATAGTCCATGGCGAAGCACCTCTGTTTATACAAGAACTTTTTACTAGAAAGGAGTGTAGCTATTCCCTGAGGGACAATAATGTCCTAGTGCTGCCCTCATATAATACAGTTACATACGGTAAAAATAGACTGTCTTATTTTGGTGCTTCTATTTGGAATTCACTTGATGCAAAATATAAAAATGTCAACTGTTTAGATGAATTCAAGAAACTGCTTAAACACTGGTCAGGGCCAGCATGTGCTTGTGGTTTCTGTATGGCATGTTTGTTCTAAGAATGCTAGTTTTTATGATTGCTTTTATGACCTAGATGAAGAATATATTTATGATTCGACCTATCGGGAGAATCATCTTGTTTTCTTTGATTTTATTATGATTCGACCTATCGGGAGAATCATCTTGTTTTCTTTGATTTTATTAGCATTCACCACCACTATGGTGAATGCTATTATTTTTGTAGATTTTTTTATTTTTATTATTATTTTTCCGTCATTTTCGGTTGAGTTCAGGGTTGTCCTTTTGTGGATGGATAGTACTAGGTGAGATATTATGATCCCCAAAATTTTTTTGACCTTGACCTATTTTTCAAGGTCAGAGGTCACTTCAAAGTTGGCATATTTGGAGTGCTAACTTCTAAACTAATAAAGATAGAATTGTCTGGTTTTCACTGTTATGTAACTTATCACTGGTACAAACCATATCAACCATCAAATTTGTCATTTTCGAAAAGGGGTAATTACCCCAACCCATTTAGTAGTTTACCCTTTGCCGTTCTTCTTCTCAGAAACCGGAAACGGTAGGATGATTCTGACAAATGGATTGTGTTGCCAAAAGATAGTTCTAGTGCAGCAGCAACTTTCATATTGATCACTCAAGGGGTTTTTGAGATATTGAACTTTCAAATTTTGATGATTTCACCCAAAATTTAAAATGTTGAAAATTTTGAGTTTTAAATGAAGGGAAATTTGTGAAACTTTATATGGAAATAGCCTATTGCATAAAAAAGTATGTTGCAAAAAATGAATGACCTTGACCTTGATTTCAGAATTGTCATTTTTATAAATTTGGTCAATTTGCTGCAGATGAGGTTCCAGCTAACTTCTAAACTAATAAAGATAGAAATGTCTGGATTGCAATGTATCATTACTTATCATAAGCATAAGCAATATCAATCATCATGTTTGTCATTTTCGAAAAGGGGTAATTACCCCAACCCATTTAGTAGTTTTCCCTTTGCCGTTCTTCTTCTCAGAAACCAGAAATGGCAGGATGATTCTAACAGCCGGATTGTGTAGCCATAAGATAGTTCTAGTGCAGCAGCAGCTTTCATATTGATCACTCAAGGGGTTTTTGAGATATCAAACTTTCAAATTTTGATTATTTCACCAAAAATTTAAAATGTTGAAATTTTTCAGTTTGAATGGAGGGAATTTGTGAAACTTAACATGGTAATATCCTGATGCATAGAAAGGCATGTTACAGGAAATTAATGACCTTGACCTTGATTTAAAAATTGTCATTTTTATAAATTTGTTAAATTTGCTATAGATATTTCATACTTCATTGGATTGAACATTTCATTTTAAATTTGATTTCACTGATCATATCATTCATCATATCATTGATCATTTCATTGATCATTTCATTGATCATTTCATTGATCATTTCATTGATCATTTCATTGATCATTTCATTGATCATTTCATTTTAATTTAATTTCATTTTAATTCCATTTCATTTTAATTCCATTTCATTGATCATTTCATAGACCATTTCATAGATCATTTCATAGATCATTTCATTGATCATTTCATAAATTGGTGAATGCTCATTCCCAGTTGCACTGGGAATATCTAATGTCTAGTTATTATTATTATTATTTTTTTCTTGGCCAGTAGGTTTTTGTGCTAGAGACTTGAAACTTGGTACATATATAGTCCATGGTTAGTACTTCATTTTGGGAGAAGATGGTTGACCTTGACCTTGAACTCAAGGTCACAGGTCATCTCAAAGTCGAAAATTGGAAAACTTAAAAGTGGAATAACTTTTTTAATATTACAAGAATCAATTTGAAACTTTGGAATATATATATAAACATGTATCCCAACATTTGTAACCCATTATTGTTTTTGTGCAATGAGGGTAAGGGGGTAATTACCCCAATTTGACTAAAACAGGTTTGCACAGGTTTCCAGAAAAACTAAGCAAGCTAGAAACTCAGTTCTTTCACTAATAGGTGGCCTGACTAACCATTCAAGGTAAGTGATATTTTATATTTTGATTATGTGAAGGGGTAACTATGTAATGGGGTGTTGAAAATAGGGTGTTTTGCCCCAAGAGTGAAAACATTGTAAAACTTTGGTTTTAATGAAAGGATTTCAATGATAGTCTGGTAATATATTAATGGTTTCTGTATTATGTAATCCTTGTTGCCCGAAGCTTGGTAATTACCCCCCAAAAAGGGGTAAATGTCTATAACTTGTGATTGACCTGGACGATTTTCTTCAAATTTTGCACACGTTTGGGATATTGACTCAGGCACATATTAAACGAATAATTTTAACAGTATTGCCAACATAGGGTATTTACCCTCGTAATCAATGCCAAAAGGGGTGAATATATATTTTGAGGAGTTATGTTGTTCAAAATGGAATATCAGCTGTATGTTTGGTCTACGGCTATCCGGTTGGATTTTACTGGATGAAAAGTTTCTGTTTTGGGTAATTACCCCCAAAAGGGGTAAATGTCTATAACTTGTGATTGACATGGACGATTTACTTCAAATTTTGCACACGTTTGGGATATTGACTCAGGCACATATTGAACAAATAATTTTAACAGTATTGCCAACATAGGGTATTTACCCTCGTAATCAATGCCAAGAAGGGTTGAATATATATTTTGAGGAGTTATGTTGTTCAAAATGGAATATCAGCTGTATGTTTGGTCTACTGCTATCCGTTGGATTTTACTGGATGAAAAGTTTCTGTTTTGGGTAATTACCCCCAAAAGGGGTAAATGACTATAACTTGTGATTGACATGGACGATTTACTTCAAATTTTGCACACGTTTGTGACATTGACTCAGACACATGCTAAAAGGAAAAAATTCACAGAATAGGGTGATTTACCCTCGTAATCAAGTTCTAAGGGGGTAAATACATATTTTGAAGAACTTGGTTGTTTAAAATGGAATATTAGTTGCACGTTTGGTCTAGGTTATTCGTATGGATGTTACTGGATGAAAAGTTTCGGTTTTTAATAATTACCCCCAAAAGGGGTAAATGACTATAACTTGTGACTGACATGGACGATTTACTTCAAATTTTGCACACGTATGGGATATTGACTCAGGCACATGTTAAAAGAGAAAACGTTACAGTATAGGATAATTTACCCTCGTAATCAAGGTCAAAGGGGGTAAATACGTATTTTGAGGAATTTGGTTGTTTAAAATGGAATGTCAAGTTTATGTTGGATCTAGGCTTGTACTTAATGGATGTTACTGGATGAACAGTTTCGGTTTTAGGTAGTAACCCCCAAAAGGGGTAAATGGCTATATCTTGTGATTGACATGGACAATTTTCTTCAAATTTTGCATGGGCTAAGTGTGTCTACTTTACCACATAATATAAGTAGAAACTTGAGCTTACTGGGTCTCTACCATAATAGTCCGACATAGTCTCATATAATTTGTTTTATTCATATATTTGAGGTCGAATCATTGCCTAACCTTTTTAAAGGTTGAATACTAGTTTAACTTGTTTCATATTTCATTCTTTCATTTACATCTGTACATAATCATTATTTTTAACTGTTTTATCATGGATAAAAAGCACTTGTGCTTGTGTTATTGTTAATTGTATACATCCATGTAAAATAAAGATTGTCTTACTGTCTTACTGTCTTACTGTCTTACTGTCTTACTGTCTTACTGTCTTACGGTGGCTGTGAAGTAGCACTTTCCAACCCAAGCTAAATATTGCACAAACAAGATTATTGTTGGGAACACTGCAGATGGAACGCAAAAATCATTACCGACTTTAGTGGCTTATTGATGGTGGCTTATTGCACGATGATGGCTTACCTGTATCTGGCTAACAGTCATCCTTTTTTGGCTCATCTAGATTCCATGACCATTAAACTGATTTATACCATTCGACACCTCTGTCAGCCAATCATGAGCCAGTATTTCAATGCAATAAAACCCATATTCTTTGTTGTCCAGTTATCCTCCCATGGGAGAATAATAAGTGAAGCTGCGAAAAAACAACAGCAAACAAATGACAAGTTTCAGTTTTGTCTTATGGTATAAGCCAGTTATTCACCGCGGGATCGGCAATATGTGTTTATCACAGCTCGGGCTAACGCCCTCGCTGGATAAATCACATATTGCCTCTCCCTAGGTGAATAACCTATACAAATACCCATCACCAACAAACCTGCAGCAGTGCATCACAAATAGTGTCCTGCAAATGCACTGGATTACAGATTGTTCACTCGATTTGTCTGGCACAGTGGCTCACGATTATTTTCAATCACCCTTGGTAGTGAGAAATCAATGCAAAACAAGCACTTACTATGTTTGATATATGAGATGTGTTACGTTCTGTTGTTCCTGAACTAATCAGATTAACCAAAAATACTATGTATTTAGTGGCAAAAAACCTTAGAATCGCATCCTACTGAAATCACCTGTAAGTAACATCGATGTCCTCTTGTAGTTAAAGAGGTTGCAGGCCTCTTGCTCTAATTGCAAGACATTGAAAAAGCCCTTGTTACACATAAAGCTTCTGGTAGTTAGTTGCCCAACTCTCTGGAACATGCAAACTGCCAGCAAATCTCAATCCTTTAAGGACAAATTATAGAGTGGTTGTGAAAAGAGTCACAGTCTCCTGAAAATTAATTGAAGTGAACATTCAATCGTCTCCCGAAAACCAAAACTGTCTAATCAGCAACTGAATTAATTGAATTAGGAGATCATTACTCTTTCTGGAAAATATGGGAGTGATTCAGAAAATAAGAAATCTGAAATGTGTGAAAGAAGATCTTGAGAATTCACAAAGTGAACATCCAATCGCCTACCTTAAACCGAGACAGTCTACTATGCAACTGAAATAATTGAATCATTAATCATTTGAAATGTGTGATTCATAAAGTAAGAATTCCTAATGTGTGAAAGAGGATCTTTGGAAGAAAAACTGCTGTGTTCTTCCGGTATACTGAAATAAATAAGGAATTAATCTGAGATTCTTATTGGTGGAATTCAGATTGAGACAGATATAAGAAAATCAGTTTTGAAATTTCAGAATAGATTAATTTAAACCAGGAATACGAAATCATCAATGTGCCCTGTAGAAACACATGCAACTTGATTGATTGAAATTGAAATTTATGAAATATTAAAAATGCAGTAGCATGCAATCTGGAAGTGAAATTCAAATTGGACATCGATGAAAAATGGGGAAATAAGAAGCATTGAAGCATTTTATAGAGGAGAAGGAAATGCCAAGGAATCTGAGCGAATCAAGACTCAGCAGCTAATGTGGCCAGTTATAGAAAGAGCAGTGCTGTGTTGGGCGAAAGAACATTCCTAAATTTCCATGGCAACACCATCTAAATGCAAATGGGACTGGAAAGATCGAGGGCTTTAAATCATAATGAATTTTGGTCCTTAGAGGGTTCTTAACAGAGAGGAAAGGGGGAGAAATAGGAATTCAAAAACAATGTTCCAACAAAATGGCACAATCTTGTATTGACCTACTTAACTTCCTGGATTACTATTGAGTAGGGCGGTCCAAAAACACTTTATTCTGATTTTCTCTGATTTGAATCTTGCATTCTGATCTTATAGGGATAGAAGGTATTGTGTAAAAATTCCACCAAAATCAATTAATATTTAGAGGTGGCACAAAGCCTTTGAGGTTCAACATGCGATTGCCCATCGGCAGACCTCAAAATCATCGGTATTTGCAAATCTTGCTATAAAGGTGTATTATTTTGATCAAGTAACCTTTTTTTGGTTGTCCAGGACATCCTCACCTCTCAGTGTAAGGCAAGTGAACCTACCCTGACCACATGATACACTGTTTTATGAAGTTATAACAAAGATTAACTCTCCTCCGGTGTGACACACAAAATTAACAGTTTCAGATCTCTCAAAGCAATTGAATGAATGCTTGAGTGTTTCATTGTTTTCTGTTTGTTGTTTCAGTTAGTTTCTTTGTAGAAAACCATAAACAATCACTTAAATAACGCCGGAAAAAAGCTGTTAAATGATTTGGAAACTTCAGAATTGTATGGGACTTATTGGCAGGGTGAGTGTTAACGAGCCCTGCAATGGGAGGATGGTCCAGGATGTCCAATCCAGTCCTGATATTCTTTCGGATAGTGGGACTTACGATGTTTCGTAACTGGTCAGCATAGATATTACACTGGTAAATTATCAAGCCTTTTTTCATAAAAACAGGCAATTATTTCACTTACTACGAATAATAGATAAAAGATAACCGCCAGATATTACCTTGCCATGCCAATGTTATCATATATAAAAAAATCAGGAAAAAATATTCACCTCTGAGAAAGATCTGGGAAATTGACCAATTTTTCAGTTCAACGAATGACGAATTACATTATAAACTTCTAGGGCATTGTGCCACCTCTAAATATTAACCGATTTGCCTGAAATTTTGCATGTGTTTGACACTGTTTGTTTTACTTAGGCCTATATGATTATCAATTTCCACTTTCAAATTGGGGTTTTTAGGAGATTTAATTTTTTACATTGAAATGTGGACCACCCAACTATTGTGCTGTGCTCATGTCAGTAGCAGCCCTATATGCTGACCTGTTTGGGTAGGCCTACTGTATCTCTGTATGCACAGCATTGAGTGTACTGTACTCTGTTGTATTCCCAATATAGCTGAAAGTGTTTGTCCATTATTAATTTATTTGCTGTCGATCAGATGTCAAGACTTCTCAGTTCTTCATGCACTGGGTTCACTCCATGGAATGTTGGCCGATTGTCCACTTGTGTGAAGCATGAGCTAACTTTGTGTGCATTGGATTACGACAATACTGGAAAATGTATTTTTCCCGTTTGCTATGAAAATATGCAATCACAAAATTAGAAGAATAAAGTTTACACCATTTTGCCCAAACTGACTTTCCTTGTCTACAATTGAGTATTTGCAAATATGGTTGTGCAACTAAGTAACAGCATTCTGGGATTTCTCTGAATATTGAAAAATCAAAGGCCATGCTGTTCCATACTTCAAATAGACAAGTAGAAATACCAAATATTTACATTGATGACATCAAAATTGACTTTTTTGATGAATTTAACTTTCTGGGGCTTGTTCTAGATAAAAACTTGAAATGGAAACCTCATATAAATTATATATCCAAGAAGATAAGTAAAACAATAGGTATTATGACTAAACTAAAGAAATATTTGCCAGTTGGTGCACTCCTAAATATATACAATGCATTGATTTTACCCCACTTACATTACTGTTCCTCAATTTGGGGCTGGCAATCCCATAATTTGTTTAAACTTTTAAAAAAAGCAATACGTGTGATAACCAACAGCAAGTATAATGCTCATACTAGTAATTTGTTTAAACAGTTAGATACTCTCAAAATACAAGATATATGTGCACTGCATGACTACAAATTCTGTTATAAATTGATAAATGGTTTGACTCCCATCTTTTTCCTACACCAGCTAGATCCTTTTGCAGTTACAATTCATAACTACAACACCAGACATGCAAATGACCTGCGTCTGCCTGCCGTGAGACATGAATTCGCTAGAAATGGCATCAGGTTCAGGTTTCCTAAATTTTACAACAATATGCCTGATTTATTTAAACAAAAAATTTTTACACATAGTTTTTTGGGTTATAAGTTATATATAAAGAAAACAATTATAGAAAGTTATACTAGCATATGTACCAATCCTCATTGTTATGTGTGTAGATAATTGCATTAAGAGTTTCTCCAAATTTTAGATGGTCACCTCCTCAGGTCTGTCAACGACAGGTTTTCTGTTTCTTTCTAAATTTTTCTTTCAAAAACGTTTTTAAAGCTTCCAGCCACTGTACCTAATGATGCATGAACAAATAATAACAGGGACTCCTCGACAGCGGCACGACATTGCCTTAGAGGAGTTCCTGTAGCTTATATATTTATGTTCAATGTAATATAGGCCTAATATTGAATTATAATTACAGTTTATAAAATTGTACATATATGAGCTACAAATAAATAATCTGAATCTGAATCTGAATCTGAATCTGGGATAAACCACATTTGTCCAATAGTGCAACTGTAGGCTTACCAACAGCTCTGCCTGCTGTTATAATCTACTGTCAGTAAATGATTTGAGCAAACAAATTCTCAGCCAACAACACACAGCTGCCCTGCTAATTAATGAAGTTTAAAAGAAAAATTTATCAAGGTTTCGAAAGTTTGGTTGCACAATTACAACTTGAATTCTTCGTGACAAATGCCTCTGATTCTTAATCAGCTCTTTTCTAGATTGTTAACTTGGTTTGAATCATTCTGCTGAAACATTTCTCACTCAATTTTGCTGGGGTATTGTCATGACCAAGTGTCCATTTTTTCTGAGATTATAAAATGTATTAAATTCCATTTTGAAGAGAATACGAGAATCAAATTAACATTGATTATCAGATAGCGATCCAGACTCATTTAAGATTTGGTTTCTTGGCGGGAATATTTTCCCATTAATATTCTTGATCAGGACAAACTTTCTGTCTAAGATTTGTTGATGAATCAGAAGGTCAGGACTACTGGGATTCCTGATAGCCGAGACGAAGTGAGTTTCTGTTTATGAAGAAATATGTGATATTGTAATAATGTTGGCCCTGTGAGACTGCGTAACATTACAATTTTGTCCTTGTCTTCGCCTCCTTGGTTTTCAGTCGCATCAACTGACTTGGAATCGGATGAAAATATATATGATTGTTCATTACAGGTTTCATGAATTAACAAAGTCCTCGATGCAGAATTTCGAAAAACTTTGGAAGAAGATATGAGTTTTGTTCTATTGTTTCCAATGATATTATCTATCTTACAGCCCCTCAAATGTTTAGTTTGCACATTTACAATTGAGAGATTGAAAACTCAAAGTTGCAACTAAAACTACAAGTTGCAACTTTCGTTTTAAATTTGACAATTTACTCTTTAAAATATATTACATTAAATACACCTTCTCCAAGTATATAGAAATATCAGCCAATTAGTTCTGTCGATGTTGCTATCAGAGCGAGGTTAAACTGAGATAACTTTATTGAGCTGCTGTTTCAATGTGGTGACAGCTTCCATTTCAGACAAGATTAATTGTGGTAATTTTTCTGCGGAATACGAAATATGTGAGATGATTGCTTCTGATTTGGAGATTGCTGTTGTTATTGAGGTTGTGTCTGGGTCAGGTGACTTGGTCATGTGACACTGTCACGTGACTTGGGAGAGTGATGTTATTGGCAGATTTCAAGCTATTATGAAGATGTCAACTATGTTGTGCCTGACAAGTTTTTATGTGGCTAAAGAGCTGTGGACAATTAAATTTTTATATTATGAGTGAATTTATTTCATTAGACTAAAGTTGTCAATTTCACAAGGATTAGGTAAATGTGGGTTTTTTAAGATTGTCCCCTTTGGTATATGCTGTTATTGTAAATTTACTTCCTCTGATTATTTATGCTATTCTGGATTATTTAAAAATTGGATTATTTAAAAATTGCGAAGATTCACATCAGCTGTTTGGGTCAGAAATGATATTGTTCAGCAAGAAAAACAGACTTGATGAACATGATCAGAAAATCAATGGCAATTATTGTAAGAGTGCCACTTCTGTCGTGGGAGCATGCTGTATAATAAAGAGAGACAGCCGAGGAGGATTAATCACATGGTGTGGAGTCATTGCTCTGATTGGCTCAATTGGATCACATGGTGTCAAATTAATGACATCTAATGAATAGCTCCCACAGTGCCAAGCATGCTTTCCTGTATTACACATGCTTTGGTGGGCGGTATTTCTTTTCGGTTTTCATCCATTTTATTCATTGCAATAGTATGTTGTTGTGCCCTGGATAAGGAATGCAAATAAAGGGGCTTGTCAAGTTGGCTGGCCCATTTTTCTTGAGATTTTCCAATTTTAAAAATGTAATTAACCGCCATCAGCTGATTTGAATGTTCTCATATTATTATTATTTTGTTCTGTATACTTTCTAGGAGTCTACACCGGTTCGATAAATACCGGTCGTACCGGTACAGTCTGGTCGGTTCCCAAACGGGTTTTCAAATCAGCACTTTCGGTTCGGTTCAATAACGCTATATCCAGCTCAAAAAGTCGTTTTATTGCCGAGATTTGACAGAAAATGTCCACAAAATCATGAAATTGACTCAGCACGGCGTCACCTTGACGTCCGCTCTGATGCGAGATGCGACTTTCCGGGCCCAAAAATTCGGTTTGCGTGGTTGCGTATTTCTAAAATAAGGACCGGCCCGAATTTGCGGACCGACGGTACGAATCGTGTATCGATCAAGTGTATCGATGATACGTATCGTATCGAATGTCGGCAACGATATAGAGCCCTAATACTTTCAATATTCTAATATGATGTTGCAAAGAAAAACAATTTATATTTGATACTTCAATATCTTTTTGGCATAGAATGAAGAAGGTTGCAAATGGAAAATGCAATGAGACACTTTTGTTTTTCATATTGGCTAATAAGCTTTTCTCTAGGTATACTGGAGCCAAAGTATTTGTAGGATATCAAGAAGAGCTGTATAATAAACTGTAATGGAATACTGTTGAATGAAATTGTTTTTTGAAATTAGCAGAATGGCACAAGTTGAAAATGATTATGTATCGAAAAAAATGTTTACTTGTGCGCATTATGCGACCTCCAAGTATTAGTGTTCAGCCTTTATAATTTCGTTACCTCTCTTTTCTCAAGATCTTTTAAAAAATCTTAACAATTCTTTAGGAGGAACATAACCCTGTACATAAGAAAAGTAATTCTGAATTTGAAGGCCAATTTGTTTGAAGAAATCAGATGGCGCCAAGATAAGGAAATTATGGGAATGTAATCTTTTTTCAGCAATTCATATCTACACATCAATAACTTGTCCTGAAAACAAAGCTTCGTTTGATTAAATTGCTATGAGGAAAATCATTGCCATATTGCCATACGTGTAACTCTGAAGACTGCCAGAAAACGGTTGTCCTCTGTTCAACCTGTCAATATGACAGGAACGTGTGAAATGTTGGATCACTTGTATTACTTTAAGTTCAGAAAATCCCCAGTTTTCCATAAAAACTGCGTTAATTGATAATAAATAGATTAATATTGAGAGCTGCCAACAAGACATTTTAGAGAAACGGTTGATCTTCAAGCGACAAAATGTGGCACGAAAAAGGCTAAAGTGATTTCGAAACAGATATTTAAATCTGTCTGCTGTATCTAATACATTGTGACCATAGAAATACATAGAACGGACATGAGGCTGTATGATGCCACCTCAAGATGAGGTCACCAAGTCCGCCATATTGGAACTGCCCTGAGACACGATGTCACAATAGAATAATTATGATGTGACGTCATGCCATTGTTATAAGTGACATCACAGTTATTGGTGACGTCACAGTCCATTGTGCCAGTATTCAGGGCAGTTCCAAGATGGTGAATTTGGTTGCTTCATCTGCCAGAGCCTCATGTCCCTTCTATGTATTTCTATGATTGTGACTCTCCCATAAATACGTCTTTAGCGTCTAATAAGAGGTGTTAGTCGATGTAAGTCGCACATACGACGCCATGCCAAAACTGCCTGTGCACTTGGCGTAACCAAATAAAAAGACCTTGACAGAAAAACTTGACTTGCGGTCACTTCTAGTCCAAACTGCTTCTTTTTCCATTGAGAGGCTGAGATCCCAAGCAAAAAGTCACCTCAATTGAAGTTGAGGGGATGAGAGTAATTGAGATGAATGAACGGTCATGGACTGAAATAGACATGTAATTTAGAAGGCATTATACTAGTCACCTAGCTGTTTTGTAACCTTGTATACGAAGCAAAAGTAAGATTAAGCCCTAAAAGCTGTTTTATGTTGTGGTGACTTTCAGATATCTGTACTCTTCCTAAGATTTGGAGTACAGTGATTACAATATATAAGTGGAATCTAGTCATTGAAGTCAGTTACTCTGATGCAGCTACAGTCTTCCCGGGGATGTTGAGAGTGATTGTAAGGCTCATAGAACAACACAAATGTGTTCCCTTTGTGGACTTCCTACCCTGAGCACAACCAGTTTATATTTTGTATTTTAACTGTGCATTGTGAGCAATATACCCCTAGCTCTGAATCAGAATTTAAATTTTCGTTATTTGCTCTTGAAAAAGAAATCAGTCTGAGAATGGTCTAATTTAATAAGCAGTGATGCCAGTATGACTCTCACATATCTGGTAGGCTGTGGTAGCCCTAACAAGTGTTGCTTGCTTTGATTGTAGTGTTCTTCAGAGCGCCTGCTGCTGTTGACCATTGATGCAAAAATGTCCAGCGGCTACAGACAACCATTAGACCAGTGAAGCGATGTGAGAGGAAAGCACCGGAATACAAGAATAAAAGAAAGCCAGAGTGATTTACCTTCCAAATATCCCTCTTTCCGAATCCATATCAGTTTTGCGCATTCAACCTTAGCATTCGAATAACTGTTTAATAAGGATGATATCTTGGTGCAGATATATATATATATATAGAGGGAGAGAGAGAGAGAGAAAATTCTTTATTCGAGTGAAATGGGCTCGCATACTAGCCTCTTGGGCTTACAATTCTCTTTAAAATAATAGGTACAAATATAACAAGTGAGTTTTACAAATTTTTAATTTGTTTAAATAGATGTACAAGTCTATACAATATTTCCAATATATATATATTTCCAATACAAAAGAACAATCACAAAAAATTCCATCTTTAATATTTGTTTAAGTAATGCAATTTCATAAACAATTTAAAACTGTAAACATGTACATTCTTAAGGTTTATATTTTGACAAGTATTATATTGCTATTTACAAGCATTTAAATTTGTGCAAAATAATTTATGTACAAAGCTTTTTGTCTTTTTTCAAATGCACTACTCTATAAAATTTGTCATTTCTTTTATACAATCATCTTTGATTCATTAATAGTAATTCTATCTTTCTGTCATCATTAAATAAAACGAAATAGAAATGAGTTTGCCTTATTTTGTTAAAGAACTCAAATCTAATATCATTAATATCTAATATCATTATAAAAGGGACAGTGAAAATTAAGAGCATTTCAGATTCAATGTTGTTGTAGTTACAAAATAGATAATATCTATATTCTATTGGAGTGTCTTGAAAACGTCCAGAAATCATCTGTAACTCTGTTAAAAGCTTTTTCAAAATCAACAAAAAATACATATGTAGATGTTTTTAAATTTTCCTATCCCTAAAAATGGATGTTATACTAAAAATATGTTCTAAACATGTTATACTAAAAATATGTTCTAAACATGTTATACTAAATATATGTTCTAAACAAATACTAAAAATATGTTCTAAACATGTGATAAAAATATGTTCTAAACTTGTGACATGATGCCCTCACCAGGCCTTTATTTAAATAATTTAAATGACTGAAGTGCAAAGATATCTGCTTTCTGAATGCATAAAAAGTTTGTTTCAATTACTATTCATTAAAAATCCAGCAATTTGAACAAATCATTTAGATGAAACTTTAACTTTTCAAAGAATTTTTTTCAGTGATCTGAGCCAATCACTATGACTTTCATGGGAGTGACTTGCTCAAATTACTACTGCGTTTTGTTTTGACCTTCTAAGAAAGGATTAAAACTTCCAAGACTGTGTTTGGGCTTTTTTAATGTAGATGAACGATTTTGATGAATGACGAAATTTCTTTCTTTTCTTATTTCAGGTGAGTTGTGTTTCTTGTTATGCTGACCAATCACCTTCTAGTTCTATTGGTCGATGAGCAAGTGGTAAGTGATTGTATTTTTGCTTTGCCTTAATGATTATATGCCTATACAGACAACCTTTAACTGCTAGTGGGAATGTCTTTCCTTGTATTGTAAATGTTGTCAAATGTGAATCCAAATTTTACGTTTTTCATGTGCATTGTGGAGAAAATTGCAGCACTTGACCAGTATAATCCACCCTCCTGCACAGTGACCCTGCTAAATCAGGGCATGCTTTCACCTATTAAAAGCAAGGAGTATTTTAACTGCACTTAAATCAAATAGGCTGGCAGCAGCCTAATTTTTGCAGGGTACCTGTTGGAGGATGAGTTTAATCATGGAGGAAAGGAATCAATGGGAGAACACATTTTCCATCAGCATTATTGGAGCTGACAACTTTCGTAACTGATAGCACATGCTACCACACTGGTACACACTGCTGCAGTGCTAATTAATGATGCTGAAAAGAAAAATTGATCAAGTTTTCAAAAGTTTTGTTGCACAATTACAACTTGGATTCACCATCTGCTGATAGTGGCAGCTGGCGCTGGTTGTTTATCATCACTGGTCTGTGTGGATTAAGAATTTGATTTGAATCATTCTGCTGACATATTCTCCGTCAGTTTGCTCTTTGTGTTGGCATTTGTTTCTGAGATTAGTACACACCTCCTTTGCAGTGAGAATACATGCACGGAAATCAAATTACCGTTGATTACCAGAGAGCAAATTAAGACACATTTTTACAGCTTTATTTCGAGAAGAGAAATAATGTCCTATTAAAATTCTTGATCTAGTACTTGATCTAGTCCAGAAAAAAAATTGTCGCTGCTTGAGCAAGTACAGACTGAAGACATTTCTGTAGTTGAGAAGAAGTGAGTTGATTTATGTTCATGAGTAAGATCTCCCAATTCTCCCAACATTTTGAAGTGGCAACCCACCACCTGGAGAATCTTTCCAAGAAGATTTGCCTGGGGATGAGATTTGCACTCACTCGTATATATCTTATAGGCAATTGATTATTTGCGGTTTGTTTCGCATAAGTATCTGTAGTAATCACAATACAGTTCTGTGAAATTGTAATCTTCAATCGATTTGAAATTGTAAGGTCGGCCAAAGAAACTTTCCAGAATTTGTATTTGGTCTTGAAGTGGACTTCATTAACTGTAAATTTGTACAGAGATATCTACTTCGGTTTATTGACATGCAAGGATACGATGTATGTATGATACAACATTGTCTCTGGAATCTGGAACGTTCACAGTGCATGGGCAGACGTGCCAGGCCCGGAGCTATTTTCCAGAATGGTATATCTATTTGCTAACTCGCTTTCAAATCATGTTGACACATTGGTTCTTCTCTTTCATCAGTTTATATGATATTCAATACAGAAGCATATATATGTCTATTGACGCCACAGGTACCAGACAAAATATTCATCTTTATGTGTATTATAGTAGCGGAAATCATCCATGATGCCTGTTATTCCATTTTTAGTACCAATAGTGATATTCCTCGCGTAGGTAGGAGCATCTCTTACCGCGAGAGGAGTGTCACCTTTCAAGAATCCATTGGAATAGTACTTGAAATTTGTGTCCTTGAATGTCACTGTCATGAAGTGCCATTCGTTAAAGTTCAGGTCAAATTCTCTGTATTCAATTCGAGAAGTGCCGTTGAATAGTCGATATATTATATCAAATGTGTCCCTGTTTGCACTCAATATTGACTTCGTGAATATTGTCAACATGTTAGACACAAAACAGAAACGAAGGTTCTTCGTCTGAGGCTTGTCCAGCTTGAACCAAAATGAAAGAGTCCACCCATTTTTGCATGGCAACAATGAAATGTTTGTTTGACTAATGCACTTGTCAGCATGGGGACCCAGGTCTAAGTAACTTCCATCAGTGTTGTTGAGGCTGATGAATGCAAAACCATTTCCGTATCTTCCGGGTTGAGTTGCAAATGCTGAAAAATAATTGAGTCCGCCAGATGTAAGTCAATTAAAATGTGCTGAAATATTAGAGCTCTTTGCAGATTGGCGGTCTACTGAAAAAAAAATCTTATTTTCAATTTGCAAACTGGCTTTGCACATCATTGACAGTTTTCTGTTGGTCTCCTGATCTTTTTATTTGATGAAGCAGCTTAATTAGATTATTTAATTAGTTTGTTTATTCTCGCCTATGCTGCTAGATATGCTAAGCTGCTTAAAGCACCTAATCAACTGACTTTAAAACCATAACTGACAATGACAACAAAACATTTTTAGCTCGTCTGTTTTCTTTGAAAACGAAGAGCTATTGTTGTCACCCGATCGTCGTCGGTGTCTGCGTCGGCGACGTTGTCCCGGTTAAGGTTTGTGTAAGTGTCCATTGTGACCTTAGTTTCCCACTTAAGAGTTATGAAATTTGGTACAGGTATGGGGCTATGGGTATGGATTGGGACCATGTTGAGAATCCAAGATGGCTGCCAAAATGGCCGCCATTTTTTAACTGCTCACTGTGACCTTAATATTTCGTTTAGAGTTATGAAATTTGGTACAGGTATGGGCCTGTGGGTATGGATCGGGAACATGTAGAGAAATCCAAGATGGCAGCCATTTTGTGGTGGCCATTTTGGCATCCAACTTTCGTCATTCTTGACTGCCCATTGTGACCTTAATATTTCTCTTACAGTTATGAAATTTGGTACAGGTATTGGCCCGTGCGTATGGATCAGGAAAATGTTGAGAAATCCAAGATGGCGGCCATATTGGCGGCCATCTTTCTTCATTCTTGAACTGCCCATTGTGACTTTAATATTTCACTTAAAATTTAGAAATTTGGTACAGATATGGACCTGTCGGTATGCATCGGGAATATGTCGACTATTCCAAGATGGCAGCCATTTTGTGGCGGCCATTTTAGCAGCCATCTTTCTTCATTATTTAACTGCCTATTGTGACCTTAATATTTCATTTACAGTTATGAAATTTGGTACAAGTGTTCGCCTGTGGGTATGGATCAGGAACATGTTGACAAATCCACGATGGTGGCCATTTTGGCGGCCATCTTTCTTCATTCTTGAACTGACCATTGTGACCTTCATATTTCACTTAAAATTATGAAATTTGGTAAAGGTATGGGCCTGTGGGTATGGATCGGGAACATGTCGACAAATCCAAGGCAGCCATTTTGTGGTGGCCATTTTGGCAGCCATCTTTCCTCATTCTTGAACTGCCCATTGTGACCTCAATGTTTCGCTTAGAGTTATGAAATTTGGTATAGGTATTGGCCTGTGGGTATGAATCAGGCACTTGTTGAGAAATCCAAGATGGCCACCAAAATGGCCACTTGAAAATGCCCGCATACTTGAACTGCCCATTGTGACCTTAATATTTCGCTTACAGTTATGAAATTAGCTGCACTTATTGGCCTGTGGGCATGCATCAGGAAAATGTTGAGAATTCAAACATTTCTTCATTCTTGAACTGCCCATTGTAACCTTAATACTTCGCTTAGAGTTAGATTTATGAAATTAGGTACAGGTATTGGCCTGTGGGTGGTAATCAGGCGCACATTGATATATTTCACATTAACAGACGAGCGTTGAAACCGCTTGCGGTTCTGGTTAAACCTGTGACATCACACGACTAAGTTGAAAGTTAATTTTGAAACTGTTTGATCCTCCAATATGCAAACAGCTATAAAGAAATTTACATTCTCAAAACCACTTACCAACAATGTCACACATTATTTAGCTATAGGAGTTAAATGTGTGTTTTCATCTTTTCATCTTTTCATTCTAAATTGATATTGAGAATTATGCTATTGAGTGTTTTCAAATTCATTTATGACTGGGAGCTTGGTTTTGCAGTGTTGGACAATGGACGTTGGAGAAACCAATTTAAAATTCAAAAGTAAACAGTGCAGCTAAAGTGTTTTGGACAAATACCTCCAATTCCTCTAAATATGGAGATTTAATTTTTGACATCTACTTACGATGAACATCCTGTTTAAGTATCACAGAAGTACCTATTGCTGGAGTCGTTCCATTTGCTACTTCATCCATGGGCAGATAGATTGAACGACCTAAGAAAAAGGTAAAATGTGGAAAATCAATTAAGAATTACCAGGTATAATTTCCAAGTTCACATGCAAGTCATATACAGTTAGCTTAAAAAATGAAATTGTGACATATTAAGGCTTTGACAAAGTCTATATTGTCTGATAATCATATATATCGGATAACATCAAACCTATTTTAGTAATCTAATAAGCCAATTTTGAACCAATTAACCTTGAGATACACGGGTAATCTCTTAATATCATAATTATTTCACAGTACCAGGATACATGGCCAACATTGTCTACAATCTATCAGAGAAATAACCGTCTGGCCAGTGCATTTCCTCAGCTCTCCAGGACTCTCATCCCATCACTGTCGTCACCAGTGTTGTGCCGGTTCAATCAAACTAACATGTCTTTCGGTAGGTCGTGTTTTCTCTCTTTTCATTGAGAAAATGATGAAATTATTAGCAAAATTGTCACCTGTTTGCCCTCCCAAAGTGCGCGCTGTGGTACAACTGAAAAAATGTTTGTTCACTGGGCGCTGAACCACGGATCGCAAAATTGTGTAGTACTGCCACTTGTACACATTGCAGAACGAAGCCGGGACCAAAACCAGGACCAAAAACGCGGTTCTAGGTTCGGAATTTACCGAAGATCCAACTGAATCTAATATATCAGAACCACCCAACACTAGTCTTCAGTCTTCACTCTCCCGTGAGCCTGTCAATTTGACAGTGCTCAAAATCATCTTTGACTTGCAATTAGAAAATAACCAAAACTATTATCACTCTCTAACTTGGCATGGAGAAGTTTCAGGGTCTTAACTGTTTCTACAAATTTTCACAGCTTCATCGTAACACAAGCAGTGATAATAAAGAAAAGAAACCGATTGTTCCAGTCAAGATATGGGCACTCTCATCAGGTGGTGATGACTCCACAGTATGTCACAAACTGAGGTAGAATCAGTCCAGCTACTTAACAAGCTGAAATGCTGGTCTGTGGTGAGGATGGCTTCACAGATGTCAGACTTTCTTTTGACACCTAACTGATAAAACAATGCGCACTCAATCGTCCTATCAGGGCCAGGAATTGCAATAATCCTCATATGACGGGTTATTTCCCAGACTGATGATTATCCAAAATTCCGAATGCATCAATATTTTAACCTAAATGCCCGAGTGAGATTGTTTGTTTTTTTTGTTTTTGTGTTTTACGCCTCTGCAGCACCTTAGTGGGCTATATCGAGGCAGGCGATCACCGTATGATGATGAGATGAGAAGACTGTGAGTCTGGTACATACCCTATTAATTCAGGGATGCCCAGGGTCTTTCAGTTGCCCCAGCATAGAACACTGGATACAACCCGCCTCCATTTAATGTCCCATGGGCTCGGACTAAATTGAGTTCCAGGGTGGGATTCGAACCCACGCCCTCAGAGCCAGTGGTTGAGCAAACAAGCACTCTTAACCATTAGGCCACGGAGGAACTGCCCGAGTGAGATAAATCAAAATGCACGAGCTATCTGAATTGCTATTAATCTTATCAAAATGCACGAACTATCTGAATTGCTATTAATCTTATCAAAATGCACAAACTATCTGAATTGCTATTAATCTTATCAAAATGCACAAACTATCTGAATTGCTATTAATCTTATCAAAATGCACAAACTATCTGAATTGCTATTAATCTTATCAAAATGCACAAACTATCTGAATTGCTATTAATCTTATCAAAATGCACAAACTATCTGAATTGCTATTAATCTTATCAAAATGCACAAACTATCTGAATTGCTATTAATCTTATCAAAATGCACAAACTATCTGAATTGCTATTAATCTTATCAAAATGCACAAACTATCTGAATTGCTATTAATCTTATCAAAATGCACAAACTATCTGAATTGCTATTATTCTTATCAAAATGCACAAATTGTCTGAATTGCTATAAATCTTATCAAAATGCACAAACTATCTGAATTGCTATAAATCTTATCAAAATGCACGAGCTATCTGAATTGCTATAAATCTTATCAAAATGCACGAACTATCTGAATTGCTATAAATCTTATCAAAATGCACAAACTATCTGAATTGCTATAAATCTTATCAAAATGCACGAGCTATCTGAATTGCTATTAATCTTATCAAAATGCACGAACTATCTGAATTGCTATTAATCTTATCAAAATGCACGAACTATCTGAATTGCTATTAATCTTATCAAAATGCACAAACTATCTGAATTTCTATAAATCTTATCAAAATGCAAGAACTACCTGAATTGCTATTAATGCTTTTTTTGCAAAACCACAAGGGTGCCTGTGTTGGAGTGTGTCCTCATTAAAAATCAACGGAAAAATGTCACAGATAATAATAAAGATACCTACCTTCTGTTAATCTATTTTGTAGATTCACTACGTATTTTGAACTTGTCGTACTCCAAACAGAAGTTGAATTTTGACCAGTGAAAGGCAAAGACAAACAAAGTTCACATGTTGCTCCGGTTTGGCTGAATGCAATGCAAAGTGGATTCTTATATCTTGCACAAAATGCAGCACATTCCAATTTTGTAGTTGATTCGATTACTTGTTTTTCACTACAAGTCACATTTGATTCCCTTTTGTAATCCATTTTAATGTAATTCTGAAGCGATGATCCCGAAAAAATTGTGAGGACAAACAAAGAAATACAGAACTGTTTTCCTGACATGATGTGATAATAATATTATTTGTGATATGTTCTGATAATGGTTCACTAATGCGTTCCTGGCAGCAACAAAGTAACAATTGAGAGTTTGAGACAGATCAATTTTAGTATGATATCACTTGTTTGAAGTCTGTTGACTGTTGCCATGATCCTCATCCAAGAACCTCCAAGGTATAAAACTAGTTTGAAAGCACACAATTCAATTTCAGCGTCTTTTATCCATAAAAAGAAAAATTAATTCAATGAAGTGACAAAATTTGAGTCAAGAACTCTATTACCACAAGATATTCTATGAAAATTTGATGTTGGCGATGCATTTTGAAGTGACAATGAAAACAATTGCCACCATTGAAAATGATTGTTGTACTAAGAAGTCATGGGGTGCACTGCACCTTGAGGGATTAAGCTGGACCATGAGCACAAAAACACTAGTGGCACAATCGATAGAAGCCACCAAAAGATGGAAAGTCAATGAATAAAGGACTAGTATTTTTTGTCGGGGGTTATGGATTTTTGGTGAAATTCAGCAGTCAGCACATGAATATAAGGATACCGTAATGTTAATATTGTGATAAAAAAGATTGTTGCTCTTTCGTACGTAAAAGAATTGTTTGCCGTTGCTTTGTGTGTTATGAAAAGTTTGTTCCAGAGGTAAAATCCATAGCCCCTGCCAAAGGTATCAGCAGCATGCAACATTTACTTTGGATCCTGGTGGCAATGAATTCAAAATGTGATTAATTATTTTAATGAGACATTAATTCTGTGCCCACGGTAGAGTGTTTCATTTTTCGGAAAGTTTTTCCGATAAAGCTGTTATTTAAATCAGCTGGTCCCACATAACAGAAAAACATTCAGTGCGAATTTCTGCAAAATCTATCAAATCCTGACCCCCCCCCCCTCCTTAACAACATCTTTGTTTTGCCCTCCGAAAATAATATTTTCGGATGAAAAAAAAAGAATTTAGATTTGAGGTATCCCACATGAATAATAGGAGGTTTGATGATTCTACTTGGCTATAAAATACTTTTAAAAGGAAACACATTCTCAAAATTCAGGAAAATCCGTGCACCAGAACAGCCTTGGCCGTTTTTAAAATATGGTATATTTGCATATCTCTCACTCTTTGAAAATCACCATTTCATTGCACAGCTGATCAGTTCTGTTAAGCTTCGAAGAGTGACAGCATGATTAGCAAAGTGCTTGTCAAAGTAGCTGCTTTACAAGTCATATGTGTACTGCACGTTCATTTTGTTGGGGGCATGCAAGCCACATTTGTCCCAATTTCTTAATACAGTTTTCATAAGACCAGACGTCCACCAGGGTCAGGGAAGACCAGGAACCTTCAGGAACGTGAAATCGACAATTCCCCAATCCTTCAGCATGTTGTCCTGGTTTTCTTGAAGCCTTCATTAGGGTGGCCCAAAAAATAAAATTTTTGATTTTCTATTCGCATACCCCCTCATTTTAGGAGAAATAATGAAAAAAGCACCCTGTAAAAATTTCAAGAGAATCGGTGAAGTCTTAGTGGTCTCTCAAGGCCCTCCATTCTTGGCAAAAAGGAAAATTTCAACCATTTTCGCCAATACGCGGTTCCGCATAACTTTGTCAATTTGTACAGTACTGCATTTTAATTGCCATGGTTGAAAAGGTCTCAACAAGAGCTTCAATTTGCATACCAACATTATTGGTCTAAGATAATATATCAACTCTCATGGTCTCTTCAGTTTACACTTTTCATGAATGAAATTGTTGCTGAACAACCGATCCTGATAGAAGCCAGGCTTTTATTTTTTTCACTGTAAATTGCCGTGATTCTTATTTTCCCAGTTCCAGAATGACCAAATATTAAAAAAAAGAAGATTTTTGACCATGGGAATGCCCGGTTTATGAGTGATGGAATTTTATGTTGAAGTTTGTCGCAAACTCATAAAATAGCAGGGGGGGATTGTAGTATTTCAAATTCATATCTCATCCAAATTTGTTACAGGGCAACATAATGGGTACCACTTGAAAGACAATATTCTTATGTTTCACATGATATAAATTATGTTGTCTTATATTTAACTCTTAGGAAGTTAAACTATGAAATGCAACAGCCCCTCTGTGATGTTTTCAGCACTTTAGACAAAATCTAACATTAAAACTTTACAGCTCATAAAGTGGGTTTTTCCATGGTAAAAAAAAAAAATTATGTTTTATCAAGTCATCCTTCCTTTTGGGAATAAGAACATGTTACTTGACAGTGAAATTTAATGGAAATCTTTTCTTGAACAGATTTAGTCATTCAGAAACTTTTTCGCACATAAGCACTGTTAGCTGAAAAGTCCATGGGAGTTAAGATATCATCCTAGACCATTAATATTGGTATGCAAATTGAAGCTAATTTTGAGACCTTTCCAACCATGGCAATTAGAATGTTTTTCATAAAAAATTGACAAAGTTGCGCCAAACCGCGTATTGGCGAAAATGGTTGAAATGTTTCTTTTTCGTGAGAATTGAGCGGCCTTGAGAGACCACTTAGACTTGACTGATTTTCATGAAATTTTAACGTGGTGCTTTTTTCACCATTTCTCCTAAAATGAGGGGGTATGCGATGTGAATTTCAGAAAAAAATATTTTCCTGTACATTTTTAGGCCACCCTAGCCTTCATTGTTCTTTCCTACCCTCGGATTTCAGGACAGAATTGGTTTTTCAAGCACAAATTGGATTTTTGAAACATAGTTGATGGTTTTTGCACAGAACTTACCCAATTGCTAATTGGTGGAGGGCTGGTCTGTTGGTCACATAGAGATGTTTGGTAGAAACTACGTTGCCACAATGTGAACAAGATGTTGAGATTTTTTTCCAACATTGCCACAACGTCGCAAGCTAACGTCAAACTCTTGAGATTTCCTCAAAATGTTGTGAAAACATTGCCACAATGGTGCATGCTAACGTCATATCTTTGATGTTGCTTCACAAAGTTGTAACAACATAATTTCTATCATACAATTCTACGTCATTTGACAAACAGGGTGACGTTGTCGCAACGTTGCTACAACTTAGATGTGCCCATAGGTTTTCCCACAATCCTAGATTGGAATGATATGGAGGACAAGCCAAAAAATCAACAGGATTCACGATTCCGGACCTGTCAACCAACCCTCTAAAATAGGGTTTGTCCCCTCTTTTAGCCTAAAACCCTCTTACCCTAATTTTAATGCAAAAACCCTATTTTTTGACAACTTAAAAACCTTCTAAAAAAATTGCCATTAAATGGTTATTTCATTACTTTGTGGTCTCCGAAATTGTTGAGCTGGTATGACAACCCAGTCAAAACTGCCCAGAATAAAGCTTGAGGAGGATGCTCACTGCTCAACTACTGGTATTGATCAGATGCTGCAATTTAGCCTTGAATTTTAAAACTACAGGAAGTGCATTGTAAAACCGTTTCATCTGGAAGTTTTTGCTATTGTTTTTTTCAATACAGACATTTTGTTTATTAGGACCCCGATTTTTTTGTGAAAACCCTCTAAAACTAATGCGGAACCCTGGAACCGACGTTCCTGAGGTTGGGAGGTCTGTGATTCAAAGATTCAAGATTTTTTATTAACAAAAACATAATACAGTAGTAACATTAATTATGAACAACAGGGCTGATACAAAGAAGTATATAATATATATGCCCTGGATAAGCACGTACTTATCAACCATAATAAGTAAAACAGCAGCACATTATTTCACTAACTAAGGTGTGAATAAAAAAGCTCAGAGGCAAGGGTACAAGGGGTACAATTCATACATGGTCAATACAATTTAACGAATGATTTACCTTTTACGATAACTAAATATTGTGTACTTTATACTATGTAACTACATTTTGGTAACTATTCCAAATTTTTGCTCCTTTATATCTTAATAATTCTTAATGTCCGTTGCAAGTAATCAGCTCGATAATTAGGAATATGAAGCGAGAAACGGTGAATTCATATTAGAAGAAATTTGATCAGAACAGTAACTTTTAGAGATGGTAAATTTGAATACAGTACTCAGTGTCAGTGGTCCCAGACTGTCCGTGTGAAGAAAAATTAAATCTTTGCAGTGAAAAATTTGATGTCAAGGATTCTTGTACCAGATGGCCCTCTATGAAAATTTGATGGCAATGATTTTTGAATTGACATCGTGATCCCAAACATTTATAGAATTATTGTACTAAAGAAGTCAAAAAGTACGCTTCATGGGACTAAACCGGAGCAGTCAACATGTTCATTTAGAATTTTATTCTGAATTATAATCTTTGTTCAATTTTCTGGACAATTAGTGAGAGAAAGTGATTTATTGTTTTTCAGGACCAAAGAATGGATCACAAGGTTATCCTGAAACCGAGCAGACTGTCAGAGAACAGATCATCTTTCGTCAAAACAAACCGTTGATCGATGTTTTTCTATGACCACTTTCTTGTTCAGTAACCAGCTCGGTTTCAGTTACAGGACTTAAGTGAATACATGGTTGCTAGTGTATGACGTCAAGAAAGCAATACTTCAAAGTATTAACATGAAATAAATAAATTGTTGTTCTGGAGCAAAATTGCATAAATTAAATATATGATGTCTTGAATAGATATAAACAACCTTTCCTCTCTTGCAACCTTTATCGGTTAATGTCATAGCCCTTCTAACTTTCCATTTCACTATGTTGACCTTTGGTTTTATGCAATCAAGTTCTTCAAATCTTAAAGAAAAAATCAACTTGTAAGAGAGGAAATTCCTAAATTTGAAGGCGACATATTGCTGCAAAAAGAATCAGAAGCTGCCAAAATAAGGACATTATGGAAATGTTTTTTTGCTTTTAAGAAGAGGACTTTACTTCATATGATGGAATGGCTTTGAGGGAAAACCTGTTTGCAAAAACTTTGAAGGCTGACAGGATATGGTTGTCAAGACTGTCAATATAAGTGAACCTCATGCAAAAATTGTCTTTCCCTGAGTAGTCAGTATTAGTGGAAGGTATGAAATGTGGTGAAATAATCTCTTGTTCATGGAGCAATAATCTTTCCATAAAAAATCAAGTCAATATTCAAAGTAAGTAAAAAGTAGACGTTGGACAAGAGAAATGCTCTATCTTCAAATGAATGAATTTCGAAAAGAAAAAGGCTGCAGTGATGATCCGGAGATATGTAATTTTCAGCACTTTGGATGCAAGTTGCAACGCGAGCATTACTGGTGAATAACTGGTCCAGCCAGATGTCAGGAGTCTTTGTATAAAACATTTAAGAATTTCCTATTCTGCCTTTGTAATTCAGGAAAATGTCAATTGTATCAAGCATCATGAATCGTTTAATTTTTATTAGACTTTTTGGAAGATAATAAATGAGTGCAAATGTTGCAAGTGATGATGGCAGTAAATTATTAGGGCTGAGAACTTTCTTAACAAATAACACCTAATGCCAAGCTGCTGGAGTGCTCATTAATCAAGTTGGAAAGTTAGATCATGTATTAGAAAAGTTCGGTTGCACAATTACATTCTCAATTCTTTTATGGCAGTTGCAGTGGTTCTTAATCATCTCTTGTCTGAATTGTTAACTGGATTTTAATTATTCTGCTGAAATATTTCTCCCTCAATTTTGCTATTATTTGGCCAAAGTTTCTGAGATAAGAATTATTGTCACTCCTTCAGACAATGTAATTACCATTGATAACCAGAGATCAATTTGAGACTAATTTTACAGCTCTATTTCAAGGACAGATTTCGATGGCAAATCAGTGAGGTCTGACGGGTGTACTTAGTTCAAAGTAAATGTATCCGGGAAAACTTGAACTTATTTCTTCTACACCTTGGTGGTAGTTTTTCTGGAACTTCCTGTCAAAACTTGATACCGGAGTAAGAAATTTCAACAAAGAAAAATGTTATAAAACAAGCATACACTCCCTCTATCCACGCATCTTTACACGCAAAAGTCCGTGAATCTGTACACGTGACCATGTGAAACACTACATTTGAGTGTAAACTATGTATTGCTTTATTTGTTGAGGGGGGAGGGTACTAAAAATACGCATAAAACCTAAGGGTGGGGTACTAAAAATCCGCATGAACCTAAGTGGCCCTTTGAAATGTTGTCAAAAATTAATACACCCCACCCCTTGAAACATGCGTGTAAAGTTCGGTCCCTAAGCTGATAAGTGTACAGCATAACAGCAACTGTTCCAAAAAGAGTTTTGTTGTTCAAACTGTGTACGATTTAGTGCTTCCAGTCATCCGATTAATACCAAAGTAATATATTACTACTATAAGCGGAAAAAAGCACCAAGACAATCTACCCCTTATCTTCAACTACATTTAAGCCTACAGTACATTTTTTCAATCAGATTCCGGCATTTTTGGTTTATGATGATGGCCAGTTTCAATGTTTACAGTGAAACACTTTGATATAGACACAATGAGGATCAGTTCACTGCAAAAAATGCATTTCTTGACTAATGATAGCTGATGAAGTGTCATCTTCTCTACCTCAATATGGGAACATAGAGGCAGTTTGATTAGTCATGATCAATAGAAGGCCATTTGACTTGTCAAAGCTGATTTCAGAGTGAAAATCAGATACATAATCCTTTCGTTTGGCTGTCACCAACAAGTGGGATTAGTCTCCTTACAGCGATGCACTTTGATACCGAAAAAGAGTGTACTGTTGCACTGTGAAAATGGCACTTCGCGTGTCATCATACAGATGATTTGTCATGATCATACCCAATACTTTCAATGTTAATTTAATTTAAGGAGACTTATGTCTCTTGTTGAAGGTTGAAAATAATTTGGGCAATGTGATTGAACGAAATTGAGAATGTAAAAACCTTTGAAAAATTTTCGAAAATTCCAGAACATGTAATCTGGAAGTGAAATTAGAATTGGAAATGGATGAAAAATTGGAAATGGAATTATAAATAGCATTCGAAAAAGACAAACGAAAAATGCTAAGAAATGGCTTAAATCAAGATTGGGAAGATTCGAGACCCAGCTGCTGATGTGGCCATTATTAGAAAGAGCAGGACTCTGGGGTGTGGTGCAAAATGAACATTCCTCAATTTCCATGGAAACGCCATCTAAATGCTAATGGTGGCATGGAAGATAATAATTTGAGAATCCCCAGAGGGTTCAGCAAATAAAAGGTGATCTATGAAAGAGGGAAAATAAGGATTTGTCAAGAATCATGATTTAATCTTCTTTGGCTGCCATGTTTACCTGCTGACTTCTTTAAGATAAGGCTATAATATTTGAGTATCAGATAAGATTAGATCATCATGTGCCTGATATTTGTGGTTGCTGATGGTACATCAATTATTATATTATTTTGAATAAGGTTGGCTGTTCACTGAAATTCATGTACTGATTCAGCAGCTGTTCAGTAACATATTAACATACATGCATGGAATTTGTTTTTTTATATCCATGTCCGTACGCCATCCGTGAAAGAAAAGTGCAGCACTTGTACTGTGTGAGTTGGAGATGCTTTAATAAAATAACTCCAGTCTCAAACAGAACCAACTGCACCATAGTTCTACCAACTGTTAAAAATCTTTTAGAAAACTGGAATAAATCGACCACTGATGCCATGAAGAAATTATTGGACCAGAATCTTAGCAGACAACTTTCCTAACTAATCAGCACAAACAACCTCACAGCTGCAGTGCTTATTAATGAAGCTGGAAAGAAAGATTGCTCAAGTTTTCGAAAAGTTTTGTAGCACAATTACAACTTGAATTCTTCATGGAAGCTGCAGCTGGTTCTCTTGTCTAGATTGATAACTTGATTATTAGTCAAACTGATGAAATATTTCTCCCTCAGTTTCACTGTTTTGTTTCATGGCTATTGTTTCTGAGATTAGAGAACTGGGCACGTTCTCTGTGTAGAGAATATGAAAATAAAATCAAAATACTATTGATTGTCAGAAAGCCATTTTAGGTTCTTTTAAGACTTCACTTCGAAAGCGAAAATACTTTCCTGTAAGTACAAATTTCTATTGGAAAAGTTGCAGACAATTAAGTTCCGACCTTCCCTAAACATGCTAAACTAAGAAATAGATGAAGCTTTAATAGAGTCACAGAGATTACATTATTGAGCATTTATGTTGCTACTGTGACAGCCTTTATGGCAAACTAGACTATTCAGGCAATTTTTATGCTGATAAAAATGTTTAAAGATAATTGCTTCCGATTTCGGGGATGCTGTTATTGAGGTTGCGATAGGGTTGGGTGACTTGACACTATCATGTGACTCAGGTGTGGGTGTGTGTGGTGATTGGCTGACAGCTTTACACAGATCTCAACAAAATCATGGTTGTTACTATATGGCCTAGTTCAAAAATAATGAAGCCACGCAGCATATTTTCTGTAGGGGTCTCAAAATATGAGAATGGCTGTATGTGACAACTTGATGGCACACCATTGCTTTGAGGACATTCTTGTGCAAATTTCCTGAAAATTTCACGACATTCTGGCTCATAGTTATTGAGATACAGTCCACTTAAATTGAAAAACAAACATTTTTTCACTAAAAAAACGTGACATAACATTTTTGACCACTTGACTTCTTTCCGTTTTACTAAATTGTATGTATTCTATGACAATTTTCCAAAACTTTTTGGAATCTCTACATCCTCAGGCTCACAGACTGAAGCATTCGAACTCTTTCCTTAGCACTTTTAAATTAGCCTTGAATAAAAATAAATGGGTGGTGTTCACTGTTCAGTTCCCAGGGACAAAATTGTTGAAAGTGACTTGTTTCCGTACTCAGAAAAATCAATAATGGCAAGATGCATCAGCGCAATGATTGTTTTGTAATGACTTTGCACCTTTATCCAAACTTATTTGCTTGGTCCTTTCTGAAATGGCTTAGTTTGTTTCCCAACAATTATTTTGATATACATATGCTCATTCTTTGATAAAACATAAAGGGATGTGGTTCACAACAGTGAATCTTTTGAATGTCAGATTGCAGAATAACACAATAATCAGTGATAATAAGTTATATCTCACAACAAAAATAGAACCAGCAGTCAAAAATATTGAGTCATTTCATATGGCATTATTTTGCTTGAAGGCCCAAGTACATTCTTGGCAACCACACCGACCAATCAGAGCCCCAAAAACATTGTGACATAATCACTTCACTACTCATTGTCTACATGACAAGGTCAGATAATTATTCATGTGATTCACAACGACGGCAAAGTTGAACCAAATGGTGTAAATCACATGGTTTTTCAGCTTAACTTCACAGATTGTTGTGAGATACAGTGTAAAATATTTGTTTAATCATTATAAAAATAACTTAATATGTTTCTTTATCCCTCAAAACATGGTGATAGGCACCAATAGAGTTTTGACACCATATGAAGTAATAAGATATCGTCTGAAACCAGATTTTCAGTAATGGCAGCTTTGTTAATATGCCTGTTAAATACAAAATATTGGTGTGATGTTTACTGAAATGGCTTCATCTCATTATTTAACCCTCAAAACATTGCGGTAGGTACCAAAATTATTTTGATACCATCTGTAGTTTCGGAGATATTGTCAGAAACAAGATTTTCAGTAATGGCGGCCTCAATATGTCAATTCTGCAAAAACTATTGGTGTGAAATTTATGGAAATGGCCTAGTTGGATTATTTACCCCTCAAAACATGGGGATAGACACCAAAATTATGTTGATATCATGCATAGTTATTGAGATACAGGCGAGAACAAGATTTTTGGTAATGGCCGCCTTAATTTGCATATTATGCAAATTGCCCAACGATGACAGAGTGGCATCGTTCAGATTCTGAAAGAGCACATCTCAGAGATATAGAATCAACAAAAAAACGCTGTCCAGACCCTACTACGAGGTTCCCATGAAATCTGGGGTTTGGCCGCCGGACTATTAAGGACACAAGGCAAACACAATATATGGAACAATACAGACAATATGAAATACTCCATGCTGAATCTATGAATGAATCTATAAAGAAACAGAGATGTTTATTTTCTGATATGTATCTTTTTGAAATTACAAGAAATTGATATTAGTCCCTGAATTAGGCGAAGTTAATGGTGGTCATGCTTGAGAGTTGAGACACGTAAAATGAAGGAATTATTCATGTCAATATTGATACAGTTGGCCCGGAATTGTAGAATATGTTCTTGGAAGATTAACTAGAGAAATAACATGCTCTTTTTTCATGGTTCTGTGCATGAACTCCTCCCTCAAGTAGAAATTGCAGGTTTGTTGCTCCAGACACAGAGAAAGCCATTGTCACACATAAAGCCTCATTAAGCATGAGATAGTTGCCTGACCTCACAGAAACATGCAAACATCTACCTCATCTCTTTTAATAACGGCAAGCGAGGGAGTTTGAAAAGAAGTAATCAAATTTTCTTGGGAAATTCCAAAATGAACATTATTTGCCATACAATTACAGTCTGAAACCCTAATAATAATGGTCCAATCTGGAAATTATATTTTGTTTTAAAAATGTGCATTAATCTTTTCAAAAACGTTTGGCAAACTTTGCCATATTATGAAAACTTGAAGTTACGAATGTGAGAAATTCTTGTAAATTTTAAGTTACATTGCATTTGCTTTCACTGCCTTTTAGTGTTAAATCTAGGAATCAATATGAAATCTGTGTTATGATTTTATCCAAGAGGAAGTTATGTATATTTTAGATTAAAAATCAGTTAATCTGTTATGAGCTCTGATGTAAATGATTTTTGAAAGGGTTGAAAATAAGTAGGACAAGGATACCATGGCTAAATGCGGTTGAAAATATAAAGACCTTTGAAAATTCTAGAAGGTGCAATTCTGCAAGTGAAATTGGAGTTGGAATTGGATGAAAAAGTGGCAGTGGAATTATAAATAGCATTTGAAAAAGACAAAGAAAAGAGCTGAGAAATGGCTTGAATCAAAATTGGGCTGCAGCTGATGAGGCCATTATTAGAACTTTTAGAAAGAGCAGGACTCTGCAATGTGGCGCAAAACGAACATTCCTCAATTTCCATGGAAACGCCATCTAAATGCTGATAGCGGCATGGGGGATAATTATTTGAGAATCCTCCGGGGGTTCAATAAATAAAAGGTGATTTATCGAAGAGGGAAAAGAGGAATTTGTCAAAAATCATGATTTAATCTTCTTTCGCTGTCACGTTTACCGCTTACCTACTGACTTAAGATAAGGTTATATGAGTATCAGTCTATCAGATAAGATGAGATGAGGTCATCATGTGCCTGATATTTGTGGTTGCTGATGGTACATCAATTATAGTTGTTCACTGAAAATCATGTACTGATTCAGCAGCTGTTCTGTATATCATTAACATATACATTCTTGCAGGGATTTTTTGTATCGAAGTCTCAAGAAGCCCGGGTTAGGTGAGAAGCCCCCCCGGGGTTATATCTAAACTTACATTTTTGGTGCGTTTATCTATTGATAGGATTGAAGCTGGAGGCGTTTTAGGTGACGTCACAAATTTTCAGGGCAAACAGCACCAAACCATATAAAGAAACAAAATAGGTGCATGGTTTTTGTAACTTCGACTAATTCTTTGAAAGGGGTTGTCAGAAATAACTTTGGAAATTTTTAAAAGTATAATGGATATCTGCATTGCTTCACTTCATGACAATCACATAAATATGATTTGGATCATGTTTTTTGCATTTTAGTTTAAAATATAGAGGTCAAATTAAAATATGTTAGTTTGGGGCAAGAGGCCCCACATGATATGGGGCATGAGGCCCCCTTCACTGGGGGGTCGAAGCTGCTTCAGGAACCATTTAATAATGTGTACTTTACCTTAGATCTTGATAGAATAGCTAATTAAAATAGAAAAAATTTGGCCCGAAATTGAAACAGGGCAAAAAATATTAAAAAATAAATGTACGAACAGAAAAATTCTGAAATTCAGAAAAAGTGAATAGGCTGAATGCGCTAGAAAAAAAATTGCCATAGGATTATAATAGGGGGGCTTCTTGCCCAATGGGTGGGGTAAGAAGGCCATTTTAATTTTTTTACAAAAATGGCTGTAACTCCTTTATTAAAATTGGTAGACATTTGTTTCACTGGTTATTAGTAGAGTCAAGTGATCCCTTCCTGACAGCATAAGCATTCAAATAATCGCCCATAAAAAGTAGGTCAAATCGCACCTCGAAGTTAAGGGGGGGGGCCGCATGCCCCGACCTACTCTAAGTATTCTTAACAGTACATCTATTCTACAAGATAAGGGATTTCACTGCCGATATTTTTTGTGTGTGAAACGTCATCAAAGATTGTGTCATTCATTTTCAATGCAAAACTTGCCATAGAAACCTTAATAAACGTCCGATTTTAAAATGTAAAACCTGCGTATATCAAATAAACTCCCCTGCATTCAATGCACTCATTAATTTTAAGCTCGCAAAATGCGTTTCGGAGCATAACGGTGTGAGGATGCAAAATTTCTAAAACCAGGGAGAACAACAAACTTTCTTCTTTTATTTGCAAATCCAAGATTATTTTTGGAGGGGAGAAATTTCCTATTTTTTTTTAATTAAAGAAATGGAGTTTACTTTTTTAGATTGCAGAAATAAATGAATACTTTTATTTCACAAATCCTTATAGTTGTGTCAGATTTTCATAAAACAAAGGGAGGGGTCTTGGAATTTTTTTCTGTGGCCAACTATTCATAGAAATGCCTACTTTGAGATATCAAAACTTTTTATTACATGCCTTATGCCCTCAGGTTCATGGTAAGATCGATACAGTACCCTTTTTTAACGGTACTTTTCTTGTTATTTATGTCCATATCCATATGATATCCGTAAAAGAAAAGTGCAGCACTTGGATATTGCCTAAACTGACTTACTGAGGTGTGAATTGGAGATGCTATAATAATATGAGTACTCCAGTCTCAAACAGAACCAGCTGCTTCACGGTTCTACCAACTGTTAAAAATCTTTTTGAAAACTGCGATTAAATTGCCCATTGATTGCATAAAAAATATTTGGCCAGAATCTCAGCTGACAACTTTCTTAAATAATCAGCACATAAAACCTCACAGCTGCAGTGCTAATTAGTGAAGTTGAAAAGAAAAGATTGCTCAAGTTTTTGAAAGTTTGGTTGAACAATTACAACTTGCATTCTTCATCATGTTCATGGCAGCTGCAGCTGGTTTGTAATCATCTTTTGTCTAGATTGATAACTTGATTATTAGTCAAACTGATGAAATATTTCTCCCTCAGTTTCACTGTTTTGTTTCATGGCTATTGTTTCTGAGATTAGAGAACCTGACACGTCCTCTGTTGTGAGAATATGAAAATGAAATTACCATTGATTATGAGAGAGCAATTTTAGAATCATTTTATGGCTCGCTTTAAAAAGACAAGATAATTTTCTGTAAGCTAGATGTCTAAATTTAAACTTTTGTCAAATTTTGCGGCTGCATATGAGCTGAAAACTACTGTGCTGAGATTGTGGTATGTCTGGTAGCTCTGGCTGATGTCCAATAAAGAAGACCCTTCATAATGTACTCACTGGTGCTGAATGGATCGATGATTGGGGCTTGATGTCCTATATTTATGCTTTTGGCGCCAATTTGGATAGAACCTAGGTGATCTGGCCAGAACGAGAACTGAACCAGGATTGGCAGAAAGTGTGCTACCAATTTAGGTAAATCCCTCCTGCTCCCGTACTGATAAATGTTCTATTTCCATTTGCAGGTTCATCTAGGATAACCTCCACAATAACAGACAAGTATGTTTGCTTAAATTTTGTAGATGCAGCAATCAGTATAGATGCATTGAGTTTAGCTGAGATAACATTGTTGAACAAACTATGTCGCTGTGGTGACGGCCTTTATTGCAGATTAGACTGGTGAGGTAGTTTTTATAACACCATTTCAGAGATGATTGCTTCCGTTTTGGAGAATACTGTTGTAATTGAGGTTGCGACTGGGTCAGGTGACTTGGTCACATGACTTGGTCATTTGACACTGTCATGTGACTTAGGTGTGTAAGGTGATTGGCAACCGGCTTACGTACAGATGTAAGCAAAATCAAGCCTGTCACACTATAGGAGAGACTTGTTTGAGACGGACCACCTGCTGAGATGGACCGCCCTCATTAACTATGAATAACTATACGATCCCTTAAAAATAAAATTTGTGGAATTTTCTATGGAAACACAGAGCTCATATGCTGGAGTTTGGATGACTTTTGGAAAATTTCTTTGCATTTTTCGGCAATATGCACTTTTCGGCTATTTTTATGTTATATTATGATTCTATAGAATGTCGGGGCATGTAATAACTGCAATTTTGAACAAAATTGGCATTGAATTAACTGTTTTCTATGATTATCGACGATTATTCAGCACTTTCTGCACAATTCTCAACATGACATCTTGGCAGGGAGCATTAATTTTATAATTTAGTGTGTATTTGGGTGAGATGGACCACCTGGAGTAGGTGAGATGGACCAGCCCTGGATGCCTGAGATGGACCGGTCCATCTCCACCCCAGGGTGAGATGGTCCAGTGGTCCATCCAGTGGTCCATCCCCTCTTTGCTTTTAACCACCCTCCACTCTCTGCACCGTTCACTATCTTCTAGATGCTGTCCGCTCTCCACCCCTACTACTAATGCTTGCCCTCCACTCTCTGCTGCTAACCGCCCTCCTCTTTGCTGCTAACCACCCCCTAGTCTCTATTGCTAACCATGCTCCACTCTCTGCTGCTGTCCACTCCGCCAATACTGTCCATCTACTCTCTCTCTTGCTATGTACACCATCTACCCGCGACTACTGCACACCCTCCACTCTCTGTTGTTGTCGGAAGTCCACTCTCTGCTGCTAACCGCCTTCCCCTCTCTGTTGCTTTCCACCCTCCACCCTCCACCCTCTACTTTGACTTGGCTCATGTTGTCCACTCTCTGTTGCTGTCGGACCTCCACTCTCTGCTGCTAACCACCCTTCACTCTCTGCTGCTGTAATTTGACCCATACCAATTCTAAGATCAGCCATGTTTGTTTTAAAACATTACACTTTGGCTGGCATTTCTCCTACTAAAACTAGAATTGCAAGCAAAGTATATTATACACTTCCAATCAACGGGATTATTTGTTTTCCATAATTAAGTGAGTTTAATTGAATGTAAAGTCTTAATTTACTTACGGAGAGCCCTGCATTGCTCAAAATGTAAACAAAACGGAGCTTTTTCACGGTATGAAAAAACTATTTGTTTACATTTTTCAAGGAAATAAACTTATCATACTGTCAATAGAACTGCAATTAGGTAAATTTTTCAACTGGTATGTGTTAAATATGAGTGAAATCTATCCATAAACAGTCTATTAGAAATGCGGACTTACTACCTTTAAATAAAAAATTTAGTTTGGTTTTGACTACTGTGATCACTGGGTTCAACACCTCATTCTTGTTGGGGTAGGGGTATCCCACTGTAGAACTTCAGTGCAGAAGGGTATCCCCAGGGTGTCTTCTTCACATTTCCATTATGGGTATCCTACTGGTACGAGTATCCCAATGGGTGTCCCCCATCTCCTCATTCTTGCGTTATAAGACTGCCACTTCTGCTGTCATGAAGCGGTCTCTCGTGGAGGTGCGCTCTCTCCTCATGGTGCAAAATACACTAAAAATACTACTTAGTGGAGGCAGGTGGTCACATAAGGCAAGTGGGTCATACATCAGGGGGTCTTACAATGCAGGTACACTGTACTGGTATCCAAGGAGTTCGGATTGTCATGATAGTAGTATTCCACTTGTAGGAAAAGCCCACTGGTTGTCCTCCAGCTCCTCATTCTTGTATGAGTATCCCACTCACAGATGGGTATCCCACTGGTAGAACAGTACCCCACTGGCTGTATCCCACTTGTGTGAGCATCCCACTGTGGGTGTCCCCCATCTCCTCATTCTTGTATGGGACTATGGGAATCCCACTGATAGAGGGCTATCCCACTGGCTGTCTTCTCTTCACTCTCCAAATTGGAGTACCAACTGAAACGAGTATCACACTGGGTGCTGTTCATCTTTCATTCTTGTTTGGGTATCCCATTGGTAGATGAGTATCCCATCAGTTGAGGGGATTCCCATTGGGTGTGTTATCCTCATGGCCATGAGGGGAGGTATCCAAGTGGGAGTCCACCATCTATTATTCTTGTATCTGTGTCCGGGGGGGGGGGGTGCTATTGAAGTCATACTTCATAGGTTCCTCCGTGGCCTAACGGTCAAGACTGCTTGTCCACTGGCTTTGAGGCGTGGGTTCAAATCTCACCCCGGGAACTCACTCTAGTCCGAGCCCATGGGACATAAAATGGAGGCAGGTTGTATCAAGTACTCTATGCTGGGCAACTGAAAGACCCTGGCAATCCTGAATTATTAGGGTATGTTCCAGACTCCTAGTCTTCTCATCTCGACATCATCATACGGCAGTCACCAAAATAAAAGTGCAGCTCCCTCCACAAAAGATGGTGGTTGAGCTGCCCCGGCTGATCCGGGGTATACCAGCACAACACAAGTCAGTCAAGTCAATATACCTATGTGCCGCCCCCCCCCCGGATCTCGATCCCACTAGTGGATAGCTATCCCACTACTAGAGGGTACCCCACTGTTTGTCTTCTTGTATGAGAATCCCAATGGATGTCCCTTATCTTCTCATTCTTGTATGGGTATCCAATAAATAGAGGGATATCGCACTAGTAGAGGGGCACCCTACTGGCTGTCTTCTCCATTGTCACAATTGGGCTATATTATATCCCACTTGTATGAGAATCCCACCAGGTTTCCTTGATCTTCTTCTTGTATGGGTATCCCACTCATAGATGAGTATCCTACTATTAGAGGGGTATCCCACTGACTGTCTTCTCCATTGTCATTATTCATGATGGGGGTTTCCCTCTTGTCCACAGGCATTATAATCTCTTACAAAAAGCTCACATTGCTAAATGTATCCTGCATACAATACATACAAGGTTGGCAACTCCCTCAAGATTCCTGGTTTGAGATTTCCTGCTGTAATGCTGTCTCTAGCAAGAGCATGGATTCTCAAACCAGGAGTTGCCAACCTTGTATATAAATTCAATAAGTGCAGTGACAAGCTTTTTTCTCAAAATGATTGTAATGCCTGTGCTCTTGTCTGAGAATCCTTCTGGGTGTCCTCCAACTTCTCATTATTGAATGGGTATCCAACTAGTAGATGGGTATCCCAGCAGTGGTGGGAACCCCACTTGCTGTCTTCTCCATTGTCATGATGAGGGTATCCAAATTGTATGTCCCCCATCTTCTCGTTGTATGGGTATCCCACTAGTAGATGCATGGGTATCCCACTAGTAGAGGGGTACCCACTGGCTGTCTTCTCCATTGTCATGATGCTTTTGAGACATTGTAAGGCAAGGTAATCAAGTGGTGAGGAGTGGCTGAGCCAAAAGCCAAAATTCTGGGGGCTGTCTCTAAACCCAAGACTGTCACGAGGTGCCTATCCAAAAACAATATAGGTAGGGTGTCCACCAAAAAATCCTAAATAACAGTAATACATGAAAGAGTCTTTTTTATTGTGACTTGATTTTTTAAAGGTTAAGTTAGATCTATAAAGCAGGTTTTATGACTAGGCCTATGCATTGAGCATAGTTTTTCTAGCCCTGGCACGAAAAAGAGTGACCAACCGGGCAACCTACATGACCAGCTGGCTGCTGCAGGTCATAATAACTGCAATGATGCCATTATTATTTCCTGGCTTGAGTTTGTGTAAGACGGACCAGGTTGTTTGTGTGAGATGGACCAGGTGCATGGTCCATCTCATGGATAAGGTGGTCCATCTCAGCCGCAGTTGTGCCTGAGACGGACCACTTACCTATGCCCTACATTGGCTAAATGTGTCATGTTTTTACTATTCTGATGCTTTTAATACAAACTCCATGTCAGAATTGTCTGTACCACATTGAGACGTGATTATATCACAAGTTCTTTGTAGTTAATCTGAGGTTGATGTTACAGTCAACACAGAAATTATTTGCACGCTTTGATTTTTCATCATATTTCACAGAAATATGGTGGTATGACAAAAAGAACTGCCTTATGTTTTAGAGTAGTGTTAATTGGTTAGGTTAACATGCATTTCATTTTTTACCAAAATTTATTTTCTTGGAAAATGTGAAAAAACTGAATTTTGAAAACAAAAAAATATTTGCAAGCTTCATCCAACAGCCAGAAACTGAATTTTTTAATGATGACACTCAATTGTTTCTTTGGAAATACTGTTTTTTATGGTATATTTAGCTCATTTACATCAATCAGACATTATTTGGGGTCACAGGTGGGATTGCAGGTGTTACCTAGGGAAAGCACTCAATCTCATGTTTTTTTAAATATATATGGCTATAGAAATATGGCTAGAAACAAGCAACTCACATGAGACTGATTAGTAAACTCCATAATTGTGTCTATTTGTCTAAAAAAGTAATTTGGCAGGTATTGGTAGGTAATTGTGTTCTACATGCAACCATAAAATGCCAGAAAACAGTAATACGAGTAGAATCAAACTGAAAAAATCTTAATTACAGGACTCAATTTTGCCCCTGGGGACTATTTTGACTGTGAGCTGTGAACAATAAGTTGTAATAATTATGGAGAAAGTCAGCTGAGATAATTAAGACAAGTCGTTTTCGAATTTTGCACTATATCATTACCATTATGCAGCCTCCAACAAGTGTTGCTTCATAGGGTACCCCCGTGGAGGACCTCAATGAGTGAAAATTTCACAATAATGGGTTTCCTTTGTAAAAATAGGCTTTAAAAAATGAAAACTATTCACTGTCATAATATATTTAGGCCATAATTATTGTATAGATAAGCTTGGGTGGATCTTAATAATCGATGCATGATAATGCATTGAATATGCTACACTTACATATATGCTGAAATCGTATAATAACTTAATTTGTGAGCAAATATTAGTAAAAACAACTCTAAATATTCTTTCTTAACAACTATTGATAAGCCAGTGGTTAAATAACTCGTCAGAGGCAAATCATTGGTTGTATCTCAGCACAAAATAATCAACAGCCTTTTTTTTGGACATTTCCTGATGATAAATAATATAGTTCTTCACAAAAACCGGCATAGTTTGTCTTTTTCTCACAATTTGACTATTCTAAAGGACTTCACAGACCAATTACATGACAATTGCTATTTTTAAGTAATTTTTTATACCTAAATGTAGGAGAAAAACATGGGAAAGGGCATACTCCTTGAGTAACACGTGTAATCCAACCTGCGAACCCCAAATAATGTCTGACTGATGTAAATTAGCTAAATATACCTTAAACAACAGTAGTTCCAAAGAAAAAATTGAGTATCATCACTAAAAATTCAGTTTCTGGCAGTTGGCTGAAGCGTGCAAATATTTTTTGGTTTTCAAAATTCAGTTTTTTCACATTTTCCAAGAAAATGAATTTTGGTAAAAAATGAAATGCATGGGAACCTAACCTACTAACGCTTCTCTAAAACATAGGCAGTTCCTTTTATCATACTACCATTTTTCTGTGAAATATGATGGGGGGGAGGGTTGGTCTAGTGGTAGCGTGCTGGACTGCCAATCGCTGGGTCCAGGGTTCGAATCCAGCTCTTGCCGGGTCACCTGGGCCTATATTGGACGGCTGTTTCAATCATCCTTCACCTCATTGCCGTGTCCTCCTCCTGTCCTAATTAGCCTACCAAGTGCATAAATACAGGACGTAAAGCCCCAATCATCCATCCATCTGTGAAATATGATGAAAAATCAAAGCGTGCAAATAATTTCTGTGTTGACTGTAAGTGGTCCGTCTCAGGCAAGTCTCCGCTACAGCGGAAGAGCATCCGATACTTGAACTGTGTCAATCTGCAAGGAGTGCCAGCAATATGAGTTGCAATTTTGTTGTCTATTACACGTACATTTGAATCCCTTCTCTCGCTCAAGTAAACTTTTTTTTTTGTCAAGATTTCTGATTTCATGATACGATTAAGTACACAGTACACAGCTCAATTGAACTTGGTGCATTGTGACACTTTAAAAATATTTGCAGTGTTAATTTTATTTGAAATAACCAAATACCTTTTTTTTTTCTCGTTACACATATTCCTTGGGTACATGCGGCATTCTGGGGGAGTGTTGGTCTAGTGGTAGCGTGCTTGACTGCCAATCGCTGGGTCCAGGGTTAGAATCCAGCTCTTGCCCGGTCACCTGGGCCTGTGTTGGACGGCTGTCTCAATCATCCTTCGCCTCATTGCCGTGTCCTCCCCCTGTCTTAATTAGCCTACCAAGTGCATAAATACAGGACATAAAGCCCCAATCATCCATCCATCCGTCAAGATTTATATCACACGTTCAAGTCAAGGTTAATATCAGGTGTTCCAGGTTTGAAATTGGAATGTTTCAGAAAGGTCAGTTAAACCAACAACCGAATGAATATAATGAGAATACCATTGGCAATAATTAGAAGTGTATCGCTTTTGCTCTGAGAACATGCAGAATTAATCACATGTCGTGGATTATTGCTGTGATTGGCTCAGTTGGGTCACATGACATCCGAGAAATTATTTCTAATGAATGGTTCCCACATGTGCACTGCCGGTCAGCAGTTCACTTTCTTGGAGTGCACTTGTTTTGTTGTGTTGTCTTTCTACATGTACATCTTTCATTTTATTCTAAAAGTGCTCTTTCACTTGTCATTAGTTTTACTTAAGCTGCCCATTTCCCTCCCATCCTGTTATATGTCCAATTTCTGCTGATTCCCCTCATGTCTTTGCTCTTTATAATTCCTTACTTCGGCCATCTTGACTTAATGCTGCAAATAGTACCATAAACACTTCTAAATAGTCTTGGAATCGACTGGCTTTGATTTGTGAAAAACAATTCAAGTCTTTAGAATAGTAATTTGGTAATCAGAAATTTGAAACACAGAATGACAGTCTGAATGGAGTTTTAAATTAATAGTTCTCCCTCCTAAAAAAAACAAGAAAAAAACCTGGAATTGATTTTCGTTGTCAACATCTTACCTCAATTTACCTCATATGTTAGAATTAGATGAATTTCTCCAAATGGAAAAAACAAATTCTGAAATAAGATTACACTTTGGAGGCTTGCAAATATAGAGAAGTCTATTTTTTCCATTAAGCATTGTTAGATGTCATTAAAATGTCATTAAGGTTTCAGTTTTCAGACTAATGGAATATAAACAACTAAACATGCCTGGTGAAGTCTGAGACAAATTCGTTTAAAAACTTTACATTGGATTTTAAACTTTAGTCAGAGTCTGGAGTTAATTCTCCCAATTGGATTACCTTTTGTTTTCACTGCAGCCTGACTAAAATGAAGCAAAACATAATTATTCTATAAAACGAATTACTTGTTATAGCTGCCTTCAGCTATATGCCAAAAGCCAGATTTTAACACAGTTTCTATCATTACTTAATGGTGAAAAAGGAAGATGTGATCAAGCAAAAAACAAAAAGCCTGGTGAAGGACACAAAAATAAGGTTGCAGTTATCAGTGAAGTAGCTGATTGAATTAAAATATAAAAGTTCTGTGCTGTTAAAATTTTTATACCTCCTTTACATTAGTTTTTTCACTGAGGAATATGAGACCACACACTGGCACACAATAATTTTTTACGTTGGTGATGATATGTACATGTTGCCTTGGACGAATTAATTAAAAAATAATGTGTTTACAAACTTTTTTAATTTAAATTAGCAGCCATTTGATACCCATTCACACAATTCATAACTTCTAAATCTGTTTGCTCCAAATTAACGGCTTTATGAACAGGTGAGCAATGTGACACCAAAGATAAATTCTGAACCAAACCAAAGATAAATTCTGAACCAACGTTTCTCTCATCTTTTACATGCAGCAATATTTCTTGTGAATTATACATAGCGGCTGGTATCCACCCTGGTATATCCGGTATATCAAATACAACCATAAATTGCAATTTCCTCCCTCCCCTAATCAGCTTTCCTGTGTCGGATACATCTTGACTTTCCCATAAATTCTTCCTTTGCTTATAAATCGGTGTTAGTCACAAATGACGTCATGCGAAAACCGAATGATGTGAGCTGACTAAAAAACCAAATTGTAAACGGAATATAAGACACTTCCGGTCCAGACAGCTCCGTCTTCCGAGAAGGAGCTGACATTTCAAGCAAAAAGGCCGTCCGTCAGGAGAGCTGAACAGATGCGAGGTTAGGTTTGGTCCGTTTGGAAAAGTGTGTCTGGCTGGCCACGATAGTAACACAGTGTTGGTAGCAGTCACATGTTTAGTCTTCACCGTGTTAATTCGGTGTTAATTCTGTATAAAGACTGCTTTCTAATTGTGCAGAGCTGAAGGTGACTTTTAAAAACATCTGGCCCATTGACTTTGTTAGGCACTGACAACCCAGAGACAGAAATAGTATCCGTCTCGCAAAATGTAACTTTCAAACGTTGCAATGCCTGACCGTCTCTTCTGTAAATCCACTTTCTAAATTAAAGACCATTGAGTCTCAGCTCGGTCGATTGTGTCCCGGCATTCGATTCCCTGACTTAGTTACAGTGTTACAGCTGTTGAAGATGGAATAGAGGAAGGGTCCAGAATTGATTTTGTCATTCGATCATTTGAATGTCTGAATCAGTCCTGTAGCACATTTGAGAATTTTATATCTTGATTTAAACACAATTACTACCTTAATCTGTTCTTCCAAGAAGGAAATCTTGAAGTGTTCGCACTTTGTAAAAACCTTAGTTGCACAAAGTGTTCGAATCTGGCCTTTTACAGCAATTGATGCACTTTGATACCGAAAAAGAGTGTACTGTTGCACTGTGAAAATGGCACTTCGTGTGTCATCATACATATGATTTGTCATGATCATACCCAATACTTTCAATGTTAATTTGATTTAAGGAGACTTATCCCTCTTGTTGGTGACAGCCAAACAAAAGGATCATGCATCTGATTTTCAATCCAAAATCAGTTATGACAAGTCAAATGGCCTTCTCTTGATCATGACTAATCAAACTGCCTCTATGTTTCCCATGTTGAAAGTATAGAAGATGACACTTCATCAGCTATCATGAATCACGAAGTGCATTTTCACAGTGAACTGATCCTCATTTTTTCTTTATCAAAGTGCATCACTGTAAAGTGATGGCCGAAATACAAATATTTTTAAAAACATGTAGGCTGCAGAATATGTAATTTTGAGCTGATTTTATTTCAACTCCAATTGGTCAAATGGTTAAAGTTCATAATCTAACATTTCAAATCAATTAAAATATGGTTTAAGTATACGCTACATTCGTCAGTGAGAAGTTTGTTGTTTGAAGCCTTTGAAATATAAAGTTTCATAACCTCGAATTAGATATTTTCGATGGAGCAATTAAATGATAACAATTTAATTTTCAGGAATAACGATATCTGGCCTGCGACTCACATGTGACATGCAGTTGTTTAATCTGTTTAAACATGATTTAGCTTGTGACTTAATTTGCATTCACGGAAAGTGAACTTGAGTTTAAATAAAACAATTGAAGATGATGCTAATTTAGCTTATAGAATGTGCATGAAAATATTTTTTATGTACTATTTATACGTTATTGAAGGTATCATTAGTTCTGTGAGTTTTACTGAATTTTGCTGTTGTGAGGTAAATACAGCCTTTTGAAAACGTTTTTAAGGCTCTAAATAGATAAGGAATGCATCAATGTAGCGACGTGTTTTGTTAAGATTCGTCATTATATAATTGACGGTCATCTTTATGCTAAAGGAGTCTGCGTGTGGCCCTTGACATGTTCCCATGAAACATTGATGAGACTTATGAGCAGACCAAAATAACCGTGGGCCAGAACGGGGCCATCTTTCCAAGATATATGGGCAGTTAGTCCTATTTATGGAGTTTGTCCTTTATCAACTGAAGACACTTTGGAATACATGGGGCCTTCATAATCTTACTATCATTGCAAGTGTCACTCCTGAAGAATCGGGACACTTGATTATCTGCAGGATTAAGCCTTATGTCCAATGGCAATCGGAGGCAAAACAGCATCGCTATGATTATAAATGACACCGAATTAGGACTGGAGATTGTGCATGTGTGAATAACGATATGTTTATCTTAAGTATAATCAGCAAACACAATGACTGCCACTCTTCAACGTACAGTGTCTGGCTGACATTTTTGCATACATGTCCGTCTTCTTTATGCACATAGGCACATTGTACATACAAAAACACATCCATGTCAACAATGGCTGTGGAGTTTCCTACTCAAGCTAAATATTATTATATTGCATAAACAAGATTACTGTTGGGAACACAGTTCCGAACACTGCAGATGTAACCAAAAAATCATTATTGACGTTAAAGTGGTTTGGCGATGATGGCATATTATATTGCCTCCTGTAATTTGGCTAACAGTAACACTCATCCTTTTTGGCTTATATAGATTCTAGGATCCTTAAACTGATAAATACACATCATCAGCTCACATGCAGCAGTGCCGCATAAACAGTCTGTGGTGAATACACAGGATAGTCTGATTGTATTTTTCACTCCTCTTTTCCGGCTCAGTGACTCACTTTAAGTAGAATGTATATCCTGTTGCAGTTGAAGAGGTTGCATGCCTCTTGCTCCAATTGCAAGACACTGAGAAAGCAGTTGCTACACGTAAAGCTTCAGGTAGTTAGTTGCCTGACTCTCAGAAACATGCAAACCTCCAGCAAATCTCAATCTTTCAAAGGCAAATTACAGAGTAGTTTTAAAAAGAGTCACAGTCTCCTGAAAATTAATTGAAGTGAACATTCAATCGTCTACCGAAAACCAAAGCTGTCTAATCAGCAACTGAATTAATTGAGCTAGAAGATCATTATTCTTTCTGAAAATGTGGCTGTAATTCAGAAAATAAGAAATATGTTATGTATGAAAGAAGATCTTGGGAAGAAGATCTTGGGAATTCACAAAGTGAACATCCAATCGTCTGCCGAAACCGAGACAGTCTACTCAGCAACTGAATCAATTGAATTAGAAGATCATTAATTATTTGAAATGAGTGGCTGGGATTCAGAAAATAAGAATTCCTGATGTGTGAAAGAAGGTCTTGAGAATTCAAGAAAGCTGCTGTGTTCTTTCAGTATACTAAAATAAGTAAGGAATTACGGTAATGCGAATCTGTATTGGTATAACTCAGATGAGATAGATAGAAGAACGTACTTTTTGCAGTTGCAGAATCAATTAATTTCAACCAGGGATATGAAATAATCAATGTGCGCTGTAGAAACACATGCAACCTGATTGAATTAAATTCAGAATTTAAGAAATGCAAAAGCATGCAATCTGGAAGTGAAATTCAGATTTAATTAATGAAAAATGGAGAAATAAAAACCGTTTTAAAAAGGAGATAAAAATGCCAAGGAATTTGTGAGAATCAAGACTTTGGAGCGAGCAGCTGATGTGGCTGTTTATAGAAATAGCAGGACTCAATGTGATGCAGGGCAAAAGAACATCGCAAAATTTCCATGGCAATGCCATCTAAATGCTAATGGTCTGAAAAGCATGCAGGGTTTGGAATCATGATATGGTCCTTAGATGGTTCAAATTGAGAATCATTCAAATATGATAACCAGCGACCAGAGAGTATGTCATGCTGGATTTTGCTGTGCAGTTGTTGCTGATGTCTATGTTGGCCTTATGCTGACCTCTTTGGGTACTGTATGCACAGCATTGAGTGTACTCTGTTCTATTCCCAATATAGCTGAAAGTGTTTGTCTAATATTTGTTGTGGATCATGTATCAAGAGTGACAAGACTTCTTTGGTTCCTCATGCATTGGGTGCATTGCACTCCATGCATGGGATATTGGTCCATTGTCTACGTGTGTCTTTCTGGAAGATGATGTTTCAAGGAAATGTCCAGTGCCTGTTGGCTGTTAAAATATACACAAGCATAAGAGAAGAACGAAACTCACACCATCTTGCACAAATTTACCTGCCTTTTGTACAATTGAGTGTTTTTTTTTTTTTTTTTTCAAATATAGTTGTCCATGTGATAAATATCCTACCATAACATAAACCACCTTTATCCCTGAAATGTCCCTTGTCCAATGGTTCTGCCCTCTGTTGTTTAAATCTAAACTGAACCAAATAAAAAACGCAAAACTGTTTCCAGGGCTTTATTTTTCTATATATCGATCAGCTGGGCTGTAAGTTGATTCATATATATAATCAGGCGTCAAAGGACAAATTTCTATAAAATTGTTAAATTCTGACCTTCGTATCCGCATCTGCGGCGAGGTTTATCACACTGGGGTATGGTGACTGGATGGGGGTATTAGGCACTCGATAGAGCAAAGCTGATGATTAAGTGTGAAAGCTTGAAGAAAATTATGTAAAAATGCCACACAATTTTCTTCAGTTGGTGCCACTTAACTTGGAGTTTGTCACACACAATGATATTGCAATGAAATGCTGCAACTATGGAAACAGTTCAAGGAATGGCCTATACACACGCAACTGAGTGAAAACGGCCTAGGGTCTGTGAAAAAGACCTCTAACAACCTGTATAGCATCTGTAGGACAAATTACAGTACCATGTGTGCCCTTCTTACGGGGCAGATGTGTGGTTGTGAGCAGTGGCGGATACAGGGGGGGGCCTAGGGGGCACGGGCCCCCCCTAGACCACTGAGATTAATAATAGTATTTTGAAGAAAATACGCTGCGACGCGAGCCCGCGAATGCCCGAAACACGCCCGGCCCCCCCTAGATGACCGTGTCTGGATCCGCCACTGGTGAGAATAGCTAAAGGAGGGCAAAGAAAGTGCTGATGTTTACCCCTGCAGCTGACACACAGATTGTTTGAAGTCTTTCTGATAAACTCTAATCGTTTTTCATTTCATAGCTATTGCTTAGGCTGTTTGAGAACTTGTTTCCGTAGTTGCATTGTTCCATTGGAATATCATTGTGTGTGGAAAACTTTCACTTGACTTCTCAAAAAACAAATTTTTTCACAAGTCAGGTGGCACTAAATGAAGTGAATTGTGTGGCCTTTTCCATCATTTTCTTCAAGCTTTAAAATGAAATCATTAGATTTGCCCTATGGGGTGCCTAATACCCCTGTCCACTTGCCATACCCCAATGTGATAAACTTGGCAACAGACATGCGAAAAATGGTCAAACTTGAGTGATTTCATTCAACTGAGTCCTTTGATACCTGCTTACACAGAAGCATACACTCAACAGCCAATATGAAGCATATCTAGAAAAATAAAGCCCTGGTAATAGTTTTGCGTTTTTTATTTGGTAAAGTTTACTATCAAAATATTCTGAGAGTAGACAATTTCGCAGTGAACATCACATAGATGCAAGGCTTATTCATAAAGCTGAAAAGAAAAATTTATGAACTTTTCAAAAGTCTGGTTGCACAATTACAACTTGAATTCTTCGTGAGAGTTGTAACTCTTTCTTTATCATCTCTTCCCTGGATTGATAACTTGATTTGAATAATTCTGCCAAAATATTTCTCCTTCAATTTTGCTGTGTTTTTACAGGTGATCACTCATTGTTTCTAAGATGATAAAACTTTTTAATATCTCTTTGGTGAGAATACGAGAATCTGATTATCAATGGTTACCAGAGAGCTATCGAGACTCATTTTTCAGACTGGGTTTCTGGGAGGGAATATTTTCCCATTAAAACGTTTTTGATAAAAAAATAAAAAAAAAGTATTTGAGATTTTTGCTGTATGAGATGATAAACAGACATTTCTGGCAGCTGCAAAAAAGTTGGTGTTCATGACGACATATTTGACATTTGGTTTTTCTCGTCTTTACCTGGCTTTCAGAAATATCAACCCACTTTGAATTGGTCTTGCCACTTGTTTATAATTAAGACTGAATGAGAATATATTGACTTGCTAAACATGTCTCTTGGTAGAAACATAGGAATAAAAATTGATAAATTAAACAGGTTTCCAAGATATAGACCAAATTCTGCCTCATGTCTGCCTTACACTTATAACTTGTTACAAGTTATTGACATACTTCTACTTCACTTCTGGAAAATATATGTTATTTTGGGCAGATAGAGAACACACCAATTTTAGAAATATTAGCCTCTATGTTCTATCGTTACCAACTTACTACTATCAGAGTGAGGTTAAACAGAGATAACTTTGTTGACCTACTATTTCGGTGCTGTGACAGCCATAATTGCAGACCAGATTATTGTGGTAGTTTTTTTGTGGAATACGAAATATGTGAAGTGATAGCTTCTGATTTGGAGATTGCTGTTGTTATTGAGGTTGCGTCTGGGTCAGGTGACTTGTTCATATGACACCGTCATGTGACTTGGCAGATTGATATGATTGTGCATGACAGGTTTCTAAGTGGCTAAAGAGCTGTGAACACTAAAACTGGTAATAAGAGTTGTAATTTATTTCTGTCGAATCACTTTATCTTTGAAGGGGAGATGAATTTTGCTTTGTTGCCATCTTGTCAATTTTACAAAATTGGATTGGGTACATACAGTGGTCCCTGCGTTATTAGACCACCCTTCTGCGGTCATGAAGTGGTCTATCATGGGGATGCGGTCTCTCATTGCACCGAAAATGTTACTTATTGTGGGATGAAGGCGGTCAGATAGGGCTAGGCGGTCTTAAAACAGGGGTCTTGTAATACATGAACCACTGTAGTGGATTTAGCAGTTAATGATTTAAGTATTTTTAGGTTTTCCCTTTCGGTATCTGCTGAAGCCTTTGATAAATTTTTCATTTACATTGTCTGATTATTTGTGATATTCTGGATGGTAGAGAATTTTGATATTTTTGGATGCTTTGGGTCAGAAATGATTTTGTTCAGCGAGTAACAGACTCTGTGAACATGATGAGAAAATCAATGGCAATTAGTGAGAGTGACACTTCTGTTCTGAGGGTATTCTGTGGAATGAAGAGAGACAGCCGAGGAGAGTTAATCGCATGGTGGAGAGTCATTGCTCTGATTGGCTTAATTGGGTTTCATGGTGTCAGATAATTGGCTTCGGATGAATTGCTCTTACAGTGTCTGCAATGTAGATGTAACATGCTTTCCTATTCATACACCGACACATCTGAATGCTTTGGTGGGATGTATTTCTCTTCAGTTTTATCCATTTAATGGAGGTGTGTACAGTGATTGTAGCTCTTTGAAGGCTCTAGATAATTAAGGAATGCATTTTGTTTTCTGATGTGGCAACTTGTTTTGAGAACATTCATCATCGAAGGTCATCTTGATGCTAAAGGAGTCTGCGTGTGGCCCTTGACAAGTAACCATGAAACATTGATGAGACTTATGGGCAGACCAACATAACCGTGGGCCAGAATGAGGCCATCTTTCCAACAGATATGGGCAGTTAGTCTTATTTATGGAGTCAGTCTTTTATCAACAGAACACACCTGGAATCCACGGGGCCTTCACAATTTTGACATTTGGTCAATTAACTGATTATCTGCAAGATTAAGCCTTACCTTATGCATGTCCACTGGTAATTTGGTTGCAAACAGCATCACTATGATTATAAATGACACTGAATTAGGCCGACGTATTGTGTAATGCATGAAGGACGTGAGATGTTTTTCTTAATAGTCAATCAGCTAATGCTAACACAATGTATGTCTGTGTTCTTTATGCACTGATATACACGTTCATTTCTATGGTTGTCAACAATGTCTGTGGAATGGCACTATCCTACTCAGGCTAGACATTGCACACACAAGGTTACTGTTGAGAACACTGCAGATGGAACGCAAAAATCATTGACTTTAGTGGCTTACTGATGGTGGCTTATTGCATGATGATGGCTTACCTGTAAACTGGCTAACAGTCATCCTTTTTTGGCTCATCTAGATTCCATGACCATTAAACTGATAAATACCCATCATCAACTCATCTGCATGCAGCAGTGCATCACAAATAGTGTCGTGCAAATGCACTGGATTACAGATTGTGTTGTTCGCTCGATTTGTCTGGCACAGTGGCTCACGATTATTTTCAATCACACTTGGTAGTGAGAAATCAATGCAAAACAAGCACTTACTATGTTTGATATATGAGATGTGTTACGTTCTGTTGTTCCTGAACCAATCAGATTATACCAAAAATACTATGTATTTAGTGGCAAAAAACCTTAGAATCGCATCCTACTGAAATCACCTGTAAGTAAAATAGATGTCCTCTTGTAGTTAAAGAGGTTGCAGGCCTCTTGCTCCAATTGCAAGACACCGAGAAAGCAGTTGTTACACGTAAAGCTTCAGGTAGTGCCTGACTCTCAGGAACATGCAAACCTCCAGCAAATCTCAATCTTTTAAAGACAAATTACAGAGTAGTTGTGAAAAGAGTCACAGTCTCCTGAAAATTAATTGAAGTGAACATTCAATCGTCTCCCGAAAACCAAATCTGTCTAATCAGCAACTGAATTAATTGAATTAGGAGATCATTACTCTTTCTGGAAAATGTGGGAGTGATTCAGAAAATAAGAAGTCTGTAATGTGTGAAAGAAGATCTTGAGAATTCACAAAGTGAACACCCAATCGCCTACCTTAAACCGAGACAGTCTACTAAGCTACTGAATTAATTGAATTAGAAGATCTCTTCAAGATCATTAATCATTTGAAATATGTGATTCATAAAATAAGAATTCCTAATGTGTGGAAGAGGATCTTTAGCAGAAAAACTGCTGTGTTCTTCTGGTATACTAAAATAAGTAAGGAATTAATCTGAGATTCATATTGGTGTAATTCAGATTGAGACAGATATAAGAAAATCAGTTTTGAAATTTCAGAATAGATTAATTTAAACCAGGAATACGAAATCATCAATGTGCTCTGTAGAAAAACATGCAACTTGATTGAATGAAGTTGTTAATTAATGAAATATTAAAAATTCAGGAGCATGCAATCTGGAAGTGAAATTCAAATTGGACATCGATGAAAAATGGGGAAATAAGAAGCATTGATGCATTTCATAGAGGAGAAGGAAAATGCCAAGGAATCTGAGCGAATCAAGACTCAGCAGCTAATGTTGATGTGGCCAGTTATAGAAAGAGCAGTGTGGCGTGGGGCAAAAGAACATTCCTAGATTTCCATGGCAACACCATCTAAATGCAAATGGGACTGGAAAGATCGAGGGCTTCAAATCATGATTAATTTTGTTCCTTAGAAGGTTCTTGACAGAGAGGAAGGAAAAGGGGAGAAATAGGAATTCAAAAACAATGTTCAAACAAAATGGCACAATCTTGTATTGACCTACTTAACTTCCTGGATTACTATTGAGCTATGCTCATGTCAGTAGCAGCCCTATATGATGACCTCTTTGGGTACTGTATCTCTGTATGCACAACATTGAGTGTACTGTACTCTGTTGTATTCCCAATATAGCTGAGAGTGTTTGTCCATTATTTGCTGTCGATCAGATATCAAGACTTCTTCAGTTCTTCATGCACGGGTACTCCATGGAATGTTGGCCGATTGTACACTTGTGTGAAGCATGAGCTAACTTTGTATGCTTTGGATTACAACAATACTGGAAAAAGTACTTTGCTCATTGGCTATGAAAATATGCAATCACATAAACAGCTGATTAGAAGAATAAAGTTTACACCATTCTGCCCAAACTGACTTTCCTTGTCTACAATTGAGTATTTGCAAATTTATATGGTTGTACAAGTAAGTAACAACATTCTGGGACAAACCACCTTAGTCCAACAGCGCATCTGTTCCAATGGCTCTCTCTGCCTTTTAAAATCTACTGTCAGTAAATAATTTGAGCGAACAAATTCTCAGCCAACAACACACAGCTGCTGTGCTTATTAATTAAGTTTAAAAGAAACATTTATCAAGGTTTCGAAAGTTTGGTTGCACAATTACAACTTGAATTCTTCATGACAACTGCAGCTGGTTCGTAATCATCTCTTTTCTAGATTGATAACTTGGTTTGAATCATTCTGCTGAAATATTTCTCACTCATTTTTGCTCGGTTTTTTTTTCCTTGACCATTGTTTCAGAGTTTATAAAACGTACTGGATTCCCCTTTGTTGAGAATACGAGAATCAAATTACCACTGATTATCAGAGAATAATCCAGGCTAATTTGAAGACTTGGTTTCTTGGACAGAATATTTTCCCATTAATATTCTTGATTAAGACAAACTTTCTGTCTAAGATTTGTTGCTGCATCAGAAGGTTAAGACTACAGGGATTCCTGATAGCCGAGAAGAAGTGAGTTTCTGTGTTATATAGATGTATGAAGAAATAATTATGTGATTTTTTGATAATGTTGACTCTGTGAGTCTGCATAACCGTTACAACATTCTCCTTGTCTTCTCATCCTTGGTTTTCAGTAGCATCAACTGACTTGGAATTGGATGAAAATAGAGAGGTTTTGCAACACGTGTCCATGTGACGTGTACATGGGAGTTGCCATGACAACAATGTAATTAGATAGCACTTGTACACGTATACGTCACACGTGAACGTGTAGCAAACCCTCTCTATTATATATGATTGCTCATTACAGGTTTCATGAATTAACAAAGTCCTGGATGCAGAATTTCGAAGAACTTTTGGAAGAAGATATGAGTTTTGCTCTGCTGTTTCCAATGATATTATCTATCTAACAGCCCCGCTAATGTTTAGTTCGCGCATTTACAATTGAGGGATTGAAAACTATAAGTTGCAACTAAAATTAAAACTTGGAGATTTTGTTTTTTAATTTGACAATTTACTATTTTTAGAATATATTTACATTAAGTAGGCCTTCGCCAAATA